>CM031234.1:159433157-160033157 GCA_018340775.1 Taxus wallichiana var. yunnanensis
TTCAAGGAAGGTATAGTAAGGGATTTTAAAAACTTGAACAACACCTTTTTTATGAGGTCCTTTGTAGTTTTGGATGAGCTAGGTGTGGATGTAGAGGTAGGTATTGATGAAGGAAGAGGAGTTTGAATGATGTGGTTGATGAGATTTGTAGATTTTATATATTTTGGATTAGTTGGTGTAGAGATAATTGGTTTTGTAGATGGGGACGAATACGAGTTCGTGGTTTCCTTAGATGGAGGTGTTTGTGTCATAAATGTTTCAAGATCTATCAATATTTACAAATCAGGGGTGTAGATGAAGTTGTGGTTATACTAGAAGATTTGATTGGTGTGGAAGTGGATTTAGTAATAACATGTGACAAGGATGGGAGAATGGTTTTAGTAGTGTTCCTAATAGATGAGGACTTGGTAGATGTCGATGTAGGTTCAATAGATGTTGATGTTGGTTCTATAGATGTGGATTTAGATTCAATAGGTGTTGATGTGGACTTAGGAATGGGTAATGTTTTAGTGATGGTGTTGATAGTATGGTGAGCGTGAACAACATTTGTTTTTGGTTGATCAGTGGATGGGGCGTGATTTGGAAAGGGTTGTTTAAATATATCAAGATTTTGATTTGGGGGTGCATTTGGATTATCTAAGTTGAGTTCACCCTTGTCAATCAAATCTTGAAGGACATTGTGGAATGTGTGACACCTTTCGATATCATGTCCCTTAACCATATGGTATTTACAATAATCATTATCTTGATACCAAGTGGGTTTGGATATAGATGTATCGATAGGTCGGATGGGTGGGAGAGATATCATGTTTGTAGTGAAACTGTCAAAGACTGCACTATAAGTCTCTCCTATGGGTGTGTAACTATGTTGTTATCAATAATGCTTGGTAGTGGGCTTTTCCTTAGGAGTGGATTTGACTACTACAATGTTAGCAGATGATTTGGATTTTTAGGACTAGAAGATGACTTAGATGGGAATTCAGTTCATGGTTTCTTAGGATGAAGTTTAACTCAACCATCTTCTAGAGATTATAATTCTAACTTACGGGCCATAGTGAAGGCTTCATCAAATGTCTAGAAAGATTGGATTTGTAGTGTTGTTGAAATGTGTTTAGCACATGAGTGACATAAAATTTCAATCAATTCGGTTTGTGGTAATGGGAAGGACAGTTGATTGATTATACCCCTCTAGTGGGCAACAAATTTGGAAATGGACTCATCCTCAAACTTTTTGATGGTGTAGAGATTAGTGATAGTGATTTTATGGGCTATGTTTATGGAGAAATGTTCTAGGAAAAGTTGTGTGAGTTGTGCGAATGAGAAAATGGAGTACTAAGGGATGTTATTATACCAATCTAGGGTAGGACCGACAAGGGACATAGGGAAAGTCCTCAACATGAGATATTGATCATGGGATATTAGATAGTAGGCGTGACAGAAAGCATGAATGTGTTGTTGGGGATATTCCTTGTTATAAAATTTGATAAACTTTGGAAGTTCCCAATGGGGTGGATATGATTTATATGGCACTAGAGGGGTGAATGGGATCATTACAAATTTGGTTGTAAGAGAGCACATTCTTGGGTCTTGATGAAGCGGATTCAAGATTGGATATGTGGTTCATGAGGGCTTGAAGAGGATCAGGTTGTGCTGGTTGTTGCAAGGATGAGCCAAGTTGAAATGAGAATTGGCTAGGTGGTGGGTATGTCTGATATTGTTGGGGTATGTTTTATTGGTAAGGAATATTTTGTTGAGGATTTTTTTCTTTGATAAGGATTTTTTTGTGAGGAATGTTCTGTTGAGGAATATTCTATTGATATGAGATGTTTTGTTGAGGAATATTTTGTTGATCAGGGATATTTTGTTGAGGAATATTTATTTTATATAAGATATTTTGTTGAGACAAAAATCTTTGTTAAGGAATGTTTTCTGAGGAATATTTTGTTCATATGGAATGTTATAAATAGGTTGGGACACTAACAATTGTGATGGTTGAACATATTGATAAGGATGTGGGATAGATGTGGTGGTAAAAGGTTGTGAATAAGGAGGTGGTTATTGGAAGGGTATTGTAGAAGCAACAAAAGATGGTGCTTGTTGTGGGATGTTTTGAATAGGAATAGATTGTGGTATGGAAATTAATGGATGCAATGGTTTTGGTATATGTTGTGAGATAAGAGGTACAAAATATTGGACTGAAACATGATGATTGGTGATGATAGCACTAGTATTGATTAAGGGAATGGATGTAGGAATGGAAATAGTGATACTTTTGATGGTATTGCTAACTTTTTGAGAGTATGGTGGCTGAGATACAACAATAGAAACAACAACATAACTTACTTTGGAGGTTTTGGATAGCTTAAGATACTAGAGGGTAAACGAGGAAGCACTATTTTTGGGAAGGTTTGAAAATATTAGAAGGCTCAGGTAAAGATGTGGGTTATTGGGTAGATGTGTCTTAAGAAGAGATCATATGGAGATGAAAAATAGGGTTAGAGTTAGAAACCCCTAACTACAAGATAAGCGTTAAGGGAAACATGGTTTGAATATAACATGTCTTCAAAAATAGGATCTCCACTATCAAAGAAAGGAGGTTCAGATGATGTTGATTGAGAGCTAGGAGAATGAGGTGGTTCTAACTCTTCTATTTGGGATGTTTGATGATGATGGTGTGATGAATCTAAGAGGCATTTTTGAATTTATTCATTATGTTATTCCTCTAATTCATCCCATGCTTTTTGATGTTTAGATATATCAGTAGATATGATTGTTTGACTTAGTGGTATTTAATGTTGTAATGGTGTAGATAATGAAGTGGATATTGGGATGTTAAGTTGTAATGGTGTAGATAATGGTGTAGACATGTTTTTTGAAGTTTGATTATGGGCTTGTTGTCTAGTAAGTACCATAGTAAACAAACACATAATCACCTACAAATGAAGATAACTAAGTGGGTTAATTACAAACAATAGAAAAAGCAAGAAAAATAAGTTTTCTAGATTATCTTGATTTAATTAAGAAAAGTGAAATGTGAAAAATGGCTGATGGGTCCTAGGAAATGAAAGTCTATGGCAAGTTTCAGGTATGTGGATGGTTGGTGTCCTCGATATACCAAAAGTTACGTGAGGCCCAAATCTCTGTTGTTTCTTGTATGAAGCATGGTATTGGGGCCTACCCCCTCACTTCATAGTCCCGTAACGATAAGGGAGTTGAGTACTTGGCTAATATACCAACAGAAAATTATTTATACTTGGTCAAAACACCGAGTTGGTTTCCCTATTAGGTGATGAAATCCCAATAGTTATCACTTAGGAAAAAATTGTTTAAATGTGTGTTTGATATTTTGAGTGATTTGGTTATGTGTGGGGAAAGATAAAGTGAATGCAATTAATTAAATTTCCTAATTAAAACTATGTGAACAAGAAGAATGCAATTTTTCATTTTAATCCCAAAATGATAGATTGATTTTGATGAAAGAAAAACAAGAAAAAATGCAATACAAAAAACAAAAAGAAGGATTAGGACTCACCTGATAAATTCTTCCTTTTTAATTTTTGCAATTTTTCAATTTTTAGTTTTAGCAATAAGCAATCTAGCAAGAAAAGCCTCCAGAGACAACAATCTGCAAAACCATGTTAGTAGAATCGAGAAAACCGATTAGTAAGAAATTGTAAAGTAATCAATTGTATTTAGAAAAATCATTGGCAATTGACTGAATCACGGTGATTCACCCGGTCACCTGGAGATTGACCAAATCTATAGTGATTACTTGAAACAGAAAACTAGAAAATAAAAATAATGATATTTTGATGAAATGAAATAATGAAATAAGGGATGTAGGAGGTCCCACAGAGAGTGTGTAAATATGTTCAAAAATATTCCTACTCTTTCAAATTGAATTAACAAAGAAAGAAAATAGAAATATAATGACCTCAAAAACATGGGGTTTAGTGATACCTATAGATGTTGATTGAGATGCTTGATGAAAGATGTGAAAGATGTGAAGAAGATCCACTCTTGCGAGGAAAAATTGTGATCAAAGACACACGCATAAGATATGATTAGAAATATGGATAAGTGAGCTGCTCGGTAAAGGCCAATTCCATGAATCCAAACAGCTTCCTCAAAGGATGTCACCTCTCTGTTTAAAAATTAAGTAGATTGAAATAAATAAACAATACATGATAAACCAATATAGGAAATATATATGAAAAATGATAAGTCAATACAAAATCGATAGAAGATAGATAAGAAATGAATGAGAGACAGATCAAAAATAGATTATGGCTCAAACTCAAGCTTGAAAGGGATGTCATGTTCAACCTCGTATGCAGCCCAAGCAAGTTTAGCTTTGATAAGTATACAATTGAAATACGCATGCAAGTAGTATTCTCTTTGCTTTACGAAGTTCATGAGAGAACTAAAAAAGTTTTAAATTCATCTAAAAGAGCATGATGGATGGCACACAAATTCATATCATGCAAGATATCATATTGTTCCTAATAAAAAGGGTGTTGAATTATCAGCAAGGAGTGGATGTTGGTGATTTCATGAGAAGGGCCACCAATTTCCATCTAAAAGTAATCCATGCTCAAAAGTATGTTAGAAGCAACCAGTTTGATATGATAGACAAAATATATTTGATGGAAAACTGATAAATAATGCTAAAAGAAAAATGATAGGAATTGGCTTTGGCAATTGGGCCAATTGCTAGCAATTATAGTAATTTTGAATAGTTTAATAAAATCAAATGTCTAATGATTTAAACTGATGTTGTAGAGTGATAAATATTTAGAGATGATGTAAAATATATGAATAAACAAATAAGAGGTACCTGGAGATTGATGTGGAGCTAAAAGAAGCCTCAAACCTTGTTGTAGAGTAATCTATGGTGGCTGATGAAGTCTGCAGACTGAAGGGTGAAGAGTTGATTCATAGATGATCCAAAATTTCTCCAAGAGGCTCAATGAATGTAATTAATAATTCTTGATATTGATTCTGATATCCAAATGTTGAATGATGATGTACAGGAGGCTATGAAACCAAATTGAAAATAAGAACTTGTGAACTGAAGTTGAGGATCCTGGAGAGAGGCTAGAAAACTAGCTTAAATAATCACTATTGATTACTGAATTTCCAGTGATTTTAGGTTATTTGAGATTTGTGAGGAAAAATGGTTGAAACAAATTCTAAAATAAGGCTTTTGGTTTTGGGTTTTGAGGTGTAATTTGTTAAGTTGTTGGGGGATATGTTGTGTTTGTTTTGGAGGGTGAAAAATAGGTTAGATTATACTTGATTTTGTTTATGTTTGGATTTTTCTAATTTAGGTTTGTAGATGATTTTGATAGGTGTGTAGATGATAATGGTTTGATTTTTTTGGGTTAAGGTAGTTAGAAATGGATTTTAGGAAATATATTTAGGTTTATTTGGGTGGTTTAGAAAATGATTAAGCTATTCTAGGTGGTTACATAGGATTTGTAAGATGGATTACATGAGATAAATGTGATAAAGATAATGAGACTTAGGATATATAGTGGTGTTAATGTTGTTAATAAATTAATTGAATAAGGATGGGAGGAATATTTAATATATTCAATTAATGGGTCAAAGGTGAGGGTGTAGTGTATGACTTTAGGTATGAAATATCGATTTATTTAATTAATTAAATAAAGATGAGGGTTGTAGATTTTAAGTGTATACACAGATATGTCAGAATGTTGTGTATAATATCACGAGGATAAAGGCACATATGTTGAGAACACGAGGAGAGGCCTTCGGATATTGATGTAGGGCGTAGTCTCTAGTTCGCATAAACCAAGCATCTAGTGTGGAACCTTTGACACAAATCATCCAAAGACCCCCTCAAGGGGGTGAGGATGCTTGAGCCACCTAGATATTTGATGATGTACTATGATGGATCATGATTTTTATTTATTTTAATGTATAAAAACTAATTCGATATATATATATATATATATATATATATATTATTTTTGATGATTATGGTGTTGATAAATGACTGTTTAATTATTGTTTTCCTCTCTTTTGTCATGCATGTATGTGGTAATACTCATCGTAACTTTATGGAGAATGATAATGATATTTAGTTAAAAAATTTGGTAATAAGGAAAATAAATCCAAGCAAGGTCAAGGAACTAATTGACAATGCACAAGCCAATGATGATTCAATAGGAAAGTTCATGGTGAATGAAAGCCAAAAAAGGTGGAATCAAGAACATGAAACTCCAATGCTAGGAAATGTCTGGGAAAAGAAAAGTGATAATTAACCCAAGTGGGTTGAAGAGCCCGAGAAAGGACAAGAGAGTTGGAATATGTGAGTAAAATGCAAGCAAGATGAGAGCCCAAGAAAAGGTGAGAGCTCAAGACAAAGATGAAATCAAGGTATTTCTTATGGTGACACTTAGCCACGAGGGTGAATCAATGTAGAGTATCAATGATGATATCATCAAATTGGTTGAATGTGACTTTAGTACGAGTCATGAGGTCCTCAATAGTATGTTGCGTAATAGTTACCTATCAATGGACTTGGACTATGTGGAAAACCAAGTATCATCAATTTTATCCCCTAACGAAGTGAGGATGCCACATAAAATGTCATTAAGGGATGGACGAGGCTTAGGGAGAGGTGGAATCCCATATGTAGGTTATGGTCCGGATAGTATAGGGAAGGTAGATGCAGATTTAAGAGGAGTCAACTCTACACTTTTTCTACGTGAAGAAGAATTATGAACCAAGTGCTTGCCTCGTATGACCACGATAATCTACATCAAGTATGTGAGCTTGAAGCTATGGTATAAATAATATAATGGAGTTAAAGAATAAGGCCATGTATCCTTTCGATCTTGATATCATTTAACCTCACCTTCAATATTTTCATGTGTTTTAAATAGGTTCTACAATCAAATACATCATGTCGTGGAGCCTCATGCCATGTACAATATGAATTTACCCCAAAAGGCCAAGGATCCATAAGGGAAAGAGATAAGGAAGGATGTAAATGATCGATATGGGTCGGCATGGATGATTTTGGTACATCTATCATTTTTTCATCCATAAGTTCATTAGATTCATAGTTAAATAAAGATATATGTTCCCCTTCTTTTAGATGAGATGGTATGTTTTTAATGTAATGGTAGAGTCATGGGGACGAGGGAGGCTAACATAACTATATGAGGATTGGGCACTAGTCTATTAGGAAGGGGTTCAAATGAGTGCAAAGAGTCTTCGTGCACAAGAATGGAATTCACATCGTGATTGGGTGTGGTTTGGAGGGAGATTTGGTAATATCGGACCTCTCTGTCCTAAATTTGGGCATAACTAGCCAAATGGGGATTTTCTAGATCATAACCATCGTCAAGTTAGGATTGGTGGTGTTTATTGTACAAGAATCAACTATGGTTTCTAGTTGAACATTATTTTGGGTGTAGGTTGAGGTGTACATGAAATGGAAATGTGAATAGATGGCTCCTTTTGAGAGGTCACAAGTTAGGAGGTAGTTGAGATATGAAAATATATGGCACATCAAAAGTGTTTATTCTAACAATAATATCATCAAGTTATTCATCACTAGAATCCAAGTTATTAGGATGTGTGTATCCAACCAATTTTAGATGACCTGCAATGTCATGAAGAGACTCACCGAGATAGTCAAAATGATAGTATTCATGGAATTTAATGAGAGATAGTTCTTGAAGGGTCATGAATTTTTAAGTCCCCTTTTGTTGTAGAGTATCCTAATTCTAGAGGTTTGGGTCACCTTGGATTTTATAGATTGCCCCTTGATGTGCAAACTTGACACATTGGTATGCAGAAGAGGTGACCACATGCATACAATGGGTCTAAGGAGACTAAAAAGAATGTTATAAAATAGGGGAATTTGAAGACCATAACTTTCACATGTACAGTCCTAGGAGCGATAGTGATAGGAAGTCAAATGCAACCCATAGAAGGCATATGCCAATGATTATACCCTTGATAAGTTGTATGTGTGGTCTTGAGGTTTTCTATTTAATATATAAGGGCTTCGATAAATTCAAAAGAGGCCACACCTCTATCAACACCTTTTCAATGAGGCGTGCTTGAATTTTCTTTGACCAATTTGTACAAAAATAAAGAGTGAAGGATCATACGATTGAAGTAAGAGCTCGTCTAAAATCATGGAAGCTACGGGAAAATGAATGATTGTTTGAACATCGGTAGTAGGATCCATACAAATAGATATTTCCTCACACCGATGACATATACTTTCCCTCGAACCATGTAGCATAATATATTTCCCAAAGTAGGAGGGAAGGGTATGTTCATATTAAACTACACAAATCATGATATTATAACGATGGTGAGACAACATACGCATGATATATAAAAGGGAATTAGTATGAGAATATGAGATAGCTCTTCCAAATGATCTCACTCATCGTGGCTGGACCGAGAAGTGGGATAAGAGTGTTTAGAATCTTGAGAAATAGGTTCGAGAATGAGAAGTGATTAGAGATACTTCAAAAATTGATTTTTATTTATGCTTGACACCATCGGCTTGGCCAAAGGCATCTTTGGTTAGAAGAATTGTTTTAGACGCCTTTGGCCCTATAACAATTTTGTCACATGGGCGATGGCATCCGTAAAAGGTGAGATTTTTATTTTGGTACTTTGATCTTAGAAGACACAATGCTAAAAACTCTGTGAGTTTTATGATGAACTCGATGGATGGTATTCATGTTCTATATATACAATCACATCCCACACATCACTTATAACCTCTATTTTCTCAGGGGGATATTCAAGATTAACCACATTTGTTGTGGAATTTTCTAGTTTTTTACTGACTTTCACCTAAACCATGGTTAGGCATAGGGTCACATAAAACATTGAGTTATTAATTAGTTTGATTAATGGCATTATGAAAATCCTTTTAACTTTGAGCATCCCAATACTTGACTACTTCCATCAAATGCTCTCTGGTGATGGATTCATTGTCAAATTGAGGGCCTAATAATTAAGTGTTGGTAGTCATGCAAAGCGAGATGAGAACTCTCATGAGAATGGCCCTAATTGGCATGCCACCAAAAAAACTTGTTTTCATCATGACATTATGGGATAGGTCGAGAAGGATCAAGGAACTAACTAATTTTTTAGGAATACACTATCGTAACTCATCCTGGGTTAATGGATGATAGTAAAGATGTTGGTTTTTACTATTGTGAGATTTTGAATTGATATTAAATACATTCCTATTTTTAGAATCTATAAGAGGAAGGGTATCTGAGACCTCGTCATCTGTGGCATTCTTGTTCTTTGATTTTTGAAGGATTTGTATTTTTAGTTGTTTGAGTATTAGGAGGAGCCTTATCAAATTCCCTCATGAGGTAATATTTTTGTTTAGCTTGTTTAAAAGCTTCATCAAGGAAGTAGGAGAAAATGACCTAACCTTATATTGAAGGTGAGGTTCTAGGGCTTGAAGGAAGAGTTGGAATAAACTATCATTTGGCATATTGTGTTCTGCCTTAGTAGATAAGGTCTTCTAATGTTTGATGAAGGCTTGAGCTGATTCATTCTCATGTTGTTTGCAGTTAATAAAAGCATTGATATTATTTTTAGGTAAATCATGATATTGAAATTCATTAACTAAAGCTATCACTAGAGATTCTAGCTCCACTATGGAGTTAGGGTTAAAGTGTGATTCCATTCCAAGGCATATCCAATAAGATTTTTAGCTAAGATTTAAGTGGCAGCATAAGATTTAACATTGATCCATTCTTTATAAATTTTACCAAAGGATTTAATGTGTAAGGTAGTGGTTGGTTGACGCCTCAAATGAAATAGAAGGGTCAATGCCTCCAATTTCCTTTTTAGCAATGTGTGGCACTAGAAGATCTTATTGGACTGTCCGTGTGAATTTTTTATGAATTGGAGGTTGGGAAATAGGTGCCCCATTAGGTCCGTTATGCAAGGGTGATGGAATTTCACCTCCGAGCCTAGATTAGGACTCTTGACCATTTGGACCATATTAGCATGCATTTAAAGGAGTTGATTCATGGTGGAAATTTATTATCGACTCATTTTGTCTATAAGCTAGAGGATAAGATTAGTGGGGTCAAAGATAGAGGCATTTTTAGATTATCATTTCATAGTAGCCTTCAAACTATTCAGCCTATTGTCAAGTTTCTCAAATAAAAATTCAAGGAGGTGTCTATGAACTAGTGACTCAGGTTCCCCTTTGTATTGAGGGAATTTATCGGTGAATCTTTAGATCTCGGGTGGAATATCATAGGTGTCATCAATTTGAATATATTTATCTTTATCACCTAAGACATTACTATTTTTGGTGTTATAATTTTTCCTATTAGCTCATATCATACAACATTTTGAATAGAAAGGAAAGCTAGAGTATGGGTGATTAATTTATGAAAAAGACTATTCACCAGAGTTGGAGATATCCATGCGAAGATAATCCATGATAGAGTGTTGATATAACCTAGGAGAATCTCAAAAGAATAGGATAATGACATAATCATCTCTACAAAAAGTGCTTCATAGGGGCCAAAGGTGTTTGTGATGGGATCTAGATAAGATAGACAAGATCATCCCTACACATAAATGACACAGGGTGATGGCGGCGGGAAAATGGATTTTTATGGTTTTTGGTGATTTTAAAAATTAAATCAAGATAGAATTGAAAAATGGGTACTTTTAATGAGATGTACTTGATCAAAAGGAAGAAAATATAGATTCACTTTGAGTTCACCAAGGATTTATGAGAGGAAAAATGTGTCACCAAGGATGTATGGAGGAAAAAAATACTTTTATAATCTATTAAACTAGGGTATTGAGGAAATGACTGAGGGCACACCAATATTAGAACACAAAAAAATGTAATTAAAGGGGGTATAGGGACCACTATGATCATGTACCCTATGGGAAGTAACCCTTACACTAGGACAACCTAAGGTTTCCAAGGCCCCTAGGTTACGTTCTTCAAGGACAACCGATATGATCATATAAATGGGACTGAAATTTGTTCTCTCTCCATGTATCATCTTTAACCCAGTGGTTACGTGAATAACCATACCCATATCCCATAACAAGCCCTTTAAGGCATCCACTCTCATTTATAGATGGCATTAGTGACTTCTAACTTGGAAAGAGAAATTATTAGTAACATGTATGAAGATAGAAAGAGTAAAAAATTAGGTGTAATCTACGAGGAAACAACCTGGTCAATAATGTATAATCACAATAATAATCGAAGTATGCAAACATGAAATTATCTAATATGTTTTTGGATCACCATGGCCATCAAAAAAAGAGAACTTGGGTGAAGAAAAATTAGGATTAAATGGGTAAGATGAAACTTGAGGTGCAATAGGTCTATGTAGGAGAAAGCAAAGAATCAAGAGATGGATAAGAAGAAGAGGAATACTATAATTTATTAATTTGATCCTATAAATCATGGTATGAGTATACTAATTCATGGGTTCCTAAATAATAACTAGGTTTGATATGAGATGTGAAAGGGGAAGAAAATTGGGTGTTAGTCATACAAATAGGAATATGGACAGTGGATGCCCCATAACAATGAGGGAGAATAATGTTGAATAGAAGATGTGAGAGATTCAATGGGAATGACATTACTAGTTAGATGAGTTGATAAAGATAATCATTATGCTTCTTCACGAGAATCATATAACAAGAGATCAAGTTGTCAAGATGGCTAATAATGTATGTATTTAGATAATTAAGTATTTTTGTAGTAAATTCATGAGAAGTGCTAGCCATGATGGGAAATATATAAATATTATGTGTGTAATTCAATAATAAAGTTCAAAAATGATTTACATGAAATTAAATCCTAAATAGAGGACTAATTTATACTAGATAATTTTAAACATACATAACATATAAAATGCAATGGAAATTAAGTATAAGCAACAAGAGGATAAGTGTGACTTAGTTAATAACTTATTGTTTAGAATGGATCTAAAGTGGGATGATGGTAGATCAGGATCAACTTGAACTCTACATGCTCCATCTAGAAGACAATGATCTACATATATGTTGGATAGAAACCTCTATAAGGGGATAGAAGTGTCTAGGGGCTAGTGTTTGGGAATGCACTAGTGTCCTAGTAGTGAGTGTAGATCTAGTTATGTTAGGGTCGGATAAGATCACCTTCACTTTTCTCTCGTGTTTCATCTAATTTGATTTATGGTTTTATTCTCTCACATATATCTACAAAAAAAACCCTATCTACCTGTAAAATGCTTAATAACACATTAGAATAACTAAAATATGCATATTCTTGAGGTGGTGACCTTGATGGTCACCCCAATGTGATTTTCACTGAGTGCTACACTATATTTCATACTCAATATAGTTTTTATGTGTGTGGTAGAATTGTGTCCCTTGAAGATAGGTTACCCTTGTGCCATTCACACCAAGATAGCAGGCTACAACTAATTTTTCCCCAAGATCATGTGTGTGATGGAATTGAAATTTTCCCTTCCTATATAGTGAATAAAGATCCTTAAAAGTAGTCCTCAAGTGTTTATTTCTCCCAAGTAGTAGAGAGAAAGTGATATCCCAATTTCTTAATTTTCATCCTTATTGACCCTTAGAGTAGCTAGTAATTCATGTATATATATGATTTTTCTTGAATTTCATCATTAACAACCCTAAAATAAAATTCAAAGTGATAAAATAGAATTTTAAGAAAAATTAAAAATTTATGTGGCCTTCTAAACATAAGAAAACAAGGTAAAGAGACAAAATCACATAAAGGGACAATAACACTTGGTCACTCCGGTCCATACTAAGACCTAATGTATGGCGATCTCGAAGATAAAACAAGAAGTACTGAGCTAGGAAAAAAATTGCGTGATGTCCAAAAGTAAAGGGATAATTCCATAAAGCAAAGGATGAAAGCATGGAAAGATAAAATATTTCAATGTAAAGTAAAACAAGTGTTATCAATGTCTAGTTTTCTTTCTTAGGAATCATGCATATAATGAAATACTAGACGCATGATGATGTAATAATACTAAGAGCATAATTTTTTGTCTATAGTCAACAACTCCTAATGAACCCTATTTGTTATCCTATGATCCTTTCCATAATCATTTTGATTTAATTTCTACAAATACTCATACTAATATATCCACAAATACATTTATTGGGAGCATTATTCCCTACTTTTATGAAATATATACATTGTTGTTTCTTTTATGATAAGTAGTATTGTGTACTTGTTGTCATGAAAAATTTATGGCATGAAAATCAAAACTTTCAAAGTATAAAAACTAAGCCCACAATCAAATCTTTTAGTTCCTAGTCACCTTGCATTCTTCCTTTATACATTATTCCTCCATTACCACTCTCACCCATCTTAGAGGAAATTAATAACAAGGTTTTTAAGTTTGTTTCAATGTGTAGTGATGATTGTAATAAGATTCATCAGTTGATTCAATGAATTTCAATGGAATACTAGTCTTGCTTGAAACCTAGAAAGGCCAATTTTGGCCATTTTAGAGCCTGTGCACATCCTCGAGAGAGTTCAAAAACATATAAATAATTTATAAGTGTTTTAGGAGTCTTAAAAGTGATGGAAGAAATCTAGGAATATTTAGGGAAGGTTTGATCAATCAGAACAATATGCTCAATAGAAGGTACGAGTTAGGCATATGAAAGATGCTAATGGGCATATAGAAGGTATAGCCAAGTGTCCGGAAAGAGAATTTGCACATCTAGAAGGTGTAGTCAGGCATATGAAAGGTTTAGTCAGTGTCTAGAATATGTAGTCAAGTGTCTATATTTTGTCGTCGGGCATCTAGATTATAAGGCCACATGTTTAAAATTATGTAAACATGCATATGTAGTATGTGGTCATGATTTTGTAGTAAACCCTTCTCTCCCTCTCTATCTCTCTCCCTTTTTCTCTCCCTATATTCTAATTCCTCGTTGAAAATGCACTTTTTCCCTGTTTTGTCTTATTCACTTAAGTGACCTTCGATTCAACATTGTAAGGGTCCTTTTTCATCAATAAGAAAAAGACTCATTTTTGTTTCCTAGGAATGTGGAAGGTCACAAGTGATGAGGGAAGGTGAAAATTCATGTGGAGGGGAGATGAAAGGAAAATTTGTAACACTATGAATTTGGAAGGTTACAAGTGATGAGGGAAGGTGAAAAATCTTGTGGGGGTAGATGAAAGGATAGTTTGTAATGCTATAAATTGGAATGATGCCCCCATTCTAAGGGCGAGACAATTATGTATTATGTATGTTTTTAGAGTTATATCACTAATAAATCAAGAAATAATACCTACATTTATTTTATTTCTTGGTTTATGTTCCTCTATCTTCTCTACTTTCCAATTTCTAAGCATTTTGATCTTGTACAATCAAGAAAGAATTGTGTCCTTGATAGATAGATTTGTATAACTTTGTGTCTCTAGTTTATTGGTCTTGTTAATGGCTTGCATTATTGTGTTCTTTTTTTTTAATGTGGACCTAATCTAGTTATTGTATGTAAATTTTGTAAGCCTACTCACAAAAGTAACCCTCTCTCCTTATTTCCCCTACACCCTTTGTACTCTCTCATTACTACAAATTCCTCCCTTGTACCTAGTACAAGAACTTTTCCACATATATAGTGGAGTATACCTATCCCATCCCCATATAATTGGCCACTCTACAGATTTAGGTATTTTATATTCAATAATGGGATCCTTCCCATACAAAAGAATGAGGGGATTAGCCTCATGACCATTGGTGAAAACCAATAAAATATAAAATATTATTTCTACTATAGTTTTTGATACTCTTTTGGTGAGAGATATGCCCTTGTGTACCCTTAAATATCTCTAGAAAATACAAAAATATATATATATCCCAAAAAAAAAGAACACATTTCAAAGTGAAAATCAATTTTGAAGGCAACTCTACCAAGGAACAAATAAATGTCATCTTTTTTTCCCGCATCACAATGATGAATTTTTGAGACTAGAGTTCAGCACCAATAAGTGAAAGAAATAATGAAGAAGAAGATGACCACCAAGATCTACAAATTTTTGATTAACCATCATTTTGGACCAAATCTTGCAAAAATATGGGTTTTGGAACAACGAAGAGGTCTCTTGCTTCAACCAAAAATATAAACCGACAAAAGGAAAGAATTTCTGTAACATTTTATCATTTTTATATATTTTTATTGAACTATGGTTAGGTATAGGGTCATAGAAAACATTGAGTTCTTCATTATTTTTATTAATGGCATTATGATAATCTTTTTATATTTGAGCTTCCCAATCCTCGACCATTTGAGTCAAACACTCTCTGGTGATGGATTCATGGTCAAATCAAGGGGCTAAATTTTTTTTTATGGCATCCATGTGAAGGAGCGAAAAATCTCATGAGAATGGACCCAATTTGCATGCCACTAACAGAACTCATTTTCATCATGCCATTGTGGGATAAGTCAAAAGGATCAATGATTTGACTAAATGGTTTAGGAATATGCTTTCGTAACTCATCCTTGGTTAATATATGATAGTAATTAGGTTGTTTTTACTATTGTGAGATTTTGAATCTATATTAAAGACATTCCTATTTACAGAAGCCATAAGAGGAAGGGTATCTAAGACCCCATCATCCATGGTGTTCTTGATCTTTTATTTTTATCGATTTTTATTTTTTTAGTTGTTTGAGTCTTAGGAGGATCCTTCTCAAATTCCCTCATGAGGTAATCTTGTCATTTAGCTTGTTTAAAGGCTTCATCAAGGAAGTAGGATAAAAGGACCTAACCTTATATTGAAGGTGAGGTTCTAGGGCTCGAAGGAAGAGTTGGAATAAACTATCATTTGGCATATTATGTTCTTCCTTAGTAGATAAGGTCTTCCAATGTTTGATGAAGGATTGAGATGATTCATTCTCATGTTTTTGTAGTTAATGAAAGCATTGATGTTATTTTTAGGTAAATCATGATATTGAAATTCATTGACTAAAGCTATCACTAGAGATTTTAGCTCCACTAATGATTTAAGGGGTAAATTTTGATACCAGTCCAAGGCATATCTAATAATATTTTTATCTAAGAGTTTAGTGGCGGGATTTGATGTTTAAGGTAGGATCAATTAACTCATCATATGAAATAGAAGGGGAAATGTCTCCAATATATTTTGTAGCAATGTAGGGCATAGAGGATATTATTGGATTACCCAAAAGACTTTGATGTGAATGTGAGGTTGGGAAATAGGTTCCCATTAGGCCCATTAGGGAAGGGTAGGGGAATTTCACCTCCCGAGTTCGAGATTAAGATTGTTAACCATTTGGACCATATTGGCTTGCATTTGAAGGAGTTGGGTCATGGTGGCAATTTATGCTTGACTAATTTTGTCTACAAGCTGGAGGATAATAGTGGTGGATTCAAAGGAAGAGGAAATTTTAGATCATCTGTCATAGTATCCCTCCAAATATTCACCCTATTGTCAATTTTCTCATACACAAATTCAAGGAGGTGTCTATGAATTACTCGACTCAAGTTACGATTTCTATTGAGGGAACTTATCAAGGAATTTTTGATTTTTAGGTGGAATATGAGAGGTGTCACTAATTTGAATCTCTTCCTCTTCATCACCTAAGACATTACTATTGTGGGTGTTTTAATTTTTCCTATAGCTCATATCATACAAAAGTCTAAGTAGAAAGGAAAGCTAGAGTCTAGGTGAGTAATTTAAGAAAATGATTGTTCACTAAAGTTAGAGAGATCTAGGCCAAGATACTCCATGATGGAGTGTTGATCTAACCCAGAAGAATCTTGAAAGAATAGGATACTGACACAATCATCCTTGCAAAAATTGCTTCATAGGGGCAAAGGCATTTGTGATGGGATCTAGATAAGACAAACAAGATTGACCCTGCACATAAATGACATAGGGGCAATGTCATGCGGGAAAATAACTTATTAGGGCTTTTAGGTATTTTTAAAGACTAAAGAAAGATAAAAATGAAATATGGGTGATTTTATTGAGATGTGCTCAATTAGAAGGAATAAAATACATATTCATGTCAGTTCACCAAGGATGTATGGAGGAAAATATTTTTCTAGACACCCTACACTCTTATCATCTGTTCAATTAGGGTATTGAGACAATGCGTGAGGACACACCAAGACCTGGAACATAAACAAATATAATTACAGGTGGTACAAGGACGGTATAATCACATACCCCAAGGTAAGTAACCCTTACGCGAGGACAACCTAAGGTTTCCAAGTCCCTAGGTTGTGTTCTCTAAAGACAACCACTATGATCACATAAATGGGAACGAAAGTTGTTCTCTCTCCATATATCATCTTAACCCAATGGTTACTTGAATAATGATACCCCTATCTTAGAATGATCCCCTTAAGGTACCCATGCCCAAAAATAGATGCATTAATGACCTCTAACTTGGAAGGATAAATTTTTAGTAATAGGTATGAAGATAGAAAGAGTAAAAAAATTAGGTGTATACAGAAGATCCTATGACACAACCGGGTCAATCTCTGTATCATCACAAGCATAATCTAAGTATACAACATGAAATTATCTAAGATGGTTTTGTGGATATCCATGGCCATTAAAAAAGAGATAACTTGGGTAAAGAAAAATTGGGAGTAAGTGGGTAAGATAAAAGTTTAGGTGCAAGAGGCCTATGTAGGAGAAGCAAAGAATCAAAATATGGATAAGAAGAAGAGGAATATTGTAATTGACTAATTTGATCATGTAAATCATGGTAAATGGATTATAAGGAATGGTTTCATGAATAATAAATAGGTTAGATATGAGATATGAGAGGGAAACAAAAGTGGGTGTAAGGTGTAGGAATAGGAATATGGACAGTGGAGGCCCCATAACAATGAGGGGAGAAGAATGTGGAATTAAAGATATGAGAAATTGAATGGGAATGACATTACTGTCTAGAAGGATTGATAAATATAATCATTTTTCTTCTTCATTAGTATCATATAACAAGAGATCCAAGTTTTCAAGATGAAAAATAATGTATGTATTTAGATCATTAAGTTTTTTTGCACTAAATTCATGAGAAGCACTAGCCATGATGGGAAATAGAGATATCTAATGTGTGCAATTAAGTGAGAAAAAATCACTAAATGATTTACTTGAAATTAAATCCTAATTAGAGGACTAAGAAATACTAGATAATATAAAAAATACACAATATATAACATGCAATGGAAATTAGGTATAAGTAACAAGATGATAAGAGTGACTTACTTGATAACTTATTATTTGGAATGGATCTAAAGTGTGAGGATGGTGGAGAAATATCAACATGAACTATGAAAGATCCATCTAGAAGAAAATTATCTACATGTATGTTAGATAGAAGACCCTAGAAGGATAGAACTGCCCTAGGGGCTATTATGCGAAGCTGGGCACTAGTTTCTTGGTAGTGAGTGTAGATCTAGTTCTGTTAGGGTCCGATAAGATCACCTGCGCACTTTCTCTCTGTGTTCCATACAATTTGATGTAGGTTTTTATTTTCCCACATATACCTATAAAAAAAACCCTATCTACTTGTAAGAAGCTCAAAAACACATTAGACTAGGTAAAATGTGCATATTCTTGATTGGGTGACCTTAATGGTCACCCCAATGTGATTATCACTGAGCATTACACTATATTTCAGACTCAATATAGTTTTTGTGTGTGATATAATAATTCCCTTAAAGATAGGTTACCCTTGTTCCAGTAACACCAATATAACATCCTACAACTAATTTTCCCCAAGATCATGTGTGTGATGGAATTCAAAATTTTCCCTTCCTATGTAGTGAATAAATATCCCCAAATGTAGTCCTCAAGTGTTTCTTTTTCCCAAGTATTAGATAGAAATTGATAGCCCAATTTCTTATTTTTCATCATTATTTCCTCTTAGAGTAGCTAGTAAGCCATGTATATATATGATTACTTTTCTTGAATTTCATCATTAACAACCCTAAAATCCAACCCAAAGTGATAAATAGAAGTTTAAGAAAAGATAACAATTGATGTGGCATTTTAAACATAAGAAAAAAAGGCAAAGGGACAAAGCACCCAAAGGGGACAATAACACTTCGGCACTCCTGTCCATACTAGGAGCTAATGTATGAAGAGTTCAAGATAAAACATGAAGGACTGAGCTTGTCAACACATTGTGTGATGTCTAAAAGTAAATGGATAATTCCATAAAATCAAAGGATGAAAGCATGGAAATATTAAAAATGTCAATGTAAAAAAAAAAGTGTTGTCAATGTCTAGTTTTCTTTCTTAGGAATCATGCATATGATGACATACTAGAGGCGTGATGTAATAATACTAAGTGTATAATTTTTCTACATTCAACAACTCCTAATGAACACTATTTGTTATCATATGATCATTTCCATAATCATTTTGATTTAAGTTCTACAAATACTCATATTAATATATCCACAAATGCATTTATTGGGAGAATTCTTCGCTACTTTTATGAAATATATGAATTGTTGTTTCTTTTATGATAAGCAGTCTTATGGGCTTGTTGTCCTAAAAAAATTATGACATGAAAATTGAAACTTTGAGCATAACAACTAATCCCATAATAAAATATTTCACTTCCTGGTCACTTTGCATTCTTCCTCTACACATCCTTCCTCCAGTCCCACTCTCACCCTTGCTCAAAGAAAATTTTGAACAAGTTTTTAAGTTTGTTTCAATGTACATTGATGATTGTAATAAGGTTTTTTAATTGATTCAATGAATTTCGGTGGAAGACTAGTCTTTCTTGAAACCTAGAAAGGCCAATTTTGGCCACTTTAGAGCCTTTGTACATCCTCCAGAAGAGTTCAAAAAGATATTAATAATCCGTATGTGGTGTCTGAGAGTCTTGAAAGTGATGGAAGTAATATAAGAAGATTTAGGAAAGGTTTAATCATTCAGGGACAATATTATCAATGGAAGGTGCATTCAAGCATCTGAAAGGTGTTGTTGGGCATATAAAATGTATAGTCGAGGCATTTGGAAAGTGCTTTCGGGCATCTGGAATGTGCATTCGGGAGTATGGAAGGTATAGCCAGTGTCATAATATGCAATCAGTGTCTAGATTTTGTATCCGGGCATCTAAATTATAAGGCCACATGTCTAAAATTATGCAAATGGGTGTATGGAGTATGTGGTCATGCATTTATAGTAAACCATTCTCTCCCTCTCTATCTATCTTCCTTTTTCTCTCCCTATATTCTAATTCCTTGTTGAAAATGTTCTTTTTTCCTATTTTTCCTATTCACTTAAGTGACATTTGATTCAACATTGTAAGGGTCCTTTTTCATCAATAATAAAAAGACTCCTTTTTGTTTCCTAGGAATGTCGAAGCTCACAAGTGATGAGGGAAGGTGAAAATTCATGTGGATGGGAGATGAAAGGACATTTTTAACACTAGGAATGTGGAAGGTTGCAGGTGATGAGGGAAGGTGAAAATTCATGTGGGGGGAGATGAAAGGAAAGTTTATAATGCTATAAATTGGAATGACGCCTCCATTCCAAGGGTTGGACAATTGTGAACAATAAAATATAACAACATTGATAAAGAATAATCAACCTAGGTCTTCTTAAAGTTACACCAAAATCAACATTGGAACAAGTGAGAAACCAAGGATGGTGGACATAGGAAAATTTTGTTCACCCAAATAATTGAGAAACTTCTCATATTTGTTGAAAATATATTCTGATGTGCTCGCATACTTATACAATGATTTAAATTCCTTCAAACCACATTAATTGTAACATTCCATTCCATTGAAACCCAATGCAAAGGAATTCCAGAAAAATAAAAGGCATTATAATCTAAAAATTACTTGAGACCATCAAGGAGGAGGTTGATAAGTTGCTTAATTCTTGCATCATATTTATTATCCGTCATTCTACATTAATAGATAATATTTTACAAGTGAGAAAAAAGAGTGGTGAAATCTACATTTACATGGATTTTTATAACCTAAACCAAGACTCTCTAAAGGATGACTCTCCACTTCCAGCTATGCACTATATATTGCAAGTATTTAATGGTTCAAATATGATGTCTATACTCGATGTGTTTTTTAGGTATAATCAAATTGAAGTTTCTAAAGAAGATCAGTTCAATATTGCCTTCACCACCCCATAGGGCACCTTTTATTACCATCATATGTCATTCTATTTGATAAAATTTTGTGCCATGTTTTAGAGAGACATGAGCCTAGCTTTCAAGGATTTGAAGGGAAATTACATAATGGTGTAACTTGATGACCTAACAGTATACTCCAAGAAAAGAGAAGAACATTTTAAATAACTTGAGAAAGTTTTGATCTATTGTAGGAGACACCATATATCACTGAATATAAAGAATTCAATTTTGGGGTTAATGAGGGAAAACTCCTTGGTCACATTGTGAGAAATGAAGGAATCAAGATTTATCTAGAGAGAGTGAAGGCTATTTCAAGACTATCCATACCCATAAGAAAACCAGGTGTGCATTATTTATTTTGTAAGCTTAATTTCTTGAGAAGGTTTCCCTGGAATTTTCTAAGATCAAAAATGATAGTGTCAACATGATGAAACCAAAATAATTTTTTGAGGGAAGCAAGTAGGGAAAGGAAGCCTTTGATTCTAATAAAGGTGCCATTGCAAAAGCACCCACTTTGGTACGCCTTAATTTTAGTAAGGAATTCATTCTCTATTTTCATGTTTCCAAGAAAACTATTTATATCGTCCTTGTGCAAGAACACAAATATAAATTTCATTCACCAATTTCCTTCATGAGTACTCCTTAGAAGGCACGTGAGCTCAATTACTTAAAACATGAGAAACATTATTATGTGGTGGTAAAATCCTTGAAGAATTTGAATTTCTATCTTCTAAATTCTCATGTTGTTGTTGTGGTTCCAAGTTTGATGGTTAAATCTATTCTAATGCAACAAGACATAGATGAAAAGAGAGGAAATTGGGCATCAAAGCTACAAGAATATGATATTGGGATCAAACCCTTCAATTTGGTGTGAGGAAATGGATTATGTGAACTTCTTACTTGAGAAGAATGGGAATACTTATCCAATTGTTACACCTTCTTGAAAAAATATATTCCTCTTGTTCTTTTGGTAAGTAAAACCAATCCCTGGTATGGTGACATCCTATTTTATGACATTTAGGGATTTCCCTCTTGGCCTTGATCATAATCAAAGAATAACTCTTTGTCTCATAGTAACAAAATATGTCATCTGGGAGAATTTTTTGTACAAGAAAGGATTGAAAGAAAATTTCTTAAGGTGCATAGAATAATTACAAAAGAAAATTTTCAAGGCATGTCATGATCAAGCATGTGGATTTTACTTCTCTACAATGGTTACAACCCACAATATCCTAAGGGGTGGCTATTATTAGCCTACTATTTTGTGTGATGTATACAAATGGGTCAAAAAATGTGATCCATGTCAATAGTTTTTGGGAATACCAAGGCTTGTTACTATGCCCCTCGGGCTTGTGATCATTGAATACCATTTATAGCAATGGGGTTTGGAATTCAGTGTTTTATTAAACCCACACTCTAATGTAGGTCACATGTATGTCCTTACTGTTATAGAGTACTTCACAAAATGGGTAGAAGATTTTCCAAAAAAGCATGTCTACTTTGAGGACTGTGTAAAACTTCTTGAAATAGAATATTATTGTCAATTTTGGGGTTCAAAAAATATAGTAGCTAACAATGCCACCTACTTCTCTTTAGGTGATCTAATGGACTTATTACAATCATGGTATATCTATGTCTCATTATGTTGATTATTACCTGCAAGGTAATGGACAAGCAGAATTTAGCAATAAAAACATTGTCACTATTGGTTCGTAAGTTAGTGAATGTAAATCAAAGGGATTAACATGAGAAAATATATGATTCCATATGGTCTAACTGGAGTACACCCAAAAATACATTGGTACTTCTCTTTTCCAATTGCTTTATACGAGATTGAGGATAAAATCCCCATTTCTCAAGAGATACCCACCTTACTGACTTGTGAAGGTAGTCAAAATGGAGAATATTCATATGATCTTGATAAGAAAATTTTCTACTTGGAGAAGTTGAACAAAGATGGGTTGTTAGTGGTTGATACATTGAAAAGGAATCAATCCAAGGTAAAGAGGATCTTCAATCAAAAGACACAAGAGAATTTTTTTGTCCAAAATAACCCCACGGGCTATTCTAACCACCCACATCTTTGTTTTGGACATAGCACCCCTTTTTGGCCTTGGCGGTAATTTAATGAGAAAGAAGTGTTGTAGGTACAAATTACAAGTGGTCCCCCGAGGCTCTAAAAGTAGCTCTATCGGACTAATGGATTTATAAACACTTAGTCAAATTCATGAGGTTTGAAAAGTTACAAATTACCTCCATATCTTCGTCTCTTGACATGAATAGAAAACATCCTTTCAAGGATCTAGAATGAGAACACAAGGAAAGAGTTCATAGCCTTACAGTCTTATAAGAAATTACAAAATACATTTAAAGGTCAGAGGCACGATCACAATATGGATACATGATGTGTTTTAGGAGCTCGAGATAAAAATGTAGGCTTACAATTTACATTTAAAATTTCCAAATTGCAATAAAAACCTAACTTCCATGTACAATCCATTAATGTCACATGGCATCTCCTCATAGGTTCATACTTAAATTATATCTCACAATACTATAGTAAATCCCACGTTAGGGCCTGATATATGTTTTACATTTATGTTCATATCTTTCTCTCTAGGCCTCCATTTCTAACAAACTTGGGCTCATTATAAAGGTCTCATCATGAGATTCAATTTTTATCATTAAATTTGGGAATTGATGAGGTTTAGCAGGATAAAAAGGAAAAGAAAGTTTGGGCATTAAAACATAGTTTCAGGTAACTCAACCACTCATATTGATGAAAGATGGGCTCTTACCTTCCCTTAAAATAGAAAAGGATTTGGGGAAATGGTTTTGCAAGGTGCCCATCATATTTTTATAAGATTTAGTGCATCTTGTTGGTGGTTGCAGCTACCAATTTGTGTTGAAGGAAAGATAGATATTTTCATTAATGGCAAGATAAAATATGATATCTCCCCTTATTTTCCTTCTTATCTCTCCCATTCTCTATATATTATAAAATGATGCTTATTTATAAATATTGGACCCTCTCAAAACAAAAGAGCATAATATCAAGTGCTACACAAGTTTTTTTAGTTATAGGCCTTAGATTTGGGATCTATAAGGTGTTTTGTGCCTTCTTCCACTCCATTGTAATGATTTGTGCATGCTTCAAGCAATAAAATATAGTTTTGTGGTTATTTCTCTACCCTAACTTGTTTTATTTGCATTCTTTCCTATCTATTGTTGTTGTGGTATGTTGTGCATGCCTTTTTGCCTTTATTGGTTTCAAATTTGTTGTGAATTACATGAAAATGGAAGATTAAATGTTGTTTTGGACTATGGTACTCATGTTTGTTGTCTCTTTGCTCATTTCCTCCCATCGCTCCCTCATTGAGAGTGTCTTTCCCCTTTTATGGTACTATCACCTCTATTAGCTTAGGATTTCCTTTTCATGCATCTCCTTCTAACCCTAGTCCCTTAGAATGCTTAGATTAGGATTAGATAGTTTTATTTCCAGTTTTAGGAGTAGTTTAGTATTAGAAATAGATAGAGGAACCAACCTTCTCTATAGATTTGTCTCAAGCAGCAAGGTCCCAAACTTGGAGACAATCTAATTTACCCAAAAATACTAATTTCACATTCATGATAAATTAGAGGGTGTTGTTTTTGGTGATAACATTTTCCAAATCAGAGATATTTTCCTTCTATGGGAAAAAGAAGAGATCTAAGGAAGCCATGGAAAAATTTATTCTCTCTTTCTTGAACCATTCAATATCAAGCACTTCTATGGAGAGAATACCTATTATCTAGCTTACCTTGATGGGAATCCATTTTATTTTCCTCATTGGAAAACACTGAAGATTTATCGAAATGATGTTGGATATCCCTGACCATTTACCATAAGTGATTTAGGTTATTTTCTTTTCCTCATTATGTTTGTATTTACTTTCCAATTTTTGTTTTTTTTTCCCTCTTGTTGTGCTGTGTGCATTTACTTCTTGTGTTAGTAGTATATAATTAACTCGATTAGCCCAATGGATAAGGCATTGGTCAACTACCCATGATATATATGGATTTATTTATTTCCTCTTACAATCCAATGTCCTCAAGATATATCCATTTTTGTCATATAAATTGTGAGGCATGAAAATCTAAAGCTGTGAGAATAACAACTAAGCCCACATCAAATATTTTACTTCCCGATCACTATGCATTCTTCCTCTGGATAGTCTTCCTTCATTCCAAATCTCACCCCGATTCAAAGGAAATTACTAATAAGGTTTTTAAGATTTTTCAATATTCAAGGATGATTGTAATAAGGTTCATTAGTTGATTTAGTTAAATTCAATGGAAAATTAGTCTTGTTGAAAGCATATAAAGGCCAATTTTGGCCATTTTGGAGCATGGGTACATCCCATGGGAGAGTTTATAAAGATATTAAGCATCCAGAAGTGGTTTCTAGGAGTATTTAAAGTGATGGAAGCAATCTAGGAAGATTTATGAAACATTTAATCATTCGGAAAAATCTGCTCAATAACGGGTTTCAAGGTGCGAGTCATATGTCAGAAGGTATAGTCGGGCATTTAGAAGGTGTATTCAGGAATCTAGAAGGTATAGTCAAGAATTTATAAGGTGTAGTTAGGTATCTAAAAAGTGTAATCGAGTGTACTGGAAGGTGTATTCAAGTTTCTTAGAAGGTGCGGTTGGGTGTCGGAATACGCGATCGGTCATCTAATGTCTAGAATATGCAAATTAAGCATTAGGGTTATAAGTCCACAAGTCTAAAAGTATGCAAAAGAGAATATGGATTATGTTTTCATGCATCTGCATTCAACCATTCTCTCCCTCTCTATCTCTCTTCCTTTTTCACACCATATATTCTAATTCCTTTTGTTGCAAATGCAATTTTTCCCTATTTTGTCTTATTCACTTAAGTGACCTTGGATTCAACATTGTAAGGGTCATTTTTCATTAATAATAAATAGACTCATTTTTATTTCCTAGGAATGTGGAAGGTCACAAGTGATGAGGGAAGGTGAAAATTCATATGGGGAGAGATGAAATGACAGTTTGTAATGCTAGGAATGTAGATGATCACATGTGATGAGAGAAGGTGAAAATTCATGTGGGGAAGATGAAATGACAATTTTTAATGTTATAAATTGGAATGGTGCATCCATCCCAAGTGGTAGGAGTTAGGGAAACATTTAGTGGCGAATATATGTGATTTCGTGAATATTCCATATTTGGAAAATATGAAAAGGAGAATATTTTTAGTATGATATTGTACCTTTCACCTAAATTTTCCAGTATAAAATTTTTTAGGGGTTGGTTTCACCTACTATTGAAAACTATTGTTATATAATCATAGGTAGTTCATTAGGTAGTATACTAGTAACTTACTAGTAAGATAGTGTCTAACGTATAATCAAGTACCGTTCGAATAAGAAGAAAGGAGTGTAGAGCCAAACGTGTGACAAGAAGTGCAATCATGTGACAAGTGTTAAGGAGTGTAGGATGCATGATAAGAAATTATTTTTCACACGACAGGATATTTTTTTCACATGCCTTGAAGGATTTTTTCATGCAATAAGTGTATTCAAAAATCCTAGGAAATTCACCTATGTCGCAAGAGTTTTCCCAAGGATTTTTACCACGGATATTCCACCTCTAATTTCCCAAAGGCCTCTTAAAGCTATCCTAGGTGGGATATTTATGTGGTATTATATGATCTACTTGTATATAGTAATGTTGATTTATTTGCTTGGTAATTAATTCATCGATCTCAAATCAAGAGAGGGAGGAGGAACTATTTGATTGTCAAAGGATTTCTTCTTCCCATCAACAACATAAGGAATCAATAAAAAAGTAGCTTAGTAAAAGCTGTAGAGAAAAATATGATGCACCATGTTGAAGTTGAGGACCTTTTGGAAACCATGATAAAATATCTAAATGATGGCAAAGAGTTTTTAGGATTGGATGAGTTCATGAATGAGGAATATCACATAGGATATCTGTAACTAAAAGCTAGATACAACACAAAAAGAGGATTTTGAAAATGGAAAGGTGGAAGGATTAATAACCCCAACTTCATCAAATATTCTCATTGTATGTGAAAATTATTTAAATAGTGGATTCATTGAAGTTAAAAATAAAAAATAAAAAAAAGAATGAAAGGATTTGAAGGGATTCCTGAATCTCTATATAGTGATGAAAAGAAAAAATGGATAATTGGGAAGATTCCACCTCAAGAATTACCAGAACTTATGCTAAAAGGGTACAAATATTGGAGCTAATAATAAGAAAAGGAAGACCTTCAAAAAATGAATTTAGGAAAAAAAACTGAGAAAGAAATTACAGATGGAACTCAAAGTCTTTTGAGTCATATGACACATGTTTCCCCAACATTTTTTAGATGAAAGTTCTTTCTTGGAATGTTAGAGGATGAATGGAGGTCCTAAACAAATAATGCTTAAGGATCTTAGAAGATTGAGAAGACCTAGCATTCTCTTATTACAAGAAACTAAAATGAAGACTGAAACTGTTGAGGAGTGCAAAAAGATCTTTTGGGAGAATGTTGATTTTTTTTTGCTTATAATTCACAAGGGTGTTGGGAGGTTTAGTTATCTTTTGGGAAAAAAATATATTCATGGTAATGTGATTTTATCCTCTCAAAATCATTTAGCTATTAAATTTCATAATTTTGAAAATAACTCTTTCTGGATCCTTTCAATATTTATGCCCCTAATACTGTTGTTGGCCGTAGAAATTTATGGAAAGATTTAATCTATTTTAGAAATAACTTTTAGGATTCTAATTAGTTGGTCATGGGGGATTTTAATACACCCCTAACCCCGGGGAAAATATGGAGGTTGTTCTGATTTCTCTACCAGTATGGGTGATTTTGCTGAATTTGTCTCTTATCTTAATCTGATGGACATTGAGCTTCATGGTAATCAATTCACTTGGTCTAATGAAGGGTTGGAGAGAATTTGATTCAAGTTTGGTTAGATAGAGCTCTTATCTCTGCTAATTGGATTTTAAGTCAGAATTTTCATCTCTCCTCTTTTCCTAGAACTAGCTCTGACCATAATCCTATTGCTCTTAATCTCTTCAATTGGTCCAAACCTTCTCACTGTAATTTTAAATTTGAAAAGATGTGGCTGGAGCATGAGGATATTTTAGATAGAATTAAATATTGGTGGCTTTGGGATGGTGAAGGGACAGCTCAATTCAGACTTATTTAGAAGCTGAAAAATGTAAAACAGAATGTTAAAATCTGGAATAAAGAAGTCTTTGGGAATATCTTTGAATAGAAAAAAGAAATAAAACAACAACTTGAAGAACTTGAGCTGAAATTCTTGCTAAAAGGTATGAATCATGAGGATCAACAGTTGGAAAATAAACTTCTTTTAGATTTACATAATATAAACAACAGAGAGGAAACCTTTTGGAGAATGAAATCTAGGGCTCTTTGGTTGAAAGCTGGGGATCAAAATACAAATTTCTTTCATATGACCACCCTTAAGCACAAGGCTCACAATAGAATTGTTGAGGTCTCTAAAGGAAATGGTATCATTACAAAGGACAAAAAATGATATAAAAGCTGAAGCTTTAAAATTTTATGAGACTTTTGACATGGAGAGTAACTCCTATAATGAGGAAGCAACCTCTTTTCTTCTTGATTCCATTCCAAGCAACATGATTCCTAATGAGAGATTCAAAATTCTTACTAAAATTGTCACCATTGAGGAGTTGAAAAAGGTATTTTTTTCTTTAGAAGGGGATAAGGCACTGGGTCCTGATGGCTTCTCAACCAATTTCTTTCAAAAATGTTGGGACATTTGTTCTGAAGATTTGTTGAAAGTTTTCAATGAGTTTTATAGAACTGGAAACCTTATAAAGGAATTGAATAATACTCACATTGTGTTAGCCCCAAAGAAGTTGGATGCAAAAGATTTTAAAGATTTTTGACCCATTAGTCTGGTAAATGTGGTTTACAGAATCTTTACAAAAAATTTAACTACTAGAATGCAACCTCTTCTTATTGAACTAATCTCCCAGTAGCAAAGTGGCTTCATAAAAGGTAGGATCATTCAAGATGAGGTAATAATGGTTCATGAAACAATTCATTCAATGGACAAAAGTAGAAAATCTGGGATGGCAATAAAATTGGACATGCATAAGGATTTTGATAGAGTATCTTGGAAATTTCTTGATAAGGTTCTGACCAAATTTGGATTTCACAATAAATTCAGGAAAATTATCCAGGCATGCATCTCCTCTTCTAGATTTTTCAGTGGTGGTTAATGGTGAACCAATGGGTTTTTTTACAAGTAGTAGGGGTATAAGACAAGGGGATCCCATATCCCCCCTTTTTATCATTATGGCCGACAATCTTAGTAGATCTATAACTAAAGCTATAAATAATGGCATGCTAAAAGGATTTAAACCTACTTCTACCAATCAAACTACTTCGCATCAGCAATTTTTTGATGACACCATTTTACTCTTGATGGCCTCTATTATTGAAGAAAAAGCTATAAAAACCATTCTCATATTTTATGAGGAAGCTTTTAGTCAAAAATTCAATTTTGACAAAATCTCAATGTATTTTTTAATACTCCTCTTGAGAGGAAGAAAAGAATAACACTCATTTTAGGATGTAAAATCAACTCCTTACCACAACTTATTTAGGACTTCCGTTGAGTACTACTAAAGTTTCTAATGGGGTATGGAATGCCTTGTTAGATAGATTCTAGAAAAAATTAGCTGGATGGAAAGGTGCTACCCTTTCCAGTGTTGGAAAGTGCTTGTTAATCAAAAGCACTCTTCAGAATTTACCCATATATATCATGTCAATGTACAACATTCCAATAGTAGTTGTGGATAGTATTGAGAGAATTCAAAAACACTTTCTATGGAAGGGAAGAAGAAATATTTAGATATCATTTAGTGGCTTGGGATCAGGTTTGTATTCCAAAAATATTGGTGGTCTGGGAATAAAGGACATCAGAAAAATGAATGTTGCTTTAATTGCCAAACTTGGTTGGAGATTGGTAAAGGAAAAGAAACCTTGGACTGAACTGATCAGGGTTAAATATTTATCTCATCAAAATATGAATTATTTTCTTTTTTATCAACAACTTCCAAATGGATCCATTTTAGGAACAACCTGCTTCAAATCAGACATATGCTTGCTAAGGGTTGTAGATGGAAACTTGGAAATGGACTAGGATATTAATTTTTGGCATGATACCTAGACTGACATAAGTTTGAGTGATAATTTTAGCTCCATAAAAGATAACCTAATTGAAAATTATGGTAATAATGTCAAAGAATACATTGAGTTGATGGAAATAAGAGGAATTGGAAGCAACTTAAAGTGAATATGGAAAATCTATAGCCTGTTGTTTCTTCTCTGTAGACTCAACTTTCACTCATTCCTATCAATCAGTAGGACAAAAATATGAGCTTATTTGGGTGGATTCTTTTGATGGAGATTATTCTGTAAAGTTGGGTACAACACTTTCTTTGTTACTCTTCAAAGTGACATAGAATGGAACAAACTTTGGATGCCTGAATTAACTCCTAAAGTTAACTTCTTTTTGTGGCTGGTTCTCAAAGGTAAGATTCTCACTTGTGATAATATTATTCGAAAGGGATTTATTATGCCTAACAGATGTTGTATGTGTAAAGAAGAGGCTGAAGATATCAAACACCTTTTTTTGCATTGTGAGTATGCTACAAAAGTTTGGCATCTTATCTTTGCAAATTTCAATCTGCACTAGATTCTTCCTCATACTTTCTTATAGACATGGGAGAAATGGGATTCTCCATATAAACATTGTATGATTAGGAGATTATGGAGCTTGGTTCTTCCTCACACCATATGGAGATTATGGAAAGCAAGAAATGATGTCATCTTTAGAAATAAAAGACAGGTTTGTACCAAATTTTTTTAAAGAAATTGTTATTGTTGTAAAGGATAACATTGAAAGGTTTAAGCCTCCAAAAAATAGATTATATCCCAAGGAAGAGGAACACATCCTTACTTCCTGGAGCATTGACACTGAAAACATTTAGAATAAAGGCAATAACAACATTGATAGATCTTTAGTGCATTGGATTCAACCACCCACTTCATGGTACAAATTGAATTTTGATGGAGCTTCAAAAGGTAATCCTAGAGCTTCAGGAGGAGGTGGGGTGATTAGAGATCATAGAGGCTGCTTTGTTATTGCTTTTCTGGAAATATGGGTCAACAGACAAACCATTATTCTGAAGATTTGGCAGCATTATGGGGTATAAGGCTTGCGAGAGATTGTAATATTTCAAATATTATAATTGAAGGGGATTCTTTAAACATCATAAATCTATTAAACAAAAATCAACCCCCAAGCTGGACTATTAGAGATTTTATTTGTGAAGCTATTGAGACTTGTAAATTTTTGATAATTACAAGATCATACATACCTACCGTGAAGGTAATAAAGTGGTAGATAGTTTGGCCAATTTTGGAGTTAGAAACAAAATGCAAAACTGGTTTAGTGGTGATCTTCTCCTAGCTAAGGTACTTGATGACATCATAAAAGATAAGCATGATATTCAAAACAATCATTAAAATATCTCCCTCTGCCATTGAGGATGTGATTATTAACTCGCATGTAGGTTTAATGATGTTATTAAAATTTCACATGCCTTATGGGTTTCCAAAAATAGAGGTGGTAGTGAAAGGTGGTATTGGAATCAAAACTTTACCATTGAGAGAAAAAAGGGGAAAAAAATAGCAGAATGGGGGGCCTCCTTGCAAAACAGAGCCCATACACGACCCAGCCTAGAAGAATGATGAAATATTGTGGAAGTATTTACAAATGGGGGAATTTCAAACCTCATAGAAAGAATGCAGGGCCATGATCAGGATATCTCAGTGCAATTTGTGAATGGATGGAAGAAATGAATAGTTGAGTATGGAGATATCAGTGTTAAAATTATTGAAGAGCTCATTGCTCAAGTCACGGGTTTGAGTTTGAGGGGAAAAATTCTTCAACAAGTGGGTAGACAGGAATGTTGAAGCAAAGAAATTTCTTGAAGAAGGTGAAAACCTTGAATTTTTCATGGCTGGCATCAAAGTGTCTTCTATCCAGAGCCTTTTGCTGAAAATCTCACATGATGGTCAGGTATGTTACTCTTGAGGGAAGATATGTAACTATCCCTTTAAAGCATTTGGTCTTTCTTAATCATTTTAGAAGGAACTTAACTGTGAATTTCCCACACTACCTGTTGAACTCTCTGGAATGTTCTGTTCTTGAGGTCCAAAACCATACTCATGTTGTACCCCTTCATCAAGGCCTTATTTTGTTGATTCACCATCATCTGTCTATCCCTTTCTCGCTCCATGCATATGGCCCCTGCTGACCCCCCTCTTCCAGTCGTCAAAGACCCTTTTTTTTCCACTAGCCACAAAACAAGGTTTAAGAATACCCATTATCCCCTGCTTCCTTCTCAAGAGGGTTCTTCGCAGTAATAAGGAGATAGAGTTAGCTAAAAACCTGCTCCATATCAGCAATCCCATGGAGGACTTCAAAGATGAAGGGATTCTTAGTAGGATTGAGAAGTTAGAGAGTGAGGTCATGAACCTCAAGGAAGAAATCAAGAGGATGGATAAAAATACAGGTAAAAGGAAGATGCAGGTTGAGACTTTTGGGGATAATGAGAAAAATACATAAATCTTCAAGAAACTTCATTCTCTAGATAATAGATTGGGTAATGCTAAAGGATACATGATTGTACCATCTCTGTGCTAAAAGTGGTTTACAATTTCATGGAACAACATGTGAAGAGTGTTTGTATCCTAAGTGACATTCTTGCTGCCATTTGGGAGTCTAATGCTGCAAGGGACCTGGTCTTTTCACAAATTGATAAGAATGATCCCTCTCACGTCACGACACTTGCACTTTTCATTCGATTGTAGAAAATCAAGATAAAGATTGACAAGGTAGTCAAATAGAGTTGCTCCCAGTTTGTTGTTTTGTTGTTGTCAAGTTGAAGTTTTAAGTTGCTTTGATGTTACTCTATTCTTTTTTGGTTCCTCTTTTAGTTCTCGGTTGAACTATTGTTAGTTCTCTTAATCTTCATGGATGTTGATCCCCTTTTTTCTATTTTCACTGTTATATCTAGTTGTTGAGCCTCCTTATATAGGGTGTTAGTCCCTTCTTTCTTTGTGCTACTTTTACTGTTATATCTGGATTTTGAGCCTTTTTGTATCTAGGGTATAGTCCCTTCAAAACTATTTATCCTTAATAAAACTACGAGTGTGTAAGACAAAGTGGAATTTATGAAGTGCTTGATTAGATTGTATACACATGATTTCATTATGTGATATTTTCTTAAAATCTGATAAGTATTAGTAAATTCAATTTTTATCACAAATTATTTATATTTGCAAGTTGAATTATGGAATTTTTCCTAATGTACTATTCGAATAATTGTTTGTCATTCATTAATAAAAATAAGGGATTATCCTTATAAATTTATAATATAATATCTCATTTTTATATCATATTTTGTTTGATTTGAAAGTGTTTATATGTTATTTTACAAAATAATATAAAAAAATTTATAAATGATATAGTATATATATATATTAATGATTTAATGATTACCATGAGATGAGAAATAATATCGATTGTTGAGCATGGCACTATAAGGAAAAAACTACAATGAAAACATCCTTAAAATACTATTTTTCCTTATTCAATAAATTATAATATTCATATTAAATGACGATCTTATGAGATTAAGGAATTTTTCTTAGCAATTAATGAATGGAATAACTCAATAAGAGACATGGATTAGTAAACCATTATTGAACAAAAAGCACTATATTGTGATAGTTCATTAAGAGGTATTCATTAAATATAGTAACTCAATGAGTTACTATAAATCTCTGTTGAGAAATGGGTATCTCATAATTATATGAAATAAGCTATTGTAAAGATGAATTTATTTACTTCTCTCAAATAGATAACTAAAATTGTAAACGAAGTGTGGGAATTATGACCCACCATTACTTTTGACAAAATCCTTACTTGTTCAAGATTAGGATGGCTACGGGAAGGATAGTGAGTACTTAATGACGAAATTCATTATGTGGTCACTATCTTTCCCATAGGGATCCTAAGATGGGACCTGATCGAATCCTTTCGATTAGAGTGGTAAGTTATGGTTCTTAATTCTTCAAAATAGACATTTAAGTTCTTAAATAACAAAATGAGATCTAGATAACTATGTAGAGATGGATGTACGATGAAAAAGTCAAGTTTTTTTTACTAGTGTGTAGTCATGAAACTAAGCTTGCAAAGCAACACTTGAAATTTTGGTAAAAGTAGTGTAAGTAGTTGATTACACTACTTGTTCACCATTTCCATAACTTGTGTCAAATACAAGATGGATTAAAACTTATATTTTTTCTACATTGGCACTTAGGATTTGCACATAGATATCAATACCTACTTAAGGTTTAACCAAAATTATACAAGTTATACACATTCGAGTTATAGTGAAGTAAAGGGAGATTTGGAAGATCTAGTTGACTCTTACTGACTTTACATGATTATCATTTGTTATTTGATAGATTGTAAATATTTGAGTATGTTGTATTTTATTTGTTTCAAGGTGAAAATAATTTAAGGAAATAATTTTATTTAAGAGGTTTATTTTTAAAAAGCCCTTAATTTAGATAAATCATAACATGGGTGTTACAAAAACCCTTCTTCTCTCATTTTTTAGAAACTAAACTAGGTTTTTATGTGCATTTAAGTATGTGTAGCATAGTGACTAATTTTTATAAGAATAATGGACTAGGGGGTGAATCCATCTCTACAAAATTTTCACTTCATTTACCATTTTTGTAAAATCCATCAAACATTCATTCAATCATTAGCTTATTATGTGTGCACCATACATTCAAATGAATATGAAACATGAGAGAGAACACATAGACACAAGATGTAAGTGGAAAAATATCAAGGGGAAGAAATTCCACTAAATTTATATTTTATATTACAAACAAAAAGACTCAAGTGAATATTACACATCACAAGATGTTTCTTTATTGAAGCACTAACCCCACAAGGAGCACCAACCCCTAAACTCTTGTTAATATTACTTACAATAAGATAATCCTATGCATATGAATCATCATAAGATATTTTATAGAAGTATGACCACTGAAATTATGTAACTACCACAACTGATTTTGATCCCAAAATTCACATCCAAATTCCTTCAAACCCTCATTCAAGTACACCTCCTTGAACTCACTCGCTCTTAGTCTTTCATGGACTAATTTAGCTTCAAACCCTTGAACACATTATGTATATCAATATTAATACATTTTCACACATATTTATCTCTCTCTTGACTCCTTAAGACCTATTTCATTCCCTCGCATGGGTCAAACTTTTCCCTATATACACAACTAGTTTAAAAATGAACTCAAACACTCACTTAAATATGCTTCTCTTCATTAAAACATGAGCTAGGTATGTTTACATCATTTTTATTGACTAAATAAACTAAAAATACAACAAAATATTTTTCAAATTCATGAATTGGACCCATATAAGTTGGCCAAGCTCAAACGCACCAACAAGCCCAAAAATGGCTCAAAACCCCATCACCTGGATGAGAAAAAACCACTAACATGAAACAATGATTAGTAAAGATAAAAATTCATCATAAAAGTGTAATATGACATAAAAAAATCATCTATGGTTATTAATTATCTTTCACCAATCAAATTTATCATAATCCTTCTCAAAATAAATGTTTCCAACACCCTGTCTTCACATTTGGGACTCAAGACCACCCAAGAACAAATAAAATATGGAATTTAACCACTAAATTGAATCCTAAATACCCATATATCACATCCATGCATGTTATATGTCTTTAAACATCCATATGTGAAAACCACACCTATTTTCCTCTTCATTAAATCAAGTTACTCGAGAAAACAATTTTACAAACTCAAATGGTTTTCCCCCTTGTTCATCACTTTAAATATATAATAAATAATTCAATAGGAAAAAAATTCATCCCTTTTCACTCTCCAACTGATAGAAAGCATCAAATAATACATTCATGCCTCTTCTACATCAATTTTTCAGCCTAAGAAATCATGTCCTAAAACCAAACAACATTTTCCCTCACAAAATAAGCTAGATTACCAATCAAAATTATCACCAAGACACAAAAATATACCATTGGATATATATCTAAATCCTTTTTCTATAACATATCACTTTTACTTCCAACTCTAAGTGGAATGCCTTCAACCAAGTCCATCTCTGAAAACTACTCGTTTAGCCTTTTAGGAGTCAAGAACCAAGCTTGAGATCAACTTGTTCCATCACCTCAAAAATAATTTCCAAAGTTAATAAAATAATGAAACACCCTTATACATGTTTTATAAGCACTCATTTACCTTCAATAAGTAAGAAAACTCAAAAGCTGTCACTTTATCTCATGAAGCTACTTAACACCCTACTAGATCAAGCATCCTCCAAATTTTACCCTCAAAGAAGATATCATAACTTCTTCATACCATATCAAAAATACAATTTTTATATATCATTGGAAATATCTCTGAACTGGGATCACAACACAAGTTTAATGGAGGCCTAACTCCTTCTCGTAGCTCTTACAATTCAACTTTTACCATATAATGTTTTAAATTCCCCAAAAATAGTCTTCATAAATAGGGCACACTTTTCCATTTATAAGATCCACCATGATTTAAAAATATCATAGAAATATATAAAAAATCCATGGATAAAAACAATTTCAATTTATTTTTCAACACATTTGGAAAACCTTGCCTCAAACTTGAATTCTTTAGAAAAAGCATTTTCATGTGGGGCCCACATATAGTCACATGATAAAATATACCTTTTTGAAAATATGTAGGATTCCTATACAACATCCAATCATAAAATTTATAAAAATCAATCAAGAAAAGATCAATATGCTTCTTTTTCTCCAATTCACTTTTAGCTAGGGTTTAGCTAGGGTTTCAAAGCAACTTATCTTCTTAACGATTACTCATAAAAATGTGAAAAAATAACCACCTCATTATTTTTTTGAAACCTTCATAAATAACCTAAAAATATATTCCAAATATCTCAGTTCCCCATGAAAATCACATAGCTCACAACAAGCATCAGAAGGTCAACTTTTCCTTCAAAAACACACTATAGATTACCTGGTTTTTACAAAACTAGCATATCTTGCAAATCCTTATCTAAAATGACCTAAAAATTGTCATGAAGTATCATGAAAAAATCATATAATTTTCCATACCATCAATCCCAAATAGCTTTGAAACTCTATCCATTAAGACTTATTTATGCTTTCTATCTGTTTCTCACTTACTTGCTTCCCAAGGACCATGAAACACCATAAAACCTCTAAGAAATGACCTAAAACTCACCATAAACATTAGGTAAATTGATCCCATGTTGCTACCATGATTTTTCAAGACTAATTATCCCCAAAAATCATATCTCGTATCTCATTCTACATGCTCCAGGCTAGGAATAGGCCTGGAATGACCTAACTCAATCATGACACCTCATGAACTAACCTTGTTGAACTCATATATACTCTTAGACATCTATGACACATTGTACCATACATGTTTGACCTTATGACAACATCCAAACAATTTATGAGAACTAAAACTATGGCTTAGCTCACTTGACCATGCACCGGACTAGAACTCACCAAACTTCGACACTACCAATCAACCTTCATGTTTGAAACTGAATGAAACCTCATGTATACTCATAGGACCTCATGCCACCCTTTGCAGTAAATGGAATTTACATCAATGAAAACACTAACACACAATGGCCAACAATATCCCCTTTTTCATTGATGGCAACCACCTTTAGAAACATCAACGGAAACCAACAATACCAACACACCTACTAGACCTTATTTCCATGTTTTTGATGTTTCTCTCCCCCTTTAACATCTATGAAAAGGGATATAATTACCAATAGACATGGAAAATGACAACACAGGACTATACATGATGGAAATAATTTAAAGTAATAACTTACTTGATTCAAATAGCTCCCCATAGGAATGTACTATGTCTTTTTGACTTCTTTAGTAGCATATGAAAATTCTTGGACCTATAATGAGCCTCAAAATGGATCCCCATAAATTGATATCCTCTTCATTTTTCCTTCATCTTAACAATAAATCATCTTGTAGGACTTTCTCATGCTCAATAATCTAACTATATTTTCAATACTTTCATCTCTACTTTTATGTCCATAGTCTTTAAACCTTGATTTCAGATCCGATTTTGAAAAATTTATCAATACAATAAGATCCATCATTGCTCATAACATACTAACTTGAGGATTCCCCTAATATCATACTGGAAAATTCTAACTAAAAACTCAAAAACTTGATCTCATACCTTTTTATATGACTTGAAGATGAATTGACCATAATGCTTCTGCCATAATTCACTTCCACAACCATTCTACGTTCTTTATATGCTTATTTGATCATATGACTTTCTTCTTGTGATAATATACCTGCAATCATTCATGAAATTTTCTCTATAAGCTTTCTAGTCACCTTTTTCACTTGATCAAGAGTCTAATAAGCCTCCCCTATCTTGAAGGACCTTTTTAAACCTCTACCTTACTATTAAGAATCAAGAATATGCTACATCACCTTAGGAACCACTCCATCAAGCATTAACACCAATAAAAACTTTTGCAACTTTTCAATACTTATCTTTATGGGATTGAGAGGTCTCAAACACCCTCTCAACACATACACCATCTCAAATAGTCATGAAATTCAAGGGATTTAACTTACTAAATATTCTAAATCAACAACTAATGATACTCATTCAACATACCTTTGTCACTCTCATCCTTTTGAAACTTTTTCTCTTATATTGGAACTGATAATTTGATTCACCTTCCCGATAATATTTCTCAAACCTTATACTTTTTCTTTTTCACCTGATTGAGGTCAAACTGGAATCTTCTTGTGCTTCTTGAAATACTCAAGACATTTAACCCCTGATAATTCCTTGATCTTAACAATCCTCTTCATCCTTCAATAATCTAAGTTCATATATTCATACTTTAGAAAATTATGTCACAGTTTATGATTGGTTACCTTTCACACAAACCTCTATTTCTCATCCTTAGTCATGTAGCACTATAAAACTTATTGATACCTTGTGTTTCTTCTTGATGTAACATTCAAGACCAATCTTGACTATACTGTTAACTTTTGCAATCATCTTTAAAATCTAAAGCATTTGTAGGTCTCCAATTGAGCTCAAGTTCTTGTAAACCATATTGGCATGATATATTCATGCTTCATACCATACTACATTCACCACCTAGGAGGTACCTTTCATTTTGGCTCTGAAATATGCTTTAAGTGATGATATTTGTAATCATGATTTGTCTTTAGGTTTCTACTACCATTCCATGGACATGCCTTTGATCAATATGATCTTACACAAACTTATAAAGGTCTTCAACATGGTGTAGCTTATTTGTTCATAGTTTCCATAACCTTGAAACCTATTCCTAGATACCAATTTTTTTCTTGAAGATATTTTCACACTGTACTCTACACCATGTGGTATGGCATACCTTAAAGAGACACTATGTTTATAATCATCATATACATAGTATCATAGATCTCATTATTGCCTTATAAATATATTTACAAAACTATCCTCATCTTTTGTAATCATGGTATGTTAATAAGGATTTTTCAAGAGTGACACAGGTCCTTAAATATCATGTCTCAGCTATCAACCTTCCTTAGTACCTTGTAGCTCAGATTCTCAATATCCCTCCAAGACTTATATGCCTAGGAATCACTATTACATTAATTAAACCTACACTCAAAGAATTATTCTTACATCTATGCCTATAACATTGTGAACATCTCAAATAGTAAATAACCTTGTAAATTATACCTTAACTAGATGTCAACATCTACCATTAGCACTTAATTCTTTGAGAACCATGATAACTAGTTCTTCTCATGACCTCGAGCTAAAATTTTCAAGATTTCTTTGTTTCATACTGAGAAGTACTTTTGATGAAACAAGAGTTATTCATTCCACAAGATCCATAACACTATCTAGATTCACTAATCTCAGATAGAGATAATAGTTCTTACACATCTTCATATTAAAACACAGAGTCTTCAAGTTGTCCTTTAAATTTTGAGAAAAATAAACTCATGGAAATTCACAATAACTACTTACACACTCATACCTACTTGAGCATATCATGGATTTTCCTTTGATGCATACCTTTGAAGTGAAAACAACACATAGTACCAGTTCATGGAGTCCTTACACCCCTATTTTTTCAATATTTCAATAGGCCTTGTACACTTAAGGAGGTGATACATTGAGATTTATCTAGCTAGAATACTTTTTCAACATTGTATCTTCACATTACTTCAAACCTTCATGAACCTAAAAACCTCATAGAACTTTGACTATGATGACCGAACACTTCTATACCCATTTTAAGATTAATGAGCTCATTAATTTTATTCAATCTATCTATGTCATTATGAAGAACATACCTTTTTCTTTCAAAATTCAATAAGACATAACATACCTCTAAGAATTAGTCAGAATCTTTGAGAAAGTTCATGGAAAAGCTCATACTAGGCTTAACAATACCTTGGATAATTTTTGTTTTCTCAAGCTGACTCCCTCTTCCTATAGCACACCTTTTCCTCAGCTTCATTCTTTAACCTAAGACTCTTGAGCTTGGGAAAATTGCAACTTGTTCCTTTGAAGATCCTCTTTTTCACTTTATTTTTCCTTAACGCTTTAACACAAAATTTTATATGACTTTTCAAGCTTGATAAGCACTAGTAGGGACTTCAAGCCCACAAAAATCTTTCATATGTCTTTATTTATTTCATATCAAATTTTCAATCAAAAATCCTTTGGACATATTCGTAAAGGCAAAAAAATACATTCATAGGTACAATATCATATCACGAAACATATTTGGCATTTTGAACTAGTTTAACAACACAACTTAGATAGAAAAGAATTTCACATGACCTCCTACGCCTTTTCATATTACACCAAAACAAATTCATGAACATTCTTAGGGATATTTCAACCTCATTCTCAATATACTCTTAAGAATCCTCAACCTCAATAAATTTGACTCGAATGACTTAGAACATACTCATAGAATTAAAAACCATCTTTTGACTAATGGTACAACATGTACTCAATTGACAATCCCTCTCCTTAGGGTCTATACATACACACTTTCAGATCTTATGACTGAATTCAAAGTCACTTTATAAGTCTAAACACCTAACATGGACTCTACACAAATTTTGCAACTCTTGTGAAGACACACACATATAATGAAATACGAGACTCATATTTTGAAATAACTCCTCAAAGCACACACATCCATCTATTGAATTTTAGAAATTTTTGACCTTTTACAAGACATTTTATGACATCAAGGGTACTTTATAGGACTTAATACAAGCATTTCTTCAACTTCATATGACGTCAAGATTGGAAACCAAATCATACACTTCAATAAGACATTATAACACATTAATATAGATTTTCATGACTATGAATTGGACTTGAATGACCCAACACAATTTCATACTTCATATGGAAACCATATACTTCTTCAAAAAGATACAACAAGATAAAATCATACACATACTAATAAAAATAACTAAAAACAAATGGATAAGTCACTTAACATACCTTGTCACTCTTGAAGTGTCCCAAACACCTAGCCTCATCAAATTTTCATGTATATGAGAATGAAATGCTGATAGAAATATATGTTCTTCTTCAACCAATGAAAACATACTTCCTTGACCTGACTTGGGCTTGAGAAACTTGTCTTCCATCATGATGCCACTAGAACCCTCTTTAACAAACTTCAATGGATTAAGCTTCATGGTGTAAAATTCAGATTGAGAATCAACTTTCCTTACCTCTTTGACTTTAACAACATCATTCTTAATGATAGGATCAGACTCGACTATCTCATCATCATTGTTATAACTATTTCCTCTTAAACTCTTTCTTTTCTTTCCTTTTGGATGCTTGGAACCTGCTAGTATACCTTGAAAATTCTATTTGGTGAAAATATCTTACAATATGCCTTTGTTTGTTTCATTTTTGACACATAATACCATTCTTGTTTCCTCTTGGTTCAAACACACTGAAGTTCCAAACACAGTCCTTATCTTTATGGCCATACGCATAACATGAATGGCATTCACATTTGAAGAAACCTACATCATTCAAGATACCTCCTTTTCAATATCTATCTCTATGACAAAAACACATGACAAACATAGAAATAACCATTGAAAGAAGCACCATACCTAGTAATATTAGGTTGTCTAACATGGTTATACCTTCTCAAATCAAACTTCTTGGTCACCTTCACATTAGAATAAGAACTTGATCAAACTCCATCATTCTCTTTTTCTTTCCTTTGAAAACTAGTCCCGTTTTATTATTTACATATCTTTGTCTCTCTAAAATCCCACTAAGAGATTTAGTAATATTTTCTAACTTCTCATACATACTCAATATACTAAATGCACTTTCCAAATAATATTCTAGGGATTTCAATTTTTCCTCATACCTGCAACACATTTCATCTTTGGATTTTAGGGCCTTGGACACACTCTCCACTTGATATTCCAAAACAATGTTTGCTTTACCATGTTGTATCTCCATACACTTGATTTAATCTTGCAAGCTATGAATAAATTACTCGGAAACCTCATACTTCATTCTTAATGCAGCCTCAATATCTAAAGTCTTACCCATTACTTATGCTTCAAAAGGATCTCCTTCAAGTTTCTAAACTTTCTTCTCAAGGACCTTCTTTGATACTAATGTTTGGAAAAACAATGGACTGATTAGGGGGTGAATAATTCATACAAAATTTTCACTCCATTTACCATTGTTTCAACATTCATCAAATATTCATTCAATCATTAGCTTATTGTGTGTGCACCATACATTCAAATGAATATAAAACATGAGAGAGAGAACACATAAATAGAAGATGTAAGTGATAAACCCTCAAGGGGAAAAAAACCAACAAATTTTTTTTTATATTACACATGAAAAATAATCAAGTGAATATTACACATCACAAGAGATTTCTTTAGTGAGGTACCAACCCCACAAGGAGAACCAACCCCTAAACCCTTATTGATATTACTCACAACAAGAGAATCCTATGAATATGACTCATCATAAGAGATTTTTAGAAGTATGAACACTAAAAATATGTTGATACCACAATTGATTGTGATCCCAAAATTCAACTCCAAATTCCTTCAAACCCTCATTTAAACACACCTCCTTCAACTCATTTTCTCTTTGTCTTTCATGGACTAATTTGGCTTCAAACCCTCACACACATTATTTCCATAAATTTTCAAAAAATTCAAACATCCTCAACTCTCTCTTAATTCATTAAAACCTTTTTCATGCCCTCACATGGGTCTTACTATTCCCTCTATACACAACTAGTGCAAAAATTAACTCAAACACAAGCTAGGTAGGCTTCCCACATTTTTCCGACCAAACAAAATATAGGTAGGTTTCCCTCATTTTTTTCAACCAAATAAACTCAAAAATATAACAATATATTATTTAAAATTCATGAAGTGGGCCCATATATGTATTTCAATGTCAAACACACTCAACAAACCCAAAAATGGCTCAAAATCCCATCACCTAGATAAGAAAAAACCACTAACACCAAAACCATAACTAGGAAAGCTCAAAAAATCATCATAAATGTGTAATATGACATAAAAAAATCATCCATAGTTTTTAATTAGATTTCACTAATCAAATTTATCATAACTAACTCAAGAAGGTTCATGTCCTTCTCAAAACAATGATTTACTGAGTACCATGTCTTCACTTTTGGGCCTTAAGACCGCCCAAGAAAAACTTGGCTATGGAACATAAAAACTAAATGGAATCCTAATGACCTTTATATCACATTCATACATGTTATAGTTCATGAAGCATCCATACGTGAAAACCACACCTAATTTCCTCTTCACCAAATCAAGTTGTCCATAAAATAGTTTACAAACTCAACTGGTTTACACCCTTGATGTCACTGTCAAGACCTATAAATTCCTTTAATAGGAAAATAATTCATCCTTATTCACTCTCCAAATAATATCAAGCATCAACTAATCCATTTCATGCCTCTTTTTCCTCAATCTTTCATCTTGAGCAATCCTGCCTCGAAATCCAAATAACCTTCTTCCTCACAAAACCAAAATAAAAACTCATCACCAAGATAAAAACCATATAACATTGGAAATATATATGAATCTTATTTCCATAACATATCATGTTTCCCTCCAAATTGAAGTGGAATTCCTTCAACCAAGTATATCTCTAAAAACGGATCTTTTATCCTTTTAGGACTCAAGAACCAGCTTGAGCTCAACTTTCTCCATCACCTCAAATATAATTTCCAAGTTTAACCAAAGAACGAAACACCTTAGAAATGTTTTTAAAGAACTCAGAAACCTTCAACAAGAATGAACAACTGAAAACCATCACTTTACCTCATGAAGCTACTCAACATTCTGCTAGATCGATCATCTTTGACCCTCAAATAACAGATCATAACTTCTTCATACCATATTAAAAAAACAATTTTGATATATCATTGGAAATATATCTAAACCATGATCACAACACAACTTGAATTGAGTTCTAACTTCTCATGTAGCTTCTAAAATACCACTTTTACCATAGATTTCTACAAACTGCCACAAAAACTAGTCTTCATAACTATGGAACACTTTGTAATTTATAATCTCTACCATGATCTCGACACTATAATGTACATATAGAAAAAATCTAGGGTGAAAAAATGTCAATTTATTTTGCAACACATTTGGACAACCTTTCCTCAAAATGGACTTCTTTATAAATAAAAATTTCATGTGGGGCTAACATATAGTCACATGATCTAATATACCTTTATAAAAATTTAGAGGAATCCTCTATAACATCCAATCATCACATTTTCAAAAACAATCAATATGATCTTGGTAAGATTATTTTTCTCCAAGTCACTTTTAGCTAGGGTTTCAAAGTAACTTATCTTCTTAACGATTGTTCATAAAAATGTGATGATAAAACCACTTCACTATTTTTGTGAAACCTTCATAATTTACCTAAAAATATATTCCAAATATATTAGGTCCTCATGAAAATCACATAGCTCACAATGAGCATTAGAAGGTCAAATTTGGTTTCAAAAACACAGTATAGATTACCCGTTTTGCCAAAATTGACATATCTTACAAACCCTTCTTCAGAATGACATGAAAAATTGTCATAAATTATAATGAAAACATCTTCTAACTTTCCATACTCACCATCTAGCCCAAATATCTCTGAAACTCTTTATCCATTAAGACTTACATGTTCTTATTTGTCTGTTTCTCACCTAATTGCTTCCCAATGATCATAAAACACCACTAAAACTTTGATAACTGACCTAAAACTCACCATAAACCTTAGGTACACTTATAAAATTCATCTACCATACATGGAAAAAACTTATTAGATCCAAAACCCATATCTCCATCTCATTCTCGCATGCTCCAAGGAAAGAAATAGGCTTGGAATGACTCGACTCAACCATGACACTTCATGAACCGACCTTGTTGGCCTCATGCAGCTTCTTAGACACCCATGACACATCATACCAATATGTGTGAATTTATGACAACATCCTACCATCTTATTAGAACTCAAACTATGGCTTAGCTCACTTTACCATGCAATAGGACTTCCTAGAACTCACCAAAAATGGGCACTACCAATCAAAATTCATGTTTGACACTATATGACACCTCATAGAGACTCACAGACCTCATGACACCCTTTTCCATCAATGGAATTGAAATCAATGATGAAACTAACACACAATGGAAAACATAAGTAGTATCACAATCATTTAAAGTGAATTAAGAAGCAATGAAATGATGATATTTTTTGTTTTTCATATGAAAATATGTAATAATGTACAATGTTAATCTTATTATAATAGTTTCAGTAACAAGTGAAGAAAAGTGGAACCCTTCTACGGAAATGTAAATGGTCATCCCTTTTGTAATTAAATTAAAACCTTGATTTGTATGATGTGAAAGGAATTGATAGGCTATGTTTGTTATCACATGGAAACTAATTTAATATTTCCAAGGAATTTTATGTCATTCCTAATAGGAAGGGATCAAATGAGGTAAATTTTATAATGTTTCAAATCTTTCATGAGATGAAATTGCTATAAAAAAGGAAGGGTTTTTGGTTCTAAGTAGGGAGTTAGTCTCTCTTGCTAGTAACTTATGGTAATAACTTCCAGAAGTTCTCTCAAGAATAATGTTGTCGCACCCACTAATCAAATGAAACCTTATTCCTATGTTAATACGTGAGCATTTTTCCCATAATTATGTATTTAAACGACTTATAGAAATGTGTTAAAAGAAAATAGAGCTAATCTTATTTATTTTTGTGAAATTAATTCCTTAAAAATCATATTGGTTCCATGAGTGATCTTATTATCAACCCTTTTTCATGTGATAGGCTTTAAGTGAGGTCCGTGTACCCTAGTTAGTATTATTTCTTCAATGTAATTGTGGTTCTAAAATAATATCTTATACAATGGATGGGTCTTTGGTCATCATAGCATGGGGAGACATTTTTCATTTCATAGTTGCATTCTCATGTTATGCTTAGCATCTCCATATTACCTAATTAAGAGAAGGATAAATCATGTTTTAACCTACTTAATGTCTCTACAAACCACCTTGGTAGGAGGTGAAAAATACTTCATGAAAGTTGTCTCGATTTATACCCTTGTCCTTCCGTATGGAGGTATTTATTGTGACCTAGAATCAGAGAAGAATGTCCATCAAGAAACTGATTTTGGGTTAGGAAACTCAATTGTGAACATATCACTTCCGAGTGATAGCCGGTGTGTGTTTTAGGTCATGTCAAAGCTATGCGCACTTGGACCTAACCTTTTTTGTTAAGAATTTAAGTTAAAATGTTTGTTTTGAGATAAGTAATAAGAACAAAAATATGAAAACTAACACATGATTTAACCCAAGAATCTAATGAACCTCATCTATGTAGGTGTGAGTGGTATATTTCACCTTTTATTTATTTATTAGGTGTGAGTGGTATATTTCCACCTCAAAATGTGAGTCATCTCACTTAGGTGTGAGCATGGATCATAGGTCTCATATTATTTATGATCAATTCCCTCATGAAATTTTTCATATGTGTGTGTGTCATAGCATTCACATTCTTTTTCATAAATTAACTCCTCTTCTCCATCATGGAGGCATCATTATCTCTCGCATGGGAGTTACTCAACACTCCCCTATATGTACACCTCTCTTCTTGATCTATGAGCATGGGTTTGAGTCTTGTTTCCTTATTGCATGTACATTTCTCTCATGGTTGAGTTCTTTCTTGTTGAATCTTGAAGCTACTCCATTCCACGGTTGAGTGTAACTCCTTGATGTGCACATATTCCCTCTTCATCCTTCCTCCCTATGTCATGGTATCATAGCTTGAGGATTTGAATCGTGTTTCTCACTATGGTTTGTTAATACTCTTTTCCTTGTAGTTTTATGTGCAAGCTCTCAATTCTTGTTTTATGCTCTACTTGCATTTTTCAGGACTTGTACTTGGTTTTGTGCACGTTTGTTTCCCTACTTGTGTTAAGATTCATGCAAAAATTATAGGTTGAAGGTGCAGCTTTTTTTTTTTTAGTTTTGAAAGTTAGAATTTAGTTTAAAGGGCCCAACTTGGCCCCACTCACCGAGCTAGAAACCAAACTACCCCATAACTCACTTGAGAACTCTCTCATCGACTTGTATTGAGTAATGAATAAACTTCAATGCTTTTCTTGGTTGATTAGGCTTGTGATTTGTTTAACAACTCATTTTTCCACCTAAGACCCAACTTGTGCTCATGCATTGGTCTACTACTCATGTTTTCCTTATGGGTGGTCATTATTGTATTGTTCATTTAATCATATCAACTTTGGTTGCATTAATTTTGGCACCTCATCCATTAGTCTAAAAACCCATGTATTGACTTTATGGTTTCATTCCTCCTATATTGTTTTGGTATCATGTGTTTCAATTTTCTCATGCGTGGTCATTTTATTGCATTATTCTTCTTGTGCTTCACTATAGTCAGCTTGTCTCGACATACCCTATGACTTTTTGCATTGTCACGTTGCACTATGAATTTTCCATCTTGGGTTTCACCTATGTGAGAACATTTTTGCATTGTTCTAGTCATTGTTGAACTCTACCGCTCCACGCTTGTGTTTACTTTGATCTCACCTATGTTCACACTTGGCTTATACCCCAGCCCGATGCCCTATTCATGGCTCTACTATTTCGATTTGATCTTGACCTCACCAATTCTGCATTCCCTTATTTTTATGTTACAAACTCAACTTGGATCTTGCAACGTCGCAACATGGTTGTTAGGATCCATCATTCTACCCTAACATGAGATTCATGCCTCGGTGGTTGCACCAAACCTCACATGATTAGTATTTTCACTATTTTATCCCTACAAAATGGTGTTTAACCTCCAAAACACTCATCATCAAGTGGACATGTTTGACTCCAACATTGTTAGGACATGTTGCTTTGACGCACGAACGCGTGGCCTTAACTTAAGACCTGCAGATCACACACAACATTGACCAACCAACATGTCACATTTTCATAGCTTAACTTTCGGAACAATAAGCCAAATCAACTCGAAATAATTTACAAATCACAACTCGGGAATTCCATGACATAACTCTGCATGATTCATCATAACTCACCTTGGTGAGTTATACTTAGCTCATCTCGGTCAAATACCCCTAGCTAGGTCAACACCCATTCCTTTCAAAGTATTATTTGGAAGTGAAAATAATCCTTTTTAATGTTTTAAGGTGAAAAACATTCATTTCTTGGCATTGTAATAATTTTGGATTCATTTTTCTTGTTAATATATGCCCTTCCTATAAGTGTAAAATATGGAGGGCGAGGTATGGGATTGGTAAGAAGTCAATCCCCCCTCATAAGAAAAATAAACCCTATCTAAAATTTTATGTTATTTCCAACAAGTACACATAAAAACCCATTTTCACATGTTTTGGGCACCTTTTTAATCCATTTGTAAGGATTATTGGCTTTTCCATCAGTTGCAAGAACCATTTTTTAGCTATAACATTTGACTGGTTGTTCATTTTTTAACACTTTTTTAGTCAAAATTGCATGGTTTTTCACATGCTACATAATGGGATTGTAATTTTTGTAAACATACTACATTATAAAGTGACACAAATAGGGGTTATCACTCTTTTGGGTGTTGTATTTCACGTAGACACATTCTCGGTGACTTCGATGTCTTACCACCTTACTTGTATCCACACACCCTTAAGATAACTATACATGATTTTAGTCATCTTGAGGACTATCTTGACACATGTGACCATGTTTTTAGTCACTTGATGTTACATGTCACCAAACCTCTCCACATTCATGTGGAAGAATCAAATCCTCCTCACACCATCTAGAGCATCTTTCAATCCTTATTTGGAGACCCTTAACATAATTTTTGTTACTACTACTAAGTACAATTGTCTCCTCTTCTGATTCATGTGATGACAGTTCCGCTAAAACAAACTCACTTGGTTTCATCTTTGATGTTTAGGATTTTGATTCTATTTTTGATGACGAGAGTGCTACCGAGGACTCCTATCTTCCTTCTCTCACCTTTCCATAGTATGTTTACACTCCTCCCTTCCCATTACAAATTAGGTAGTCCCCTTCTTACCCCGTAAAGTCATTACATTTTCCTCCTTTCCACTTCCAAAGGTGGTAGGCCCTTTCCACTCCTCTACATTCAGTTGAGGATTCATACATTTTTTACCTCGATCTTCTATTTATTAATCCCTCTCATTGGGATAAGTATCTACTAGACCTTCATCATCTCTTTATAGTGCCTATTTGTGATGTGGTATAGGTTCTTCATCCTTCTAGAGGTTTTTAGAAGAGTTATTCATCTCTTTTGTTGGGAGTGCCCCTTATGGGACTTTTATCACTTCTATTTTTAGAGACCATCACTAATCTAAAATTGCTTGTGGGTCCTCCTGTTTTGGGGGTTGTTGCATTACCTTAACTTCATTCAAGAATACTTTGATTATATGTTCATATTATTCACTCTAACATTTATGCACTCATGGCATTACTTTGGTTCCTTGACATTCATTTTGTATACCTTTCTCACATTTCTATAGACCAAATTCAGAGTTATTCATTATGCTTCCTTCAGTTTCATTTGCAAAGTGTGAGGAATTCTAGTACACCATTTGTGTCCTTCCTAAGGATAGACACACGGTTTGGTGTGGGTGACTCTTCTTCAATCCAGAGGTAGAGGAACACATCATCAACACCCTTCTTGGAGACTTCTTAGATTCATAGATTTTAGATCCATCCATGAAATATTTTATGTTCCTCTCATATCCTCCTCCTCCTTCTCTCTTCTTCTTTCGAGATACTTCCCTTTTGTGCATGGTTACCTTTTTGGGATCCTCAATTGTCGGGACCCATTTATGGAATCTTTCTTAGATTGTTAGAGAGTGTCTTTCATCTCTTGTGGTGGATTTTTTCCCTACTAGGTTTTCCTCTACTAGTTGAGATCCTTTTTGTTCATGGGTTCCTCATTAGGATTTTTTTAGGACCCACTTTTTCATTATTTGTGTGTTTTTCGACTTTCCTTTCATGAGGAAGGGGGTTTTGGTGTGAGTGGTATATTTCACATTTTATTTATTTATTAGGTGTATTTCCACCTCACCATGTGATTCATCTCACTTAGATGTGAGCATGTAGCTTAGGTGTTATATTAGTAATGATAGATTCCCTAATGGAATATGTCATATGTGTAAGTGTGTGTCATAAGAGTTACATTCCCCTTTCAAAAAGTAACTCCTCTTCTCCATCATGGAGGCATCATTATCTCTATATGGGAGTTACTCAACACTCCCCTATATGTACACCTCTCTTTTTTATCTATGAGCATGCATTTGAGTCTCGATGGTTAAGTTATTTCTTGTTAAATATTGAATATACTCCATTCCATGGTTGATTGCAACTCCTTGATGTGCACAAATTCCCTCTAGGTCTTTGTCCTTCCTTCCTCCATTAATCATAAATGTGGTTTTGTGTGTCAAATATATTAATTGTAAATCTGAAAATGAAATACTTCTTAAGTAATAAAATGTAATACATAAAAAATTAAAACAATAAACCATGTGTTAATTGTATCTATGAAACAATGAGTGTTAGTGTTATGTGGTCCCAATGGTATGTGTCTTGTGATTAGCGCAATTGTAGTTAGTGTTTTTTTATTATGGGTAAATAGTTTTGAAGGGACTATACCCTGTGAACAAAAAGGCTCAAAAGCTAGATACCAAAAGAGCTAACATTGCAAAACATCCAACATCAATGGGCTCAATAGCTATATTATCCAATACAGTAACAAAATAGGATCCAAATAGACAATGATCTGAATAAAAGTAGAAGAGACAAAAAATGAACAAGAGAAAACCATCACTAGTCATCTCAGCCAAAAAGTAGCACCAAAAACACCAGTCAACAACAACTTCACCGCCAGTAAACAACAACAGTGCCCCACATCACTTGATAGCCCAATCGATCTTGGCTTTAATCATTTGGAGTGAAGGATGAATGCAATGGTGGTGGCCTGAGAAGGATCTTTCAAATCCACCTTGGCAATAGCAAGATCTTTGTTCTCCTTGGAACCCCAAATGTCCTCGGTAATACCATTGAGACTGCAAACACTACGCACATGCTACTTGATGAAATTGTAGATGCTTTTAAGAGCTGAGAGAATATAGTCATTTCTCCCTTTTACATTACCAAGCTTGGCATCCAGAGATAACAGCTTCTTGAAAACTTCAGCAGTAACATCTTCATCTTCATCGTTTTGTAATTTCCTTTTGCCCTAAGTTTTATCCATATCCTTAATAACCCTCTTAAGGTCCTGAATCTCCTTTTCCATTTTTTCTACTCTAACCAGCAAGTCTTCATCCTTAGGCTTCTCCACTAGGTTACTAATGTGTAGTAAATTCGTAGCAAGCTCCAGGTCTTTATGACTTCTAAGAACCCTCTGAGAAGCAGGGACCTTAGTTTTCATCTCTTTCCTTTTCCTGCTAGTGGTAGCAATATCAAGTTTTCTCTCAGAAGGGGGAATGGAGGCAGAGGGGGAGTAGGATCCAAGTGAGGGAAACTGAGAAGTGGTGATGAATGAGCAGTATTAATCCTTGATGTAGGGGAACAGCCCTAGTGTGGTTTTGCACTTCCAGAACAGATTTTTCTAGAGAATTCAACAAGTAATGAGGAAAGTTAATGGTGAGGTCTCTATGGAAATGATTAAGGAAGATCAAATGCTTTTGGGGAATAGTGACAAATCTCCCTTCTAAGGTAACATACCTTACCACCATCCTTGCTATCTTAGCAAAAGGCTCTGGAACAGAAGCAAGTTTAATGTCTACCGTCACAAAATCCAAATTCTCACCCTCATCCAGAAACTTCTTGGCCTCCACCTCTCTATCAACCCGCTTGTTGAAGAATTTGGTGCCTTCCAGACTGAGCCCGGTGACCTGGGCTATAAGCTCTTCTAAAATCTCAACCTTGATATTACTGTATTCAACCACTCGCTTCCTCCATCCATGAGTAAATTTGATTGAGAGATCCTGATCAAAACCTTGGACTTTTTCAATAAAATTCATGAGACCCCCTTTCTGTAAATAGTTCCAGAGAACTGTATCATCTTTCCATGCAAGATTATGGGTGGGCTCAGTCTTGCAGGGTGGTCCCCCATTTTTTCTGGTGCTATTACCTCTTCCTGCAATGGTAAAAATTTGAAAGCTATACGAATCATCCTCAATTCTATTTTTGAAGTCCTCCCAAGTGTGTGAAGAGAATTAATTATTAATTCTCACTTTGAAATTAATTAACCACTCCTTAGCATCTGCCCTATATCTACTAATGATTCCGCACCAAGCCATGTAAATCTTTGATGATGTCATCACTTTGTAATTAAAAGGTGCTCCTTAGCATCAGCATTACACCTATTAGTGATTACGTTCCAAGGCATGTAAATATTTGATGATGTCATCTTTTACTTTAGTAGGAAGAATGTCACCCCTTAACCAAGTTTGATGAGAATTATTTACCCCAATATTTTCCAAGTCATCTGCCACATTATTTCCCTCACGGTATGTATGTTTGATTTCAAAATTTTCAAAACTCTTGCAAATATTAGTAGCTTCAACAGTAAAATCCCTGATTGACCAACTGGGGGGTTGTTTTTGATTTAAAAGATTCATTATGTTCAGTGAATCACCCTTAATTATAATATTGGAAATATTACACTCCCTAGAAAGTCTTATTCCCCAAAGAGCAGCAAGAGCTTCAGAGTAGTGATTAGTTTGTCTACCCATTTTTCCAGAAAAAGTAGCAATAAAACACCTTTGTGATCTCTAATGACTCCCCCACCTCCAAAATCTCCAAGATTGCCTTTTGAGGCCCCATAAAAATTCAACTTATGCCAAGCACTGGGAGGCTGAATCCATCGGACAGTGGATCTATCAATACTATTGTTATTCTTGTTCAAAACAGTGTCAATATTCCAAGCAGCCAAAATGTGCTCTTCTTCCTCAGGGTAAAGTCTATTTTTGGGGGGTTTAAATCTTTCAATGTTGTCTTTCACAGCAATGATAATTTCTTTATAAAATTTTTTGCATAAATTTCTGGTATTCCTGAAAATGACATCATTATGAGCTTTCCAAACTCACCACATGGTGTGAGGGAGAACCAGTTGCCATAATCTCCTCACCACACAATGTTTGTAAGGAGAGTTCCATTGTTCCTAGGCTTGAAGACAAGTATGGGGAAAGATCCATTCCTGATTGAAGTTTTCAAAAATGAGATGCCAAATTTTGGAAGTGTACTTACAATGAAGAAAGAGGTGTTTGATATCTTATGCTTCTTCCTAACACATGTAGATCTGTTAGGCATGATGAATCCTTTCCTAATAATATTGTCATTAGTTAGGATCTTGCCTTTAATGATAAGCCACCAGAAAAAATTTACTCTAGGGGTTAGCTCGGGCATCCACAACTTATGCCACTCAATATCACTTTCAATAGAGGCAAAGAAAGAGTTGTATCTAGATTTAACTGAGTACTCTCCATCAAAGGAATCTTTCCAAATGAGTTCATCCTTATGATTTTGAGGACTGATATGAATAAGGAGAGATGACTCTACATGGATGCAACAACAAACTGCACATTATCCTCATCTACTCTGAGTTGTTTCCATTTCCTTTTATTTTCAACCACCTCAATATATTCTGAACTTTGTGCCCAAAATTTCTAATTAAGTTGTCCTTAATGTGACCATAAGAGGAAATCCAGTTTACATCAGACCATTTTTCAGTCTAGAAATCAATGTCTTGTCCATCCCCAAGCTTCCAACTACATCCGTGAGAGAGAATATGTCTGATGTGTAGAAGATTGTTCCAGAAAATTGAGCCATTCAGAAGAGACTGATCAAAAAGGAAGGAATTCATGCTTTGATTGGAAAGGTATTTGGTTTTGATCAACTCTGTCCAAGGCTTATGCTCTTTTATGAGTCTCCAACCCAACTTTGCAATAAGATCAAGTATTCATAAGCTTGATATCTTTGATTCCTAAACCCCAATCCTCTTTGGTTTACTGACACTGCTCCCAAGAAACTAAATGATATCTAAACTCGTCTTCGCACCATGCCATAAAAATGTTTTTGAATTTTTTTCAATGTTATTCATCACATCTGTTGGAATGCTAAACATTGACATGATATAAATAGGTAAGTGAGTGTTGTGACATATCACAACAGACAAAAAAATTATCATGTTTATGTTACATTTTGGGTATTGAAATTATGGAGCATTACAAGTCTGTTAATAATAATTCATTACATTATTCTCTTCACATGTATAATAATCGTACTAACTCACTCACTTTTTTTATTGATAATAGTTGGTTGGGAACCAAGGGCCATTACAAAGGATATTCAATGAAGATCAAAAAGATATTAAAAAAACCAATAATATGGGAAGATTCAAATAGATTTTGACTCACTAAACCCATCTAAAGGACAAAAAAACCAGAAAGATGAAACTAAATAGAGTAGTAGAAATAGACATAATAACGAGTCTACAAAAAGTCAACACAGATCCGCCTACATAGTTTTCTTCTTTGTTCTTGAGTTTGCCCCCTCTTGTATGTTTTGACTCTACATAGGGGTATCCTCATATTCTAAGCTATAGATAACCAATCTCATATTTTTCCCTTTATCCTTGTCATCTTCCACCCAATCTCGAAGAATATCTAACCTCTTCCCATGAACTATCATTTCAGCATTCATCCTTTTAATCATTCTAACAAGATTACAATTTTTAGCCTTCAAAGTAGCCAACATGATTTCCAGAGTTTCTAGCCTTTGTAAGAGGAAATATTAAAGATTATGATTCAAATTATCCTCATGTACTTCCTTCTTACCCAAACCTCCGGTGAGGCTTTGGCGATTTGAGACAACATTGAAATCACTTTTCGCCTTTTTCTTCATTTGCAACAATTTCATTCTTTCAGATATAGACAAATAATCCTCCCAATCTTCACTTGAGATAATAGCATAAATGCTTGGTCCTAGAACATGGGTTCTAACTTTAAAAATAATTATGATGAGCAGTTTTGGAGTAGGGAAACCACTTTCTCAGCCTAAAACTTAGTAACATAATCCTTTAAATAAATAAAACTGCAGAATGAGATATTCATCTTCCTATTATGGAAAAAATGGTTTAATAGGGGAAAATGATGATTATTTAATTTACTAAACTTTCCATCGAGGGTAATATAATTCATTAAATAAAAACATACTTCTAGCCATATTCTAGTTAAATTTAACCTAGGTATGCCATCCTCCATAAAATGAATTTTTTCCTCCACTTTAAAAAACATCCAACTCTTCCATTCTTCTAGTTCTGTCTTTGAATATTTTTAAACCCATTATCGTCATACCTAAAACACGGGATATAAAATCCTCAATGAAATGAATTCTAACTCCCCTAACTATAACCATCTCATTTTCCCAATCCATTCGTGAAATACAGAATATAGATCCAAATCATGTTCGCTCAACTCGATCGAGATAGTTTTTAGACCTCTTTTTTTTAAATCTCCCATAAAGTAGAATCTCTTTACAACAAAACACGGTGAAAAGGATCAACACGAAACAATCTCCTCCAATGATGAGACTATTAACCTAACCCTAAAAAAAAGAAACAAAGTGATAAAGAAAATGGGGCATGATTGCCCTTTCATACCCCGAGATAATATTAAATTCACACGTTGAAACATAATGCGGAAAAAATCTCAAATCTCCTTCACATTCAACATTTCATTTATATCTCTCTTCATTAATTATTTTAGAAATCCAAGTTGGGAGTGTTGTTTCACTTTTCCATGTTGACTTGGAAAGACATTGAACCCCATGATTAGCTAGTTTATCCACATAATAGTTACCTTCACAAAATATATGTTTGATAATTAACTCTTCAAACTTAGGAAGAATTCTAAAAATGTCTTCCATTATTTTTTATGTTATGCTTAACACCAATCTCTTTTTTTTATGGCTTGAACAATTTAAAGGGATTCCCCTTAATTATAGAGTTTCTTAATTTTTAGAGATACTTACATGGATAGATCCCCTAAATAGGAGGAAGCCTCAACATAAATTACTAGATCTAGAGCCCAAAGATCCAAGTGTAGCCCACTATTAAAGCTCTAGAATTTTCCTTAATAATACCACTAGCTCCAACTGGTCTTGGATTTCCTTTTGATTCAAAATTAAATTTAGCCCAATTCATAGGAGGCTCATACCATTTTATGTATTTTCTAATAAATTCCTTTAGGTTGTCCTGGAAGCTCAAATTTTTGTGTAGACCAAGAGACTCAATTAAAGAGTTCTCATGAGGAGGAATAACCTTTTTATTTAAAATTCACAACTGAGAGGTTGTTTCCTATGGCCCATAACACAATTCTTCCAATCCTATCCAGAGGATTTTATTTATCCTTAAATATTATATTATTTCCTTCAATCCATATTCCGCATAAAAAATAAGGGGAGGAAAGCTTCTAGGCCTTACTTAGGAATTGCAAAGAAAAAGGAGAAATCCATTAGTTGAAAAAGTCTACAAAATACTCCAGATAGATCCAATCTATATCAAACACTTCGATAATGTAGCTAAAAATTTTTGGGAAAAGGGACATTCTTTAAGGATGTGAGAAACTGGTTCATTTTCTTTTAGGTAGAGAGCACATCTATTAGGGATCATCATACCTCTTATCTGCAGATTATCAATAGTAAGAATTTTGCTTTTGATTGCATGTTATAGGAAAAGGTTGACTTTAGGAATCGAAACTTTTCTCGAACACCCTCCCAAAAGGGATTATTCGGGGGAATCTCATAGGATACCAAATATCCTTACTTAACTAAAAATTTACCATCATTTCACTAAGCCCATACAATTGAGTCCTCTTTGGGAAAGGATGGTATATGAAAACCTCCCAAATCTGAATTTAAAGAAATTAGAGCTTCTTCCTCTTCAACATTCCCTAACTACTTCTATAAAATTTTCCATGACCATCCAATATTTTCCTTACTTCAATAATCCTTCAAGATAATCCCTATATATTATTTAAAGAAAGGAGCAAGAGTACTCTAAGGTACTGGCTGATAAAAGGATAATCCTTAAGCCACAAATCATCCTAACTTAATTTTGGATTTATCTCCTATTTCCCATTTTGATCCTTTTATAAGAAGAGACCTAAATTTACAAAGACCATTCCAAAAGCAAGGCCCTTTAGGGATCACATCAGTAGTTAAGAAGGAAAAATTGTCTCTATTATTATGAATATATTTTGATTTGATAATTCTATCCCATAAACCATCATCCTTCATAAGTCTCCATCCTGATTTTTCCATCAAAGCTTGATTCATTCTTTTAATATATTTGAGTTTCAGCCCACCCAAATTATTAGGTTGTCTTACTTTATCCCATGTAGCTATAGGAATTATGTCCTTAGCTTCAAACACTGGAACCTCCTCTAGATTTGGATAATGTTATTTCTTATTTTTGTAGGATTTTTGAAAGAATACATTAAATAGACAACTAAGCTTTGAAGAGAGCTTTGAATAAGTTAAAGTTTATCTACTTGAGAGAGAATGGTTCCTTTCCATGAAGCCAACTTTTTTCTGAAACCTACTAACAAGGGGATTCCATATCTCCAACTCCATTTTACCTATAAAAAGATGTATTCCTTAATAAACACTTGGAAGTTGCTTGATAAAACATTCAAGGATCAAAGAAATTCTTCTTTAAATATCCTCTTCAATATTGAGAAAAATATAGAACTTTTATTAATATTGATGAGCTACTGTAACTTCCTCATAATCTTGAAAAATTCCCTTAAAGCCTTGAGCTTCAAAAATAGAGACTTTACTCGGAAGAAAAGTGTCATCAAAATTTTTAGTAGTGATATAGTATCAAGTCCATTAGAGATGAATAATCCTTTTAAGGATCCTTTTTTTCTTCTATTAGCACAAATTCTATAAAAAGACTCATCCACTATGATGTAGAGGAAGGGGGACAAACGATCTCTCTACCTCAAACCTCTCCCCAAAAGGAAGTCTTTAAGATTCCCATTTATCATAATTGAGAATTTAGAAGTTGTTATGCATTCCATCAATAAATTGATGAATTTCTCAAAAATACTAATCTTACAAGGATAATTCAATCAAATCTCTAGGAAACATTATCATAAGCTATATTTATGTCAATTTTCATCAGCATAGCTTCTCTTTTGGATTTATCCACAGAGTGGATAGTTTTTGAATAGTGATTATGTTGTCCAAAATCTTCCTACCTTTAACAAAATATCCTTGGTTAGGAGAAATAAAATTTTCCAAGAGGCTCTTGATTCTAAAAGAAATAATTTTGGTGATTATTTTATAGACAATGTTACAAATATTAATTGGTTTGAAATCGAGACACACTTTTAGCTCTTGGAATCATAGGAATGATAGCAATAAATGTATTATTGACCTCTTTTAACAACTTACCATGAGTGAAGAAATATTTGACCGCATCTTCAACATCCATGTGAATGATATCCCAAAAAGAGGAAGAAAAATATGGGAACCCATCCGAACCTAAAGACTTGTATCCTTATAAATCAAAGATTTATGCTTTAATTTCCTCTGCTAAAGGAATTTTTAAGAGGGTTGTGTTATCTAAATTAGAAATGAATAGTTAAAACAAAAAAATTATATAATTTTATTTTGATGGATCTAGATCTGGGGATCAAAAAGGAGATCTAGAAAGAAATTAATGAATTATGCTCCAATCACATCTTTCTTTTGTAAATTTGAGCCATTTCTGCTATTGATTTCTAGGAATTTTTTTAATAGATGTCTTCAAATGGAAAAAATTATATTCTTTCCCCCTCTTTGAGCCAAATTACTCTTTATTTTTGTTTCCAATAGGCTTCCTCCTTAGCTTCAAGATATTGGAACTCTAAGAGAATTAACTCTTGATTCATAATAGATAATTTCATTTGTTATTCTAACCTCCTCAAATATTTATATATGTGAAATTTGTGTGAAAAATGTTACCGATAGACTCTTTATTCTATATTTTAATCTTTTACTTAACATTTTTAAGTTTTGCAAAAATTTTGAACATGGCCTTTTCTCCGACGTTAATTTTCCACCGGGCTTTATCAAATATTTGATATCAAGATGATGGAGCCACATTATGAATAATCTAAAATGTCTTCCTACATTCTCAACAACCACTCTAAATTTCAAACATATAGGACTATGGATAGAACCTATTATGGGAAAATATTGTAAAGAACCATCAAAATAGGACAACCAGGATGAGTTGATCAAACATATATCCATCTTAATTTTAATGAGGTTTTATCCCACCCTATGGTTGGACCAATTAAACTTAGCTCCCCTAAGTTCAATATCCACTAGCCAACAACAACCAAAAATTCAGCAAAGTCCTCCATGCTCTTACTATATTTATTTAATCCACCTTTTGTATCATCTAGAGAAAGGGATTCTTGAAATCCACTCAAACTAACCAATCAAAATCCTTAAAATGATATCTAAACTCTAGGAGATTAAACCAAAATCCCTTATTTTTACATGAGAATTAGGTTCATATATATTAGAGATAATCCAAGAAAGTTCCTTACCCTTATCTCTAAATAGGGTATCCAAATGATTGCAGATGAGGAAAAACAACTCCTTTATAAATTTTTGAGTTCTACAAAGTAGATATACCACCAGAAGCCCCATTGGAAGAGACCATTTCTAAATCTGATTTGTACCAAAATCTATTCTTAACTTTCACAAATTTATCTATTAACATTTTAGTTTCTTGTGTCATCAAAATATTAGGTTTATGGAATTTCCTAAAACTACTCAAAATTATTTGTTTATTTTGGTTATTTAATCCCCTTACATTTAACTAAATAATCTTCATTTTTTCCTTTGTGAAATTAAAGGAGACAAACTATGATCTAAAGAATGTTTCTTACCTGATTCAATCTCCCAATTAGTTGTTCTTTCCTTCTTTATCTATTGGACATTTTTCCTTTTTTACGGATTGTTTACCAACATCTACTTTCACACAATTGCTCGGCTTGGTTGAACTTTTTTGTATTAATTTTCTTACCTTCATTTCTCTTTTATATATCTAAATCCTCATTAAATGTGTTATGGACCATCTCCTCCATGAAACATAAATCATCAAGCTTACTTTCACATATATCATTTACCTTAGTTTCTTTTTCGTGATGATTCTCCTAGTTCTTAAGGAATTTTATCCGGTGGTAACTCCATATAAACCTCATCAATTTTTCTTTCTTCAATATCTTCATCCTCCTTAGAAGATATATTTTCCTCTAGATTAATCACTTCCACTTTCCTATCTCTATCAATCTAGTTTGGATCTGATATTATTTATTCCTTAATATATTCTTGAAGATCTATCTCTTCAAGAGGTTATTCATTAGTAAGCACCTTAAAACTTATTTTTGAAGGGGATAAGACTTGTTATGCTTTCTTCAAAGAGGGAGATAGATTTTCCTTGCTCCCTAATCCTACTTATTATCTTTTTATCTTAATTATTTTTTCCTTTCTAGGATTCCTTACATTGTCTTTGATCATGTCCAATCATGTTGCATTTCTAGAAAAGAGCGGTGAAGATTCATATTCTATCTTATGAACGCATCTCCCAAAATTATATTGTAACCTAATTTCTTTAAGAAGCACACTCCCTATAGGAATGTTAACACAACAATATGAATATATTAATCTTGTTCTATCCTTTATTACTTGGATCATAAACTATTAGAGATAAAATTTCCTTGGATATCCCTACTAAAATTTCCTCCTCCCAAAACTCCATGTATAGACCGAGAATTCTAGCCCAAACAAGGAGTTCTATAGATTTTCTATAAAAGGGTCAAATCTTAGGTGCTAGTTTCTACACAAAAAGACTTGATCTTCCCATAAACCATGGTCCACCCATCGGGACTCTAGCATACTCTTCCTTATTAGAAAGATTAATGATAAAAAACAAATAACATAAGAAGCTATATCTAATGATACTTTATGATTCCATTTTCTACGAGTCAACTCTTTGAACCATTCCACATTAGGTATGGTTCTGTAAAACTTACCAATAAATGAGTTCTCCATCATATGCATTGCACACGATAATCCAAACCATCCGGGATAGATTGATTAAAAAAACCATCCTTAGATATGGGCTTAAGATATGACTCATAAAGAACCACATGATCCCTTTTTCAACTCACCCATTTTTCAGCCTAGGAAACTAATTGAAACTAACAATACTTACCTTCTTCCTACTCCATTAGGCTCCTTATCTATAGAACCCATTTCAAGGATCTCTTGTGTCTAGGATAGTTTCCACCCATCTATTTTTAAATTTCAATTCCATCCGCTCCCACTCCTTCCATCTACTTGGGATGATGGTATTAATATTTTATCATTCATATTTAACTCACTCACTTTCATGTGAGTACTAACAAAATATTTCTAATAATTTTTTCATGTAAAACAATTAAATGTCAAATCAAGCGTGAAAATTTCATGGAAATATATATTCATAAATCCATTGTGATATAAATATATTATTATTCATTAAAAGAATACTCCATTATTTATTTTTTATAAAATATGCTAAAATATAATATAGAAGATTATTTTCTTGAATTTGTATGAAAAAATTAAATTATATTGTAGTAGAGAGTTTAACTATAATAATGTCTTAAGTATTGCATTTTATGTATATGTCAACTTAAGTTGTAAACTATAAGTCATGATTTATGTTGAGATTAATGAGCATAATTAAGGAGCCTTCACATCATATGGCATACATGTGCCTTAATCCCAACTCACATTTTCAAGTTTTGAAAAAATAATGTGGTAACACTAATGTGCCTTAAGGTCTGACACTTAAAACACTTTAAATCAATAAAAATGATGTAGTGTAGATGTACCTATGAAGATACTAACTTAACCCTATGACCTTTATATGTAAGGAAAACTTGTTTTGCAGTATAGTTTGAAGTGTTACAAATAATACCTTTTATTTTCTCAATATTTCCTTTAAGATCATGTGTATCACAAAACAATGTTGTAATATGTAATTGTCTATAGAGACCTTCGTAGATAAGTAGTACATCAAAATGATTTTGTTTGTAAATAGAAGAATAACCACATAAAAATTTTAAGTCGAGGGGTTGTGATGTATTAGAAAATAATAAAACTAGGAATTGTAAGTCTTTGAATTCAAATCCCATTAGTTAGTGCACATAATAGCACACCTAGGACTAGTGCATTTTTGCCTTATATTTTCTTGAGGATTATAGTTAAATTATTAGAATTGGCCCACATTTTTCATTGTGCGTTCTACTCTTATTATTATGCTATGTTGTCACTAGTTGCACCATTTAATGAGTCTAGAGATTTAGCACCTCGGTGAAATATGGGATGATCTCTCATTTTGGGACTTGATTGTATGAGATCAACCTCCAGTAAAAGGTTGGCTTCCTCTACCTATATTACTAATGTTAAACTAGTCCTAAGATAGGTTATGCTACTAAATTATAAAGTGAAAACGGGAAGAATGAATGAAAGGGAAACTAAGATAAAAGAGTGGTGATAGCATAAAATAAAGGGGATCTCTCTTTCCTTAAGTTTATGGAATAAATGAAGGCTCGCGTAAGGTTGAGAAGGTAGATACATACAAAAATATAGCTTTAAAAATCCATCAACTTGAAACCATACATAAATGACATAATGCAATGGAATCCATATAGATATAGTTCATACATAACGTAAAATGAAAGGAATGGAGAGGAAAGAAGATAAGAATGTAAGTAAAAGTGCATATATCAGCCATATTCAACATATATTATTTATTATAAGGATGCACAGTCTAATATAATCACTCTGAATGCATTAGATGCATTACAAAAGCTCAAAGCAAAGGTCTACAACTTAAAGTTCATTCAAAATTTTAGCATGGTAACTTTACAAAATGAAAATAGGATCCTTTATAATGAAAATCAGTTACATTATATAGAGAAAGGAAAATAATAAATGGAATATGGGAGATGACAATAATGGAGATATCCAACCACCAAGGACCAATCCCCATTCAATACTTATAGGTATGCATGAGCACCATCACTCTAGATGCACACCATCAGATCACGAATACATAAAGACGGTGCTCATACATCATTAATCCCTAGTTGTTGAGGTGGTTTATAAATTGTCTTGAATTAGGGATCGATTAATCGTTCTTCATGAATTTATTATGTTCTACTATATTTTCCATGTCTTTCAAAGATTTCTCTTTACCTTTTTATTTTTGATGACATGTGACTTAATTTATGTCTCCTGTAGCTTCATTATGCTTTATTTGGTATGTGGCCTGTTTGTTAATTTCCATGGTCTTCTCGTGTCTTTCTCGCATACTTTGAATTATCTAAGGAATTTTCATTTATTTACACAACCCGCAAAACAACCTCGTGACTTTTCTTTGCATTTTTACTACCTACAGACTTGTTTATCCTTATATGGAGTATGCTTCCTTTATTCCATGGAATTTAGTTTTGTAGTTTTGATCCTTTTTTACATGGGTTTTCCAACTTGCAAAAACTATGCTTATGCAATCCCACATAACACTATAGTTCTTCATTTATTCATTCTGTGGATAATTTATCTTTTTACATGCCATGATGTCATGCAACCTCATTACTTTATTTTGCAGAGTGTAAATTTGTAGTCCTTTTTATTTGTAACATGAACCTTGCAAACTTGTGATGTACTATATTTTCATAAACATGTGCATCACTACGCCTCCAACTAATTTCCATTGAACACTAACTTCTTTGTTCCATGGTCTATGGACTCTTTATTTTCTAGAGCCGCCTAAGTCCTTATCCCTTATTCATTTGTTTCATGGGTTAGTTAAACCCATAGAACACTATGTTCCTACCTTTCCTGGAACATTAAGTTCCCATGTTCCATGGATTTTTGAAATAAAATTTCTTAATTTCTCAACTTAAATAAAGTTTTAAAAATAACATGGGTATTATTTTGGATAACACTTTAGCAACCTTTAGAGGAGATTTTCTGCTATATGAACCGAATAAGATATCTGGCATATTCATTGGGTATGTATTCAAGGATACATTTTGAATTTATTCCAAACTTTCAAAACTCATTGTACACACCCAATGTTGCATGTCCTACATTAATAGAAATGGTTAAAAACTATCTTTTCCAATGGTATTCGAGCCCCTTTCCTCTTTACAACTTATATATATATATATATATATATATATATATATATATATATATATATATATATATATATATATATATATATCTTAGAATACTTTACTTAGACATTTCCTTCTCTCTATTATCAATCCATGGTTTTTTTCCTTATTTTTTGGCCTTAAGTTACATAACCACCAGTTTACTTGGGTGGTGGTTATGCAACTTCCAATCTACTTGGGTGGTGGTTGCACAACCACTAGTTTTCCCTCAGTGGTGGTTGTGCAACCACCTCGGCATTTTCATAACCACCGTCATGTGCAGACCATGTTGGGGTTGCACACCGTTATATGCAGAAAATATATCAGGTATAAACATACATGCAAATAAAAGCGGATATTCTACCGTAAGAAATATAGAAAACAAGAGACATAAATCAACACCAGATTTAACATGGTTCACCTAGTGTGGGCTACGTCCACCAAGAAACAAGCCAATATATTATCCAAAGCTTTGGCAAGATATATAATGAAGATTTACAATCTTCCACACCTCTCAGATGTACAGTACTTTCTTCTTTCCTCAATATTTTTCTTCATCACCAAGACTTCTCTCTCTCACCAACTGACTTGTACAAGTTATTTCTAATTCTTGTTAATCTCTTACTTCTAAACCCTATATTTATGATTATATAGTCCTTTATATACTTAGGGCACTTAGCCATGTAATTACAATCAATAGATATACTTTAATGCTAAAAATAGATCTAATTCCCAAGAGTTAATTAAAACATCCTCACATAGGTAACCAATGCCGTTATCCCTATTGATCGATGCCGATCTGGGCAAACGATGCGGTTACCTCCTAACCGATGACAGTTATTGTATTTTCTAGCAAGTTTCCATTGCATGCTAAACTGAAGTAATTGAGCTCCACAACTCAACAATCTCCCACTTGGAGATTAATTACTGCACCATACTTGTACAACATCATTCTTGGATCCTTCCTTAGCTTTGTTTCTTCCTCTTCAAGTCTCAAACTTGAAGACCAAAAGAAGTGGAGTGTAGCTCCAACTTCTCCTTTGCTAATGGCTTCGTTAGCATATCCGCAGGTTATTTCTTGTATGAATCTTTTCCATATTCAACTCTCCATCCTTTAGTACCTTTTGTATGAAGTGATACCTCAATTGAATGTGTTTCATTCTTGAATGAAATGATGAGTTCTTTTGCAAATGAATTACACTCGATTGTCATTGAACAGTTTACAATTACTTTTCTCCTTTCACAACTTTTCCATGAACCTACCCACCCATATCATCTCCTTACTAGCCTCTATAGCTGCAATATACTCGCATCTATAGTAGACAAAGCCACAATCTTCTACAATCTTGAAATCTAGATAATTGTTATCCCACTTACTATTAAAATATAACCAGTAGTGATCCTTCTACCATCTAAATCTCCAGCCATATCTAAATCAACATAGCTAGATAATTAAATATCCAAACCTTCATAGCATAATTGTATGCTAGATGTCCCTTTCAAATAACTGAGTATCCATTGGACTGCTTTCAATGCTCTTTACCTAGATTGGCCATATATCTACTCATAACTCCCACTACTTGTGCAATGTCTGGTCTGGTACAAACCATAGCATACATGAGACTTCCAACCTCTAAAGCATATGGCATTCATGTCATGTATTTGACCTCCTCATGTTATGATGTAAACCGGTCTTTACTCAATTTGAAGTGTCCATCCATAGGTGTGCTAATAGGTTTTACATTTTGCATGTTGAACCTTTCTAACACCTTGTAGATATAATCCTCCTGAGACAAATACAATTTCTTGTTTTTCCTGTCTCTGTGTATTTGCATGCCAAGGATTCTTTTTACAGCTCCTAAATCCTTCATAGAAAATGTGTGAGATAGATTTCTCTTAAGCTCACCAATGTCCTTGCATACTAGATCCTGCAATAAGCATATCATCCACATACAATAACAAAATAATATAGCTCCCATTTTCAAGATTCTTGAAATAAACACAATGGTTAGATTCACATCTCAAGTAACCATGTTCTTGCATAAAACTATCAAACCTCATGTACCATTGCCTTGGAGCTTGTTTGAGCCCATATAGACTCTTTTTCAACCTGCACACTAATTTCTCCTTACCCTTGACTTCATACCCAAGTGGCTCTTATGCTATATAAATCTCTTCATCCAAATCACCATGAAGGAAAGTTGTATTCACATCTAGTTTCTCTAAATGTAAATCCTTTACTACAACTAAAATCAATAGAGTATGAATAGAAGTCTTCTTAACAACAGAGAAAATATTTCACCAAATTCAATCCATGTTTTCTGTGTAAATCCCTTTACTACAAGCTTTCCTTGTATCTTTTATATCCACCCTCTTCTTCCTTGATCATGTAAACCCACTTATTCTATAATGTTCTCTTACCTACTGGAAACTTAACCAAATCCCAAGTCTAGTTCTATTCCAAGGAGTCCATCTCCTCATCCATGTCATGCTCCCACTAGATGTGGGTCTTATCCTACATTGATTCTTCAAAGCTCTATGGTTCACCATTATCAGTTAATAATAAATAAAATAGAGAAGGTGTAAATATTTCTAGAGGTTTACTTACCCTTTGTGACCTTCTCACAGGAGTTTGGGGTATCGAGCCTTAATCTAGATCTCTTGGACATTCATATCCAAATTTGATAGTGATCGACACCGGTCACCTCTAACCGACGTCGGTTCTGCTAACCGATGCTGGTTTGGATTTTTTTAACCGATACAGTTCATCGACTAGTGCTTTGGTTAGGGGTCAACCGACACCAATTACTGTGTAACCCTATCGGTAATTCTTTTAAATCTAAGAGTTCATTTTCATTCACAAACTTCTCAACTGGTTCATCCTTGGGTACCAAAATTTGATCCCTGTACATTCTCTTTTCATTCCATTCAACATCACAACTCCTAATAATTTTAGAATTCTCTAAATCCCAAAAAATGGAAACCAAAATCACTAGATCCATAACCAATGAAAGTGCATCTCTTGGATTTTGCATCCAACTTCTTCCTATTTTCCTTATTAACATGCACAAAATCTTCTGAACCAAAAACTTTAAGAAAAGAAAGATCTACCTCTTTTCCATTCCAAGCTTCCTCTTTTATTCCTCCATATAGTGAACTTGAAGGCCCACGGTTAATCAAATAAACCATTGTATCAATTTTCTTCCACCCAAAACTATAAGGGCAATCTAGAATGTATTTTCATACTTCTAGCACATTCCATGATTGTCCTGTTCATTGTTTCTACAACACCATTCTCCTGTGGTGTTCTTGGAACCGTTCTTTCTCTACGTATTCCATTCACTGAATAATAATCATTAAAAGACTTGTTATAATATTCACCACCATTGTTAGATCTAAGGCACTTTAACTTAGAATTTGATTCATTCTCAACAAGGGTTTTCCATCTTTTAAAAGTCTCAAAAACATCAGATTTACGTTTAATACAATAAACCCATATCTTTCTTGTAGCATCATCAATGAAAGTAACATAATACTGGGATCCTCCATGAGAAGCTACCTGAGCTGGTCCCCACACATCTGAGTGTAAAAGCTCTAATTTTTTCTCATTCTTAGTTGCCCCAACTTTGAGAAATCTCACTCTCTTTTGCTTTCCAAAGATACAATGCTCACATAAATCAAGATCTAAATATTTCAAATCTGATAACTTACTCTTAGCCTTTAAGATCTGCATTCCTTTTTGACTCATATGACCCAACCGATTATGCCACATGCATGCATCTAAATCTAAAGTAGATAATGCTAAAATGGAATCAGTAATACAGGTAGATAAATATAGTGTTCCTACCTTCTTACCTCTTGCCACAATAAAATCACCCTTGGTGACTTTCCAAGAGTCTCCTGTAAAATTAACCATGCAACTAGATTCACCTAGTTTCCCTATAGAAATAAGATTCCTCCTGAGGCTTTACACATGCCTCACATCTTTCAATACCCATGTATTTTCATTCTACAATTTTAGATGAACTTCCCCTTTACCAGTAATACTGCAAGGTTCATCATCACCCAAATAAACATGCCCAAAATTTCCCTAGACATAATTTCTGAAATAACCCTTATTAGGGGTTGCATGGAAAGAAGCTCCTGAATCTAAAACCCATGATTCAATTCTATTATCTAAAGAAATAATAAGAGCATCTTGTATTACCTCTAATGCAGCAAGATTTTCTTATTTACCTTTATTTGGTTGTTGGTTCTCTTTATCCTTTGACCAACAATATTTATTTACATGTCCTTTCTTTCCACATTTCCAACAAGTAATTCCCTTACTTCTAGATTTAGATCTGCTATCCCTTGACTTTTATTTCCCATTACTCTTACTCTTGGATCTCTCCTTCTACCTGCCCCTACTTTCTACATTCAAATAATTTCTAGATGATGATTCCTTTGTACTCTTCCTACGAATTTATTCATTCAATATTATACTAACCACATCATCAAACTTCAAAATATTATTAGCAGATGTTGTATTACTAACAACCATTACCAAGTTATCCCAACTATCAGGAAAAGAACATAAGAGTAAAAGTGATTTTACTTCATCATCAAATGGTATTTCAACTGATTTTAATTGATTTACAATAGATCAGAAATCATTCAAATGAATAGATGCAGATCCACCTTCATGCATCTTAGAACTAAATAGTTTCTTCATCAAATAAAATTTATTTGAAGCACTAGGTTTTTCATATAAATTAGCAAGAGATTTCATTAACTCTATCGTAGAAGTTGCTTTTGTAATATTGGAAGCCACGGATGTTGTCAGGCTCAATATTATAGATCCCAAAGCCTTTCTGTCAAGAATCTTCCATTCTTCATCAGTCATCTTCATAGGTCTAGACTTCTCATCCAACGGTAAATATAAATCTCTTTGATATAGATAATCCTCAATCTGCATCTTCCATAATTGATAATTTCAGTCGTCAAATTTCTCTACCTTGTATTTGTTTTCTTCTATCATTGTTGTAGCTCCCACTCAATAGAAAAATCCTCTGTGACTAAATCTTTCAACACAAAAACCCTCAAACAAAGCTCTGATACCATTTGTTAGGGTTAGCACACCGGTTGTATAGACAATATATCAAATCTAAGCATACATGTAAATAAAAGTGGATATTCTACCAAAAGAAATATACAAAATAAGAGACATAAATCAACACCATATTTAACGTGGTTCACCCAGTGTGGGCTACGTCCACCAAGAAACAAGCCAATCTATTATCCAAAGCTTTGAAAAGATATACAATGAAGATTTATAATCTTCCACACCTCTCAGATGTATAGTACTTTCTTTCCTCAAGTTTTTTCTTCATCACCAAGAATTATCTCTCTCACCAACTTTTGCAAGTTCTTTCTAATTCTTATTAATCTCTTACTTCTAAACCCTATCTTTATGCTTATATAGTCATTTATAGACTTAGGGCACTTAGCCATGTAATTACAATTAATAGATATACTTTAATGCTAAAAATAGATCTAATTCCTGAGAGTTAATTAAAACATCCTCGCATAGGTAACCGATGTTGGTTCCTTCCTTTTTCGACCGATGCAGTCTTGGCCGATGATACCGATTACCCCCTAACCGATGATGGTTACTGTATTTTCCAACAAGTTTCCATTACATGCTAAACTAAATTAATTGATCTCCACAACTCAACAGACCAAAGGTTTTGTGCATTTTGAGAGACTTCCCAATCATGATTTATATGCATGTTAACTTGTTCCGACTCACCTTTTACGCACATTTCTTGGTCAAATTGGTTGTTTGTAGGCTTGATAGATGTGTACCAACTTCCTCTTCCTCTTCTATTGTTAATTGAGATTTAACTACCCCTCCTTATTATGATGTGGCACCCCATGGTTTCCAAATGGCTTAGACCATTTCCCATCCTATGTTCTATAAAAACCAGGCTTCTTCCCAAAGCATTGGTTGGAGATTTTTGTTGTGATTTGCACCTGCTCTGCTTATTGTGATCTTGCTATAAATTACATAACCAAGCACTTTTCTCTTGCATTTTTATTCTTCTACTTGCATTTCTACTAGATTTCCAATAAGCCACCATTGCTCCAGCACCTTCTTCTTTTCTTCTTCTTTATTACCAACACAACTCCCTAGACTCACGTGAACATTGAAGTTGGAAAAGAAACTAGGGGGCACAAAAGTAAACCACAATTAGATTTTCCACAAGATCGTAAATTCTAGGTTGGGTTTGTACTTATATTTCCTAAAGATTTCTTAAAAATTTATTTAATCAATATGCACATTATTAACTAAAGTAGCAAACCATTTCAATTTAATCATTGCAATAGTTAGATCATTACTGTAGCTTCTATTTCTTCTGTAAAGATTTTGGTGATAGATAGATTCCCTGCCTATCCCTATGGATTTTTAAGGGAAGATTTTCTAGAGGAAAGCTTCTACATTTGTTTTAGGAAATTACAATCCATTTCAATTTACAACCTCCATTGAATCCTTCTTTACTTCTACCAGGGAAGTTGCAGGGGAAGAAAAGCTTCTGAGAAGCTTTGATTTTTTTCTCGTGCCTCTGAGGTAGAATAGAGGATTTACATCCACAATTACATTTTGGAAAAGCTTTGTTTAATTAGAATATAATAGATCCACTTAACACAGGTAAATAACTACATTTGGTTATTTACTTGTTTAGATTTATTGTAGAGGCAATTTAATTAATTTAGAAGAAGTAATTTATCTATGTAGATTAGATTTATTTTAATTAATTAGTGAAAGGTAGATATTAGTCTTATTTAGTTAATTTCCCTTCAATAAAGTAGATCAACGTAGCTTAATATTTAGATTCAATTAAACGATAGGGAATTCACACTACCCATACTTAGCCTCTAATTCCCCTTTGGCCAACTCAACTACTAGGAATTCACACTACCTGATCTTAGTCCTTGATTCTCCTATAGTTTCCTATCAACATTCCTGTAATATTCCACATAGGCTGTCCCAAAGCATGACCGCTGGGGAGGTCTAGTGCATTTGGAATCACATGTTAGTTTTCAACTATACAAAATTGGTGAACCCAACGTGAACAACTAGATCCTTCTTATTTTATTTTCTTTCATTTTTATTACCTTACCTTTCCATTTCTTCCCCTATTTTGGTAACTATTTTATGTACTTCATAAAATATGTCTAGTAGAGATTTTGGTGGGCCATATTGATTTGAAAAATATTATACTAAGGTTCAACCACAAAAATCCCCTTCCTTTTCTAGATGGTATGACAATTACATAAACAATGTGCAAACCTCCCCTAGCTATGCCTTGAACCCCATTAGTTATGAGAGAATATATGAGGTTAATCAATCGTTAAACATGCAATACATTCAACCCAATGCAAATAACACAATTGTTAGACATGGAACTCAATATTCTCCTAATAATGTCATTTTTACCTTAGTGGGAAGGATTAGAGAGCCAGAGAGTGTTGAACCATTACAAAAACTCATGTAGTAGGGAAGAACATAGGATATCCAGTTGATAAACAGGGATACATCCCTACCAATGAACAACCAATGAAACATCTTGTACAACAAGATTATCTAGTTCAACCAAGTTTAGGTGATCTTTTTTAGGATCTCGACATGATATGGATGGGTCCTCATCCTTCTCAAGTTTATCCTATGCAAGGGTTGTCTAAAAGTGCATTCTTGAATGTCACTCCTTCAGAAATGTGATGTTCCCTAGTTTCATAGCCACTAGCCATATCCTTGTAACATCCCACCCTACTTGCATATGCATTCAAAGTCCCCCTAGATGGACCCATATACCTTCCCTACTCCTTATATGTCATATCAAAGAGATTTATATGTCCTAGTCAATGCCTATAATGCATCTTATCCAATTCCTCCACCTCCACCTCCTCATCAAAGAGCTTCAATGGTGGAATCTTACGCAATGGCTACCTACGCTGAGTATTTGAAACACCTCCTTTATTTCAAAATACAAGGGGTCATTTTTCCACACCCATTGCCTGATTTTCCTAAATTTAAGGGAAAAGGAGACCCGAACACTCATATTAAGGCCTACACTACTACCATCAAGGAATTTCTTCCTTGGAATGTTTTGGTGGCTAAGATAATTTTGAATACCCTTGAGGGAATTGATTTAGATTGGTACTCTTGGATTCTCGAAGCTTATATACATTCCTCTAAACAACTTGTTTCATAATTCATCATAGCATTTGACATGAACAAGTTGCTACAAACAGGGATTAGGGAGTTTCTATATATTAGGCCAGAGAAAATGAATCGCTACCATTTCATTCAGAGATGGCATCAAGTTATTTAATCCTCTACAATTACACCTAACATGGAACTTTGTGATCTTTTCCTTCCCTTTCTCAATCAAGAGACCAAGGAAGAATTTCAAAATTTTCCTTTTCACGGTTACAAAGAATTGTTGGAATGTACACTTCAAATTGAACAAGTTGCTTTATCAAAAGTGGTCATAAGATTTATGGTCCCAATGGGAAATTTATATCTCTTGATTAAAACAATCTAAACCATAAAAATATGGAGCCAACAATCAAGGACCTAAGGGTGTGAATCACAATCATGGTGCTATCATGAATGGTGCTACTTGATCAAGAAAAGAACGTCGGTTTTATGAACAACGGTAACATTAACAACCATAACAACGAAAACAACATGGGAAATCAAATAGGCCATAATACTATTTCTTGATTCAACACGAGTTGATTTGAACATCCCCATCCTCGAAAAAATCAAACACAAGGCCTAAACTAGTACAAAAATCTGGCCAAGGAGAAATAAAGTATTGTTATAACAAGTTCTAGAACTACAACTAGGGTTATAATTAGCAAATGAACTTGAACCAAAGTCCAAAGGATTAAAATATCAATATTTATCATGGTTTTCATTATATTATTGGTCATTACACTATAACCTATAGGGATTACAAAAATTTCATGCAAATACTCCCGAGAATCTTATGGATATGTTTTTACCAAATCCTAAAATAACCTTACAACTTGGTCATATAGGACCCATCACACCTCAAAATTCAAACCTTATAAATTTTAGGATCCAATCCCTAAGCGTCTTGAAAATGTTAAAATAGATCCTCAAAACATAAACAAGGGTATTCATGTAGGGAATAATGACCATGAGGCCTCAACTTCTGATAACTCTTGAGTTGCTCCCAACCTTGGCTTAAACAACAATAAAAATATTTTTGGATTAGTTGAACTATAAATTAATGCAACAAATCAAACACGGGAATGCATTTTAAAACCCCTACCTACTCATTCTTTCTCACAGGATGGAGTTCCTACAATATCAAAACCGGAAGGATCCTATGATTTGATATCATATTTGAACAAGACCTTTTCCCACATCTCATTTCTATATTTGTTGAAGAATTCCTCGGTGCATCATTCGCATTACTCTATGCATTGGGTCTTGGTCATATAATCTATGTTACGCCCCCTCCCGGGGCTCAATAAAATCATATTGACTTTGACATGCATCCTATGGGATATGGTGATAGGGATATTGGGTTTTTCTTTGATATAAACAAGATGCCTTATGATGTTAAAATAACCCAAAGAGGTGATCTTGTATTATATTTATAGGTCTAGGTTTATAACAATCACATCAAGAGAGCTATGATTGATGATGGGGCTGATGTGAATGTGGTTCCCTTCTCTTTCTTACAAAATTTGGGATATGGGGAGACTAATTACTCCTCTACAAGAAACATGTTGAGAGGGTATGAAAGTCTTAAGGCTATCTCGATCGAAACCATGGTCCTTCATATTTCCCTTGGGATAAAAACTATCTTCATATAGTTTTACATCATTGACAAGGAAACAAATTATAACATGATCCTTAGTAGACCTTGGATTCATTGGATGAATTTCATTCCTTCCACTTTGTTCTAAGAAGTTAGATTTCTCCATTTGGGAAAGATCTTCATTTCTCAAGGGGATCCTAAGCCCTTCGACATACATCTAGAGAATATTAGGAAGAAGTTAGGGGTCCATTCAGAGTATGAGCTCTCCATAAATCAATTAAACAAGTTTCCTCCATCAAAATAATTGGTCATGACCACCCCTAATGTTCTTGAATTTGAGGCTAATGACCCGAAAATGTTTGAGGTTGCAAAAATAGATAAAAGTAAGTTAGTATATGTGGAATTCATTTCCACTAAAACCACAACAAATATCATGAAACTATTAGAGAGTGATGATCTAATATTCCTCCCTTTTGAACCAAAATGAATGGGTAGCATCCTAAGTATGGCATATCTTCTTGTTGATGCCTTAGTCTAGGAAAAACATGATTGAGATAATAAAAGAAGAGAGCTTTAAGAAAAAATTTATACCCTTCAAATCCATCTTCACAACTTCCTCCATTGTTCCCCAAGACATAATCTCATAGTGCAAAAATGTCAAATGAAACCATTACTCCCTACGTAGGGGAAAAATTTGATCAACATAGTCATGCTCATATAATATGTCAAACACACGAAAAGAGGATCACAAAGACATCTTTCAAATGGGACGGATTCACGCCAATTTTATATGATCATATATATATAATTATAGGCAAGGGTTGTAATTTTAAACCCAAGATAGTAGGCCCTTGTCAAGAGAACAGAAATTGTAAAGATCATGTAGATCATTTGTGTGCCACGAGAAGTGAGGATATTGACATTAGTCAACTAGCCTCACCTTAAATACTTTCATACATACTTCATTTAAATTTCCACATGTACATTATTCCATCCATACTGCATTTCGTCTCGCTAGATCATATTGTAAAATTGTAGTCAATAAACTTATTTTTCAAATAACTTCCAAAACTTCTAAATATTGGAAAATCATGCTTCTTCAAGTATCCACCATATTGTCATCAATAATTATAATCATTTGAACAAGTTAAGACAACATTTTGACATTGATTCTACCAAGCAATGTATACTTGGTTCTTCCCATGGTTTTCTTCTAGCATAGGTGTCTTTTCCCATAGTTTGTTCTAGAAGCTTCCTGATGTCACATCTTTCCCAAGAAACCTCTTTGGTAACAAAATCACTCTAAACACTTTACCCGGATCACTTGTCCACCTATCTCATCCTTCGATGATGTTCCCTTTTCATCTTACTAGTTATGTGGGCTTGAGGCTGGGGAAAGCTCTCCTCCCAAAAGAACAATTTAAATTTTTAAAAATGATATAAGTTAATCAATAAATGCAAAAAAAATTCATTTACAAATAGAACTACACTTTCTTACCCTACCAATCTTCGGTGGTGATCCCATGCCTCATACTAGTAGTGTGAGGTTGGGAAAGGAATAAATTGTCCTTATTCACATACATCTTGTCCTTGGTGATGATCACATGCTTTTACTGCGATAGCATGGGGCAAGGTGTAGGGGTCTTTTCATAATTTAACAAATAAAGAGTTTTTAGAAAACTTCAAATCCCTAAAAAGTGCATTAGATGTATATGTTCCAAGAGAATAAATCCTTAAAACCATATTTTTTCAGTCAAGAGGCCATCTACGGATGTAAGTCTAGATAAACTTGCAAGCAAATCACATTCTAGACTATGTAGTAAATTGTGTGCAGAGTTAGGTTGTAGGTCCCTAATTGGAATTTTGTCAAGCTCTTTTCATCCTTGCATCATTTCCACCATCACAATCACATAACTCACATCCCTATTGTCTCTTGGTGTTGATCCCTCACATATTACTAGTTGCGTGGAGTTAGAAGAGGAGTGGGTTCATTCTCTTATTTTATCACATTCATCACATTTTGCCAACAAAATAAGAAGTGTTAAATATTGGTTGAAAAATGAAGTTTTATGTTACATTGTGTTTGCATAAACATCATATAAAACCAAATGACGAAAAATATATCATTTTGTTTGCATATCATATTCCATGCATCCAAAAGCATATAAAAACATCGGGAATTATAAACATCTAAGAGTACACAAGTGAAGTAAACCATCAATGAAGATAACTCTTACACCAAGATGATTGATCCAAAAAGAAGTGTATATGTATATATATCCATAATAATCAAGTTTGTATATAATTCCATCACACTCTAAGTGTGGTCAAAATGCTTGCAATGAGCACAAAATCCAAAAAAATTGATATATGTGTCCAAAATTATAACAAATTAATAAAGACCTATGGCCTATCCCTCCTTATGGGATCCATATGAAGGATCACGATGAGGACTCTGTTATAACTCCCATAATGTGAATGTGAGCCTATGTGTGTAAAATTATGAGAATGACCATGAGATGGAGCTGGTGATCTTCTAGTAATGGTCTCTCTGTGAGAGTGGCCCTCATTGTTGTATCTCTCTCGCCCAACTGGAATGTGGTGAGCTCGGTCCTCATCTCTGAAATAATATTTGTGGCTCATCAAATCAGTATGAAAACATCAATATGATGTCCATCCTGTATTGGCTGCCCCACATCCATAAGCAATTCCTCTCGATTCTTCCCCATGGGAATGATTGATATGTCGACCGAGGATTCAATGAATAGAATCTCAACATCCATCAAGTAGTGGTTATAAAAACACAAATGAAAATAATGGTGAGTTAGAAAAATATTAAAAACTCAAAAATAAATACAATGTTTAATTCACTAGCAATTCTAAATAATAGATTCGAGAGAAGAGTATCCACATGCTTGGATATTCTAACACCCAAGAATGGTCAATTGGTGTTACTATTGGTGTTGGAGCTGCTATAGGTACCTCCTCATCTATAGCCTCTCTTGAGGCATCTCTTTGTCCCATCAAGGATTGTTCATCACCACCTCCCTTGCAAGAAATAGGTTCCTCATAATAGAGATTATCCTTCTCTACCTCTGCCTCTTCTCTCTCTGCTATAGAGAGATCCCCGTAACCCTTCACTCGTTATAGTATCTCTTCCATTATGGGCCCCTCGCGAGCTTCCTCTCGGTCTCTCCCTCATTCTTTATCTTCTTCTCCATCCTAGCCTCCTTCTCCTCCCCACTATGTGTAGAATTGTCCTTGCTTTTAATTTAACTCGACTTGGACAAAACTAGAGCTAACCTCTCTACAAAGATAATAGAAACTATGGCTTTAACCAATATCCAATCAAGTTTTCCCCTAAGGCCATCTCAAGCCTCTCTAATCCCATGATAGATCTGTAGGAACAATGGGAAGTGCATCAACATACGACAACCCAAAATATTTTGGAACTCTTTTTATAAGATGAGCCTCAACTCTAGTTATCCTGTCAACAAACTAATCTAAAGTGCTGCAAGTAATCAATGTAACTCTGTCATCACCCCACAGTCCTACCATTTCTGGTATGGCCATGTGATCATATCATTAGTAGTAAATATGATTACATGTTGATGTTCCACCCTGAGAGGACCCAAGACTGTCCACCTTGCTGCCCTAATGGCCCTTGGATCATCTATCCCAACTCCCCTCTGGTAGGGGATCATCCTCTCATACACCCAACACATGACCAAAGTGGGATGGCTCAGGGAATTTCCCTAAAGTCTGACAACTCGATACAAATCATGGTAAGTAGTCCCCAATATATCAATGCCCTAGGCATAAATCTGACCATATTGCTCAATGCTCGGATAATGGGAGCCCAACAGTAAAGGATCTTGTCCCCATCCTTGTCTCCTACCAAGCGTAAATCCAAGATACCAATAATGGTCTTACGTAAGTTAGAGATAGGTGTAGAGGTAATAAAAATAATTCCTATGACCTGCTTAGGGCCTACATTGTGTCCCTGACCATCCCCCATGTATGTAGCCCACTGACATGATCTCACCATTGACCCTGCACTGTCAAGAGTCAACCTCCTACCTATCACAGAACACCTAAAATATTGTGCACGTCCTCTAAGGTAATGGTCCACTCTCCTCGGACCCTAGGAAACTATAAATTGTTCTAGTATTCTTAGCAATAGCTCAAAAGGTCACACAATAAGTGACTACTTAGCACTACTAATGTTTTCTGAGATATCCTCCATAAACCGGCTCTATGTAATAAGTCTCTCTCCTCTTGAGACAATTGATCAATAACCCCTGGAAGTCACTCACACTCTCTGTTCTGACTCCACCGAATGTAGGAATCCTTCTACATTCACCAAAACAAGAAAAAGAGCAAGTTAGAAACATGTTTGACAAAATAAGTTCATCAAAAAAATTATAAAACAACATAAAACTAAAAAAATTCATTTAACTTAGTCAAATTTGGCCTTTGCTCCAACAATTATAGAACATTCACCTGTGCAGAGTGGCAGTTGTGTAATCTCCTTGCACGGGTTGTGAAATTGCCACCCTATACAGAGTGATGGTTACATAACCACCACCTACGTAGAGTGGTGGTCATGTCAAAAAGGGCACGCCATACCCTGGGGCCCAACAACTTTGAAAAAATGACAAAAATACACTATTTTTCATGAAATAAAAGGCATGCACATCTAGGTGCCCCACTTAGGAACATTTTAGCTATAGGATTATAAAAATAACCCACCCAGGTAGATATTTTTCAATTTTTCACACTTTAGGTTTAAAATGAATAAATTTAAAATGCTTACCTTTTTATTAGTTATTGTTCCTCTCGCTAGTGAGGCCATCATCACATTGTTTTACTCTTCATAATGACTATACTCTCGTGTGAAACCATCACAAGTGATCCAGAGCTCCAAATTCTCTTAGTGGATGAGTGAAAATGATTTGTGAAAATGGAAATTTTTATTATATATATAACATGTTTATAACTATATATTTAAGTTTATGTACTTTGTAGGCACGGAGCATTGGCATAGGTGTGTCTCTATCCCCACATAAATGGTAGGTCCTCTTATTGTTTGATTTTTGTATGTTTTATCGATTTTATATCTATCAACACTTGATTCTCATTTGCATCTTATAGGTAGCGGGAGATCCGGATGGCGTCACTTTGGCACATGGATGTTTCGGTATAACCTCTAACTCCTCATTTTCGGAATGCCATACTCACACTCTACGTTCTACACCTCTTCATGGCTAGAATGCTTCTCTTAGGGGGAAATATGTACGTACCCAATTTTACACGTGCTACATTGTGAGAAATGGTGATTAACTAAAATTAGAATCAACTAGGTGTATGCTAATATAGTTAATATAATATAGGAATACATAAAATGTTGTAAATGACTATGCTAAAGTAATATAAAATGACTAAATAATTGAAACTCATAGAAATAAAACCCTAATATGAAAGAATAAAGTGAGGGAAGAACTCAACTGATTGTATATGATTGTTGTGGGATGTCACAAATCTAACAAGACATTCAAGAAAGGAGTAAAAACTATGCAAAGGTCCCGAAAAGGGTGGATATGGAGGATCTGAGTAGAATGGAGTGCCTAAGAGGGTACTGGTGTGCCCTGAGGTGCTCTGGTATGTAAAAATAGGTGCCCCACTCTCTGAAAAAGATAAAAATCTGATTCTTTTAGGGTTGGAAGATGACTGTGACCTTCATTTTCTGTCACACTAGATTTGATGAACTATTCTGAATGTACTAAATTATGTAATGACAACCTGCATGAGACAAAAGGAGTATCAAACCTTAAAAATAGAAAAATGTAAATGAATGGCTCAGATGACCTCTTCACTTCCACAACAATGGGCTTACTACTCTAAGTGTTGTGCTACATTTCATACCCAAATGTGGATCTCTGTGTGTGTGTGTGTGTGTATTTTGTGCCCTATATGTTCTTGTTCTATTCGTACTTTATGAAATATCAAGTAATAACTAAATGTAGAAAATGTAATAGCATGTGTGCATCAAATAGAATAGAATCCCTTCCCCTATGAAGTGTATGTTGATGTAGATATCCTAGCCTTGATGCATGGAACTATGTGGATGCAAGTGATGTAATGAATGCAACTCTAGATGGAGTGATAGTAGTAAATGACGTTAGGACCCTCATTATGGTTTCATAACTTTATATTTATAGGTTTCTCTTGATCTAATTTCATAATTAACCTCGAAATGGCTGAATAGGAAAAAGATAAAGATGAAAAATGGTTAGAAAAGGCCCAAAAAGTGGTGGGAAGATTTGAAAAGGATTAGGGCACCTCAAGTGGGACCAGGGCACCCTAAGGTCCCCAATAAAAGCACAGGCACCCGGTTTAGGCAAGAATGTTGGGAAAGTTCGAAACAACACAGGCATGTATGTAACAATGTGTGGGAATGACTAAATAAAAGTAAAATAAGATGTCCATAAGATGGGGTTTAATTAGTACTTTCTTCACTTAAGAACCTTCTAAATATTAGTATGAAATGGGCTAAATAATGCCTAAAGTGCATGATTTTGTGATTGCATTTTCCCCACTTTATTTTGTTGAGATAAAAGCTCAAGTAATATAAAGTAGATATAAGTGCATACTTGATATCCATAGAGAGGGTAGTATAAATGTATAGAAGGACTAGACACAAATGTGGAATGACAAAAAAAGAAGGAGGAGTGTGGAATCTAAAGATGTAAAATGTTTATAGAAAAAGTGATGAGAGTGAACCTAGGGTGGAATGCATGTGTATCTGCTACGGTGTGTAGTGTACCTACATGGTTAGTAAAGCATGTGTTGTCATAGAATGTTGTTGTTGACGTTGTCATTGTTGTTGTTGTTTCCCCCAATTTGACTACTTATTTCTCATATTTTCATACCTACAAGGAGAAAACAATCAAGTAGTAAAATATGTGTGTATGTAAAAATGCTATGTAAAATACGCATTCACATATAAATGTGTAAAATACACAAATGTAAAATACGCTAAATGAAAATATAAATGGAACATATGCACCTGATCCATGTCGAGAGAAAGGTGTAGAAGGATATCTATATTGTTGTGATTTTTTTGGACGATCTCATGCCACATTGGTTAAAGAAGTGTAGGGAGGAAATGTTATTTGTCCTTCCAAGCTCTAACCATTCGTAGAAATATTTGAAGATATCTTTATAGCGTCCTAGTTTTTGGGTGATCCAACACCATTGGCAAGTAAAGTTGAGAGAGGCACACCCACTATAACCCCTAATCCTTTAACTTCTTCCTAGAAATGATAAGGAAACCATGTCCTATAAAATTCAATGTGTATGGGGTTCATAGACTAGTCTCGAACCAGCTCGATGTATGTAAACCTATAATGCCAAGGGTGGAAAGTGCATTGTAATGAAACAGTGTAAATTTGTTGTGTTAGTATGTAAACCCCAAAGTGATAACTCCTCTTTGGGGGCACATGTAACGTTATTGATAGAAGAATGTGACCCCAAAAGAGGACCTACTGCACTTTGAACTGTGTAACCTAGAAATTTATTGGTAGAAACCAAGGCACACGCATACAAGAAGGATAGCCAAAGAAAATTGTCAACAAACAATGCATGCATATAAAAACTTTTTAAGCTATGCATACAATGTAAGAAACTACCAAACACATTAGTGTAAACATGTAAGAAACAAGTAGGCCATAGAAAGTGGGTTGCAAAAATGGGACATCACTCACAATGTCACAAGACACGCAAGGCCTTCATGGCCACAAACAACAAGAAGGTGTGCACACAAACATAAGGAAAGCCCACATACAATGGAAAATAATTGCAGACAAGTAGAAACAAAAAAACAAGTTGTCATGGAAACATGTAATCCTACAAAACATATGTTACACATGGAACACCCGTTAGCATGTTAGAGTAATAACCAATATGTCAAAGCGTGTATAGCCAAATTTAAAAGTGTTATGTACAAAATGAAATAATAGCACCTGAAAGAGATGAATGTGGATGCCCCTAGTGACCAGTATAGGAAGGGTAGAAGGTGAACATCCATGTCATGTGTAAGAGTCATGTATCTGATCACACTTAACAAAATTGTGAACGTGCATGTTTATATGATATAGAAAATGACATATAATAAATCAATCTAACATGTGTAGTAAATTGATCATGCAAAACACTAGTAAACAAGAGTAAATGCCCCAAGACAATGTAGTATGTTGTGGATGGATGGAATGGAATGATAATAGTAGTGTGCCCCCCGAGTGGATGGAAGTGTATATAATGAGGTTCATTTTGTTTTACCCCTCAACAGTCAATAATGAACCATAAATGAGAGTGCATCATCGGAAATGGTTTAATAGTGTTCGTTGTGTCTACCACATTGTGATGAGTGTGTATGTAGTGGTGATGAGATGCGACATATAGAAAGGATATGTGTGAACCTATATCCGAAGCATATATCACAACTTGATGAATGGATGAGTGATGATTTAGCCTAAGCATATATCACTATAGGATGAATAGATGAGTTATGATTGAACACTAAGCATATATTGCTATTATGGTGAATGGATGGGTGATGATTTAGCACTAAGTGTATATCACTATATGATGAAAGGATGGGGAGTGGTGATGTAACCTAAGGTGTATACCACTACAAGATGATACAATGGTGGTGGTGATCTATCCTAAAGTGTATACCACTACTAGATAGAAAGGGGTGATGATTTATCCTAAAGCGTATGTCACTAGCCTAAGAATGTTTCATGATGAGTATAAGGTCCATGTGATTTGTAAACCCTCAACAGTCGAGTACGGACCGAGGAACTAAAGTTTTTCATATGGTAGTGAGTGCATCATGTATAAGACAATGTATTATGTATGATGAGAATAAATGACCATGTGATGAGTAGGATTTGTAAATGCATGGTTTGCAAAATGTGATGCTAAAGGTGAATAACATGTAATGTATAATACGCGATGTAAGGTGTAGAGTAATATGGTGTAGGGATGAAATATAAAGCTAGACTCATATGTAATGTAGACTAGCATAGTATGTAGAATATATGTGATGGATATATGTGTAGTGTATGATGTGACTATTTGTGTATATACCTAATGTATGTAATTTTTAAGATGAATAGTGCATGACCCTAGATGCGTAGATGATAGAAATATTGTAAAACTAGTAGAAATGTGTGATGTATGAATTTGTAAATGTCAAATGTTATAGGAAAAATTTGTATAATGTATGATGCACAATGTTGGATGAATAACAATGTATAATGCCTATAGTGTAGTGTGTGGGGTTCGGCATAATAGTAATCCCTCAATAGTTAAGTGTGACCCAAAGCACAAGAGTGCGTCATCAGGTAACAATGGTGCTAGAATGTGTGATGAGTATGTCTATGTAAGAAGATAAATAGATGATGATGAGTATGCATATGCTATAATAGGGGGAAGATGTTACGCCCCCAAGCATGTATGGATGAGTGAGCAAACAAATGATAAGGAGAGCCTAAAGTCCCCATGTTATTCATGTAGTGATGAAGGCATATGAAATATGAATGCTAAAAGTTGGATGTAATTACTATGTAAAAAGATAAATGCAATAATAATGCTAAGATGAGAAAGGTGTCATATGATAAGGGAGGGGGATGTGTGAATGAGATGCCTCATCGGTAATGTGTGAATAGAATATGTAAAGTCGTTAAGGAGATTCATCCTCTAGGTCAAAATCAAATGGATACACATTAGTAACTTGGTAAGCTATAGTATTAGGTTGATCATGTAATGAACCATTAAGACGTAAATGATACATGCCCATAGCATACTCCTCATCGGTGAATGGAGAGAGTGGGAAATCATGTGCATACCAATGAGTGAGATTTTGTGTATAACCTAGGAAAGAACTATTGCAGATGATAATGCATCCAAAAGGCATGGGAAAGGATATATCTATATGATCTAGATCTAAGGTACCCCCAATATAATCAAGCTAGGATTGTCCTAATGTGAGAGGGTAGTAGTAAGAGTGTGTGCAAGAAAACATGAAGATGAAATATATGAATCCCATAGGTGGTTGTAACATGGACCAACCCATGATATAAGTGAGGGTTATATGGTGGTGGGAAAATATCAATAATAGAAAAACCTAAGCAAGCTAAACCTTTGGGTGTACATACAATTTTAGGTAAAGTATTATCTAACAAAATGTGTTCCCAATATGAATCATGTATAAAGAGTGTGCAAGTGAATGGTGGGAAAATAGATGATGAGGATGTAGATGGTAGAGTGACGTCCATGGATGGGACAGGCCCCTGATATGGAATAATAGTAGTATTAGTAGGGGTGGAGAATGGATAACATCTAGCAAAAAAAAAGCTCCCTCGGGTGGTGGTAAATGAGGTGGGTCATCCATAGGTTGAGGCTCATATGTAGTATCAATGCGTGGAATAGGAAGACTAGTATTAAGATCATGGACACAATATTGGAATGGGTCATGATCCCTAAAGATAGTATGCTCAATGCATTCATGTAAGAATTTAACACAATGATGGACCATAGAAGTGACTACTTGCATGGCATGAAGCCATGGTCTACCCAACAAACAATTATATGAGACAGAAAAATCTATAACAAAGAAGATTGTGGGGAGAGTTTTGGGACCAACAGTGATGGGCAAGGTAACATGACCAAGACATGGATGAACAATACCATCATAAGCACACAATGAAATAGAAGAGGGACTAAACGTCACAATGAGACCTAAAGTTTGAAGGAAGGACATGAGACACAAATTAAGCTCAGATCCATTGCCAATTAGAGTACGTTTGACACCTACATTGTGAATGCACACAAATTATGTAGTGGTGGGTCATTATAAAATGGATGAATGTCAGAAGGAGGATTGGCCTTGAATCCTATATGTTTTTAAAGGCATCAGCAAATGTCTTATAAACGGAATCGAATACATGTCACAGAAAACAGTAGTAGTAGTAAAAATATGTTGAATTTGGTGAAGTAAATTAGGATTAGATAGAAAATATTCGTGTCTAAATGGAAATACAAACCTTAGAAGGTTTTATGAAGAAACATGAGGTTCACTAAAATGATTAACTAAAATTAGAATAAACTAGGTGTATGCTAATATAGTTAATCTAATATAGGAGGACATAAAACATTGTAAATGACTATGCTAAAGTAATATAAAATGACTAAATAATTAAAACTAATAGAAATAAAACCCTAATATGCAAGAATAAAGTTAGGAAGAACTCAATTGATTGTAGATTCTTTGTCGCAAGGTGTTATAGGTCTAACAAGAAATTCTAGAAGGAGTAATGACTACATAGAGGTCCCGAAAAGGGTGGATCCGAGTGATCTAAGTAGACTGGAGTGCCTAGGAGGGTCCTTGGAGCACCATGGGAACCGTGGTATGCAGATTTAGGATCCTACTCTATAAAAATATCAGAATTTGATTATTTTAGGGTTGGAAGATGACTGTGACCTTAATTGTCTATCACACTCTTTGGATTTGTTGAACTACACCGAATGTATTGAATAATGTAATGACGACCTGCAAGAGACAAAAGGAGCATCAAACCCTAAAAATAGAAAGCGCAAGTGAATGGGTTGGGTGACCTCGGAGTACCACAATAGTGGCCTTACTACTCTAAGTGGTGCACTACATTTTGGACCCAAATGTAGTTCTGGTGTGTGTGTATGCATGTCATGCCATGCCCTAGGTGCTTGTGTGCTAGTCACACTTTGTGAAATAGTGAGCAATAACTAAATGTATAAAATGTAATAGTATGTGTGCATTGAATAGAATGGAATCCCTCCCCTATAAAGTGTGTGTTGATGAAAATATCCTAGCCTTAATGCATGGAACTATGTGTATGTAAGTGATGTAATGGATGTAACTCTAAATGGAGTGATAGTAGTCAATGACTTTAGGACCCTCATTATGGTATCATAACTTTATATTTATAGGGTTGTCTTGATCTAATTTCATAATTAACCCCAAAATGGTCGAATAGGAAAAATATAAAGATAAAAAACATGTGAAATGACCTAAAAAGTAGCAAGAAGACTTGAAAATGATCAAGGTGCCTCAATACTGAGCCCTGGGCTTTGATTTAGGCTAGAATGACAGAAAGCTCCGAAACAAAGCGGGAATGTATGTAACAAATGTGTAAGAATGATGAAATAAAATTAAAATAATATGGCCACAAATGGGGGTTGATTAGTACTTTCTTCACTTAAGAACCTTTTAAATAGTAGTATGAGACAGGGCTAAATAATGCCTAAAGTGCATGATTTTGTGACTACAAACGGTTGAAATTCCCCAATGATGATTACTATATTTTCCAATGGTTTTCAATCCCTTTCCCTCTTTACAGACTTATATTTGTATCTTAGAATACTTTACTTAGCCATTTCCTACTTTTTTATCTTTTCATAGTGTTTTTCCTTAGTTTTTGGCCTTAAGTTACACAAGTGTCGGTTTAATTGGGTGGCAGCTACACAACCACCGGTCTACCTAGGTAGTGGTTGCGTAACCTTTACTCTACCCTCGGCAGAGAGGTTACAAACCACATCCCTGTGCGGACTAACAGTTCTTTGAGTTTTGACCAAGACTTCCCAGGCGTGATTCGGATGCATGTTAACTTCTTAAAAAATTTCTTGGTCAAATTGGTTGTTTGTAGGATTGATATTTGTGTACCAACTTCTGTTATCTAAAATGTTCCCCTTGCACATTTTGTGGTTAACTCCTTCGTTCTTCCCTCCCTTGTGCCTCAGTCATAATTTTTACTTTTCAAGCACTCAAGGCCTTGGAAATGGCACCATTGGATAGATATTTTTCTCAACTTTCTCAAAGGTAAAATTTTCCTCCTAACTCCATGTGCTTTTGAAGTTATGGCTCGGCGGAGTTTTGTGGGAAATTTTCCCCTGAAGGGCCCGAGCCAAGTAGATGGTGCCACGTGTCCAAGGAAGTCACGGGGTTGAAGGAAAACTTGAATTTTACCAAGTGTTTGGAAAATTTCAAAAGGAATATTTCACCATGCAGGCCCGCCGACGAATTGGATCCTACCACGTGTCCAAGGAAAAGAAATGGAAGAATTTTTCTAAGGGTCGATCCAAGCAAAAATTTTGATGCTACACCCGCATCGAATCATATTGAGCCACGTGTCTCTAGAGGAAAAGGGGTGGTGGAGGGCGGAGTAAAAATAGAAAATTTGACTAAGTGATTGGCGCCATTGAAAAATCTCAATGAAAGGCCCGTACCCAATCACGTTATGCCACGTGTCCTATGGCATCGGAATGGTGGAGGGTAGAGGAAAGATTGGAAATTTGGAAAAGGAGATCGGTGAGGGTGCAATGTTAAATTTTTCTCCCAGGATCTGCAGCGAATGAGGATATGCCACGTGTCCCTGGGGTCGGAGCTTCGGAACGCGGAGGAGATTGGGATTTTTTCCCAAAGGCTAAAATGAAAAGAAAAATGTTTTCCCCAAGGGCTGTGTTGAATGAGATGCTACCACATGTCTCAGACTCGGCAAAAGGTGGGGAAAATTTGGGAAATTTTCCCAAAGAAAAATGAAGGAAATTTCAAAAGGAAAATTCCACCCCTAAGCGTGAGCCAATGAGATCGTGCCACGTGTCCATGTGATGCAAAAATTCAAGACAAGCCCACAGGAAAAATTTGAAGGAAAAGCTGCATCCAATGGGGTTTTGCCACATGTCCAATGAGGAAAAATGGTCAAACAACGATGGAAAATTTAAAAGGAGATGCCCGCAGCCAATCATAACGTGCCACGTGTCCTCAACTCATCGGCCTAACAGGAAATTTTGGAAAATTTTCCAATGGCCAAAACGGAGGAAAATAAAGCACAGAAGGCCCATGCCCAATCAACACGTGCCATGTCTCACCTAGAATAGCAGAGGTGGGGATTTTTGGGAAATTTTCCCAAATGCAAAAAGTGGAAAATTTCAAAAATTTCGCCCGCCAATCCGTTTTGGCCCTGTTTTGCCCTAAAATTTCAAACGGCCATATCTTTCGATCCAGAGCTCGGTTTTTCACGTTCTTTATATCAATTGAAATCTGGTGAAATTCTCTACAAGATTCCAAGATCATTTTTGTATTTTGATTGATTTTGGAGAGAAAATGAAAAACACCTCGCAGCACGTGGTCATGAGCGAGCAAAATGACGTTTCAACCACCATTTTTAATGAATAATGGCTCGTATTCTCTCCCGGGATGGTGGAAAACGTCGGGGAAGGGACTGTAAGGATGCCCATGTTGTTTTATTGCATTTTTGGTCATTTCTTGAAGCTCTCCCATGTTTTCCCATGTTTGTCTCCGAGGTTGTTTCGGCATTGTAAAAAACCGATTTGGCTCATTTCTTAAGGTTGAATGTTTTTCATGTATTGCAGGCCCCCTCTTTCACCTTGGAAGTGATTTTGTGGAATATCAGACCTTTTCCAAGACTGCAACCTATTTTTTCCTCTCAGATGTTGTAATGCATGTGTTTTGGTAATGGAAATGACAATGCAGGCTCTGTGAATGAGTTTTAATCCTCTGTTTGTGTTGTTTGATCCATCTCTGACCTTCCATTATAGTTTATCAGTTTGTGCATGAATTTTTTTACATTTCCATGATTTGTGTCAATCTACAGAAGTGAAAAATGCTCACCACTCCTTTGGTGCATCACCTTATTAGCACTAGTTTCAGTTCTTTTGCATTCTCTATCTCTGTCCTCTTTGGAATTTAGAGTAGGATTTTGAGCTTAAAACCTGCATAACTTGCAAGTAACCCCCCTTATTAGAGGATTTGAGGAACCAACCTCTAACCTAGAGATTATTTTCCCATTTTTACAAGTCCCACACTTGGGGAAAAGATTCAATGTTGTCCAATCACACTAGATGTCTAAAGTGTCAAACTAGAAATTTGATCAACATCCAGGGGGTGTAGCTGATTTGCACCAACACTTCCTCTTCCTCTTCCAATGTTAATTAAGATTTAATTACCCCTCCTTTTTTTTGATGTGGCACCCCATGGTTTTTAAATGGCTCGAGACCATTTCCCATCTTATGTTCTATAAAAACCAAGCTTCTTCCCAAAGCATTGGTTGGATATTTTTGTTGTGATTTACACCATTATGTTGTTGTGATCTTGTTAGAAATTACACAACCAAGCACTATTCTCTTACATTCTTATTATTCTACTTGCATTACTAGATTATCAAGTAAGCCACCATTTATCCAGCACCTTCTTCCTTTCTTCTTCTGTATTACCAACATAGCTCCTGGACTCACATGAACATTGAAGTTGGAAAAGAAACTGAGGGGACATAAAATTAAACCACAACTGGATTTTCCATAGTACTGTAAATTATAGGTTGGGGATGTACTTGGATTTCCTAAAGATTTCTTGAATTCTTTATTTAATCTGTATGCACATTATTTACTAGAGTAACAAACCATTTCAATTTAATTGTTGCAATAGTTAGATCATTACTGTAGCTTCTATTTCTTCTATAAATCTTCTGGTGATAGATAGCTTCCCTACCTATCCCTGTGGATTTTCAAGGGAAGATTGTCTGGAGGAAATATTTTGCATTTGTTTTAGGCAATTACAATCCATTTCAATTTACAACCTCTATTGAATCCTTCTTTACTTATACTAGTGGAAGTTGCACGGCAAAATATATTCTAAGAAGCTTTGACTTCTTCTTATGCCTCTAAAAGGCGAACAGGAGGATTTACATCCATGGTTAGATTTTGGAAAAATATTTGTGTATTTAGAATAGAATAGATCCATGTGCATAGGTAAATAAATACATCTGGTTATATTACTTGTTTAGATTTATTGTAGAGGTAATTTAATTAATTTAGAAAAACTAATTAGCCTATGTGGATTAGATTTATTTTAATTAATTAGTAAAAGGTAGATATTATTCTTATTTAGTTAATATCCCTTCAATCAAGTAGATCAACGTAGCTTAATATTTAGATTCAATCAAACAATCAAACTATAGGGAATTCATGCTACCCATACTTAGCCTATAATTCCCCTTTGGAAAACTCAACTACTAGGAACTCACACTACCCGATCTTAGGTCTTGATTCTCCTATAGTTTCCTATCAACATTCCCACAATCTTCCACATCGGTTGCCCCAACATGACCTCATGAGGTTGAGTACATCTCAAATCACGTGTTGATTTTTCAGGCGCACACTCACCCTTTATCCACATGAAGCAATAAACTTGGCATTGTCTTGGAGCTACTCTTTGAAGTTGGATTTCCACCATAGAGTGAATGGTTTGGAATGTGAATAGTTTTATATAGGTTCAAAAATAATATGTATAAAAGAGAAATCATACATGATTTAAAAGGAAACATGCATAGTGTGCATAAGCACTTAGGAAAAGAAACTACTATAATAACCAACCGAACATGTGCATAACAACACTACTATGTAAAAAATGACACTTCACCTCAATAAAAATGCTTAAGGTATATCCCATTAAGCGGGATATGGATATTCTCTCCATTCAACCTTGACAACTAAAAATAATTATGTGGTTTGTGATTTAACATAAAATTAAATATTAATCAAAGGAGTCGAGATCAAAGGAATACAAAAAGTAATAAACAAGATCTAACATGAAAAGTAGAAGGTTGTAAGATATGAGATAATATTGATTTATCTTGTATAGGAGGATATGGACTTATTCTGGGATGGACATTAGGATGGAAAGGTTGGATCTAATCTATTCCAGCTTTTTCTAAGAAATTGGGATCAAGAACCTCTTATATGGGAGCACCCAGGATGTGGACAAGACCACACAGAACCGGTGTTTGAAATGGGCACTAGTGTCCTAGAAATTACTTTTCTTACGATCTTTCAGGGTCTAAACTTAGCTTCTTCCTTTCTCTCCCTATTTCATCCACTTTCCTATAGGGTTTCACTCTCTAACCTAAACCTACAAAAAAACCTAACTACCTACATAAGGCTCAAGAAAACATTAGATGGAATAAATAATGCATACTATTGAGTAATATTAACCTTTTGAATCATCCCAATGTGATTATCACTAAATTTTGCACTACATTTTAGACTCTATGTAATTCTAGAGTGTGTGTGTGTGATTAAATCTAGGTTGTCCTTGTGCCATTTGCACCAAGATAGTGGGCTACAACTATTATTCTCTAAAGATAAATGTGTGAGATGGAATCCATAAATAGCCCCTCTTATGAATAATTCAGCCCAAATGTATTCCTTGAATGTTTCTCCTTGCCCATGTAGTAGATAGTAAGTATTTTTCCCAAAGTTTCCTAGCCCTAACAATAGTAATTCATATGTGTGTGTGTGTGTGTGTGTGTGTGTGTGTGTGTGTGTGTGTGTGTGTGTGTGTGTGTGTGTGTGTGTCTATCTATATGTATGTATATTTATGTATATATGTATATGTATATACATATATATATACATATATACATACATATACATATATATGTATATATATGTACTTATATATATATATATATATATATATATATATATATATACACACATGTATATCTATATACATATATATATATATATATATATATATATATATGTATATGTATATATACATACATATATGTATATATATGTATATATCTATCTATCTATCCGTGTGTGTGTGTGTGTGTGTGTGTGTGTGTGTGTGTGTGTGTGTGATTCCCTTATTTTAATTTCATCATTAACAACCAAAAATTCCAACCTAAATTGATAGAATAAACTTTAGAAAAGATATCAAATAATGTGGCAATTAAAATTTAAAAAGAGAGGGAAGAGGACATAAGCTCCCAAAGGGGACAATAGTGCATGGGATCTCCTATCCCTAATGGGTGATATTATCCAAAATTCTCAAAGGATATAATGGTAAATATAGAGTTAGGTCACATGTTGTCCAATGTCCAAAATTAAATTGGTCAATCCAGAATGGAAAATAAGAAGAATTTGTAAAAGATAAAATAGTATAAGAATGAAAACAAGTGTTGTTGATGTTTTTTTACTCGGGAATCATGCATATAATGACATACTTAGAGGCACAATGTGTATATAAAGTGTGTAATTTCATGATTTCGTTTTCCCCACTTTATGTTAGTGAATGAATATTTGGTATCATGAAGTAGATAAGAAGAGCATACCTTGTGGATAGTCTAAGGAGTTGTAATCATGTTGAATGAGGATTGTGCTTAATACCGTGTTGAATGGAGATGGTAGAATGTGTATCATGGAATCTAAAAGAGGATAAGAATCCTAGGGGTGACCTTTTGTATGTATTATAAATAGTTTCTACATCCATTCCTTGAATACTTGTCTTTTCCGGAGTATCTTGTGCTTTACATTTTTCCATTTTCCATTTGTGTGTTTCCTTTCATCGAAGTAAGGTCAAACCTATAAAATAAGATAAGGTTATACAATGCTCATGATAAATGAAATTTAAATTTAACTTAGTAAATGTGAAAATAGAAATTCTTTTTAAAAACAAGTGAATCAAGGATAGAGTACACATGTGTGCCATGAGAAAAGAGATAGAATTGTTCATGTATGTTTTCTTCCTTGGATATGGTTGGAATAGTACTAAGGATTTAGGTGTCCTTTCACCAAACTAAGGATTTGAGCATCCTGTTGATAAAATAAGGCTTTGAGCATTCTATCACTAAATTAAGGATTTAGGTATCATGTTTCCAAGGGAAGAGTATGGGAGAATCATAGGTTTTACCTTATAACTATTAATGCTTCCCCATGAATAAGTGCCATTACATATGGTCACAAACACAATATGAGAAAGTAGAGTAACTAGTTCCCTTTCCAAAAGTATATAACTTACCATTGATTTTTTCCTTAGTATTCATGCTAATAACCTAAAACCGATTATGTGCTACTAGAAATGGGAAATTAGTATCACTAAAAACATGTTGATCTTGTATTGTTTTTTTTTCTACCCCTAGGAAATAAATTCCCAAGTGGTACACTAGTTCCCACCCCTCCTATCTATATTAGTAGATTCTTTCCATGTTGTTATTTTGGCCCCATTCTAGTGTTGTACTTGTTTTTTATCTCTTTTAGATCCTTATTTTGTTGTGTACCATTTTTATTTAGTTTATGAACTTTTGAGAGGGTAAAACATTCACCCAATTATTACCCCCACTTATTTGGGGTGTTTGATATGAACCAAGGAAATTGAAACTCATTTTCACATATGAAATAGAACTCCTAAAGGGGAATATGGAATACACATGGTAATAACCATGGCACATGAAAAATAATGGGGAAGGCTATCCAAAATTGTTATTCATAAACAAACATGGTATGACACAATAGAAAATAGTCAAAACATCCCATAACATGGAAAAAGACACTTTGTGAGTATACGGTTCAATACATGGGACACCACTCAAGATGTCATAAGAAACTTGAATTCTTAAAGGATATAAAATCAAAGACACACAATCAAGCATAGGGAATATCCCGTAAACAATGACAATCAAGACACAAGCATAGACACGATACAAGAAAATTAGATAACCATGGTTTGAAGTAGGCCTACATGACAAATGCTACACATGAATCACCTATTAGGATGTTATAAAAATGATAGTATTCCACAATGTATACATATATAAGTAGGAATAAAAGTACCAGAAATTTCAATGATAGAACATGAATATAGATAAATAAGAAACATAGGTTCCCCAAGAGCCTTAGTGGGATTGGCAGAGAGAAAATTCCAAGCATCATACATCATGTAATAATATGTAAGTAATTTTCATTCACCTCAAAATTACCATGTGAACGTGCGTGTGTTTCTAAAAAAAAAAAAGGATAGAAAATACTATGAATCAAAGTAACATAACAAGCAATGTGGAACATAGAATAGTATAAGCAGGAAAGGATGCATCCTTTTTTTGAAGTTTTGAAATTATTGGAATGAAATTATATAACCAGGGAGAGGGTATAGAGGTTTTATCTTATTGTTTTTGTGTGCAAAGTGAGGTCCATGTACATGTAATTGCAAGCTCAACAATCATGTTTAAACCTAGAAAAGAGTGTATCATCATGTATCAAGGGGGATAACACAATATCTACCAAATAACATCATCAACATGGTGGGGGAACCCTACAGAGTCCAAGATCCCAACAACATGAGTAGGTTGAGTATAAATAATAAGAGTGTGTCTAGTAGGATAAACTAGAATAGGTGGAACATTGGGATTATTGGAAATAGTGGAAAAGTAAGTACAAACATAAAGATCAATGGTTGAGTCAAGAGATGTGTAATATATATAGTGTTATGAGGCTCATCAATAAAAATCACAAATAATGGAGGGAGAAGCACAAGACTCATCATAAGTAATAGGTGCAATTTGGGAATATTAGAAACATTAAATTTGTATGTACTAGCCCTTATGACCATAAACATGAATGTGGTAAGAGGGGAATTGATTACCCCCATTGGCATAATAAGATGAGGTGTAGCCATAGTAAGTGAATCATGTATAAAATCTTGGAAATTAAGAGCATTTGGAATCATTGTAAAATTAGTATTTTATGTTCTAACTTGTGATGAGGAAGGTGTAGAGAATGATGTAATATTGGAATCAGTAAGTATATGATCATTAGAAGTGCATCTAGAGTTGTTCCAAGTAACAAATTCAAGGCCATGTTCATGGTGACATTTTAAAGGGGCATATGAGTGTCTCCTAACACCTTAGGTATCATAGATGTAGAAACCATCATAGGGTACAAAGTTCTAGATATAGGTAAGTGTGTAACAATATGCATTAGGGATCAAACATCATGTGGATGAGAATGAGACATAGTGGGAGGAGTATCATGGGTGTCAATAGAAATTTCATCATGTAAATTAGTAGCATTGTAGTCCATCATAAGAGGAGAATGATGTGCAATGTAAGTAGTGTCTTCATCATCATGTATGAGAGGGATATCACAAAGAGTAGTAACATGAGGTGTGGAATCTATTATAGTGTTATCCATGGAAGAAGGTGTTGTAAGGGAATTTTATGTTATGGCATGGGTAGAAAGGATTGCATGCATAGTATGTAACCAAGGATGACTAAGAAGGATATTATAAGTGAGATCATGAGGCATAACATAACATAGAACATTAAGAGTGCAAGGTCCTATAGTAATGGGTAGAGTGATTTATCCCAACACTCACTTAGGTGTGTTATCAAATCCATAGATATATAGAGTAGATGGAGTTAGATCAGCAATAGAAAATCCTATTTGATGGAGAAAATAAATGTTGCATATATTAAGACTATATCCATTATCAACTAAAGCACGCTTAATAAGCACATTATGAATTTGAACCTGAATATAAAATTTAGGAGCATTGTCAATAATTGTATGATAAGTCATAAAATAATTTTACACAAGCAATCTAGACAGATAAATAGATTTGTATTGAAATTAATGCTAATCAAAAAGTGAATTAGAATTTTACAAAACAAAAAGAGGATTTTTTAATCCAATGATTCAACATAAAAACATCTAAGGGATCGTCTCAAAAGTGTGTATTTTTTAATTATTTCTTAGTTACTAAAAATTTTAATTTTGAATTTCCAAAAATTGTGCAATAATTTAGGAAAATAAAAAGAGGTTTTTATTAAATATGTGAAAATTAAAAATAACTTTAAATGAATTTTAAAATAAAGTCATTATGCTCGAGATATGAAACAATAGGTGATATGAAAATTAGGATCCCTAGAAATTGACCCAAATGGTAGGACCAACCATGAAACCCTTAGAAAAACAATTGTAGGTCATATTTATGGAAGATGATAGATGAAAATCAAGTATTAATCTTAAGATAGTATGTATATATGAACCCCAATGTAACTAGGGTTTGGGATTATAGAATAATAAATCTAAGAAATAACATGTAAGTATTGGGTTCACCGGCTGATTTATCGAGATACCAAAACTTAATCGAGGATTGATATCAAATTAATATAATAGTAATAAACAAGATCTAACATACAAAGTACAAGCAAGTGTGCAAGATAGGAGATAAGAGTGAATTATCTTGTATCAACATATATGGACTGATTACGGGCTATAAAACATGATGGAAAGGTTGAATCTAATTTTTTTAATATCTTTCTAAGAAACTAGGATCTAGAACCTCTTTAGACGGAAGCACAAAAATGTGGACATGACCACCGGGTACTAGTGTCTAAACCTGGGTGTTAGTTTTCTATAAATTACTCTACTTCTGATCTCTTCAATGTCTAAACTTAGGTTTTTCCTTTCTCTCCATGTTGTATCCACATCATTATAGGTTTTTATTGTCACACGTGAACCTATAAAATAAACCCTATCTACTTTTACAAGGCTTAAAATATATTATATGGAGTAAATAATTCATATTCTTGAGTCATACTAATGTCGGGGAATCACCCAAATGTGATTGTCACTTAGCACTACACTACATTCATACTCTATGTAGTTCTAATATGTGTGTGTGTGTGTGTGATTGAATTGTGTCCCTTGAAGCTAGGTTTCCCTTGTGCCATTCACACCAAGATAGTGAGATATAAATATTTTTCCCCAAGATAAATGTGTGAGATGGACTTCCTATTAAGTGAAAAATGGAGCCCAAATGTAGTCCTTGAATGATTATTCATGCCCAAGTAGTATATAGTATATATTATCCCAAAGTTGTCATGTCCCTAAAAATAGGAAGTCACACACACACACACACACACACACACACACACACACACATGATTCCCATGTTTTAATATAATCATTCAACCAAAACTTCTGATTTGGAAGTGATTAAATGATGTGGCAATCCAATTTTGAAAAAGTGACGGAAAAGGATATATATATATATATATATATATATATATATATATATATAATATCATCATTAAATATAAAATTATAATTCCCTTGTTTGATCCTATCCCTATCCCTATTTTTTTCCTTATCTAATAAAAAATATATCAAATGATGTGGCAATCCAATTTCAAAAAGATATGGAAGAGGATAAAACAAGGTAAATTTTAAGACCCCCTAAAAACCATAGATATTACTTGCATTGTTTTATGGTAAGAAAATCTTGTATATTGAGATATGGTGGTCAAGTATGGATCTAACTATTTTTTCTCCCATATCCTGCCATGTTTGGGCTAGAATCCCTACCTTAGCATATCTTAGTTATCGATTCCACCACTCTAAGTATAACAATGTTGGTTTGCATCATATCTTGAGTTAATTCCCATCCTGGTAAGTCTCTTCCTAGTTCTATTAATCTGATCTTTGAGCATAGTGTTTATGTTTAAAAATTTATTACTCTATCTCTCCTATTTTTTATAACTTGTGCAGGATAGTGGGTCATAGCCATGGGGAATGTGCAAGATCTAAGATCAAATGGAAGAAAAAAATATGGATAGGGGCTTGAAAGTTCATATGCCAAGTCACCAAAGGAGTAGAAATCCAATATTCATGAAGAACATGGAAAGAAATTAGACTCTATGATTAAGGAATACCTTCTTAATAATAAACAAGCTTGTGAAACTATCCCTACTAATTTGGTTGGGGCCCTCAAAACCCATCCTACCCATGTTGACCTACATGCAAGTATTCCACTTGGAATTCCTTTTGATGAAGATAATGAGAAACATAATGGGAATATAGAAGAAAAGTAGGCTTCTAGAGGATGGAGGGAAAAATTCAGAAGAAGAAATAGTAGAAGAATCGAGAACCAAAAGAAGAGACTCAAGTGAAAATTAATTGGAAGAATATCAAGAAGTGGAAAATGATTTTCTTGAGAATCAAGATGTTGAAGTTTCAATAGATGAAATCCTCCCTTAAGACCATATAGGAAACAATGAGGGTTTCCAAATTACTAGAGAATATGGTCTCCAAGTAGAGAAGGATGTTATTAAGAAATACTATGTCTAGAGTACTAATGTAATTGAACCTCTCTACATTAGTTCCATTCTCATCTCTACTGAGAATAGAGATAGTTGTTTAAATGTTTTGAACTTTTAGGAAGGTCCTCTCTTCAAAAATCATTTGAAAAGATCATGCTTAAATGAAGATTTATTTAGAGATATTCCCAAGGAAGATAGGTGGACTCAAGTGGTTTGGAAAAGGAGAAATCAGAACACGGGGAGGATTTCACCTCCTAGAACTAGAAGTTCTTATAAATAGTTGTTTTGTTGTCCTTTTATAGAGCCATGTTTTTTTTTGTCTTTTGGGTTGTATCTATGTTGTATCTCTATTGTGTTTTGGTTGTATATTGGTTGTTTATCTCTATTTTGGTCCTTTTGGTCTTCATTGGTATGTCCGAGCTTTGTCCTTTTTGTTCCTACGTAGGGTCCCAGTCAAAAACCTTTATGCTTGTCTCAAAAATTCTAAAAAGAGTTTTAAAATATTGGTGAATTTCATGAATTGAAAGGAAATGTTGTCAGTCAAGTAGTAACTTTCGGTTGATAGCATAATTCTATCGAAAGATAAAATTATGCTACGGTCGGCCGAAAAGCAGTATGCTACCGGATGACAACATTATTCTACCAACCAGCAACATTATTCTATCGATCAAGTAGCATAATGTTGTTGGTTAGTAGAAAATATATCATTTATACAAGCGGTAAAGGTGGCTTGAATATTAAAATTTGGCTATTATTGTAAATGCTAGGTGAATCAACCCAAAAATTAACTTGTACCTATAAATTTTAGGTGAAATAGCAAGCGACCTAACACCTCAAAATTAGCCAAATCCAAATTTAAAAACCTAAATATTTTTGAATTAATGAATATTCGCCACTAAAATTTATACTAGGATAGAAGCACCCAAAGGGGATAGTAGCACTGGCACTCCTGTCCCTAAGGGGCGGTATTGTCTAGAATTCTGGAGAATATAATGGTAAATAGAGATCTTGTTCATGTGTTTTCCAATTTCCAAAATAAAAGTGGTTAATCTAGAAATGAAAATAATAAGAGTATGTAAAAGATAAAATAGTGTAAGAGTGAAAAACAAGTGTTGTTAGTGTCTAGTCTTCTTACTTAGAAATCATGCATATAATGACATACTTAGAGGTGTGATGTACATAGAAACCGCATGATTTTGTGACTACATTTTTATCTATAAATAACATAATAACCACTCCATATTGTGCCAAATTTGGTTTTTTTATACATTTTTAGCTATAAACAACATAAGGACCACTCCATATTATGCCAAATTTAGTTTGTTTACCTAGTTTATATTTATCCTTATCCCATTTAATGACAAGGTCTCCTTACTATAAATTTCTTATCACTACTTTCTTATCAAAATACTTATTCACTTGGGCTTGATAATGCTTCATTGTGTGCATGTCTTGGTGGGTTAGTTCCTCTCACTCCATAAAATATGCATATATATCCTCCATGGCCTCATCTTCAAACATATCAAGTTGGTTTATGATTTATAAGGCTAGTAACTCAAGGGATATTAGCAATCTTACCTCTTTACCATAAAAATCTTGTAAGGTGATCAATAGACCTTTTATGAGTGATCTTATCAGCCCATAAGCTTAGTTTTAACATTTTGTGCCACATTCTTTTATTCTCCTCCAAATTTCTCTTAATGATCCTTAGAATATTCTTGTTTGTTGATTCATAAAATCCATTTCCTTGGGCTTAGTAATTTCAGGATGTACTCAAATGAATTCCATTTTTTACATCCCACTTAGTTATTTTAGTTTCCATGAATGCCAAGGCATTATCTAATATGATTATGGAGAGGACTATAAATCTAGTTACAATTCCCTCATATAAATCAAGGATTTTAGCTTCATTTTCCCCTTTTAAGGAAATTTATTATGTCCACCTGGTGAAATAATCCATTGTTGTTAATATCCATTTGTGTCCCAGGTTTGAATGTGGATTGATTACCCTTATTAAATTCATATCCCACTGCATAAATGAATTCTCAATTGAAATAGGGTGGAGAGGAAGGGTTGCAATTTTTATTTTCCCATAAAGAAGGAACATTTATTAAAAAATTTGACCCGTACATGGTAATCTTTGGAGATACTTAGCCAATAATATCCTCCTTTCATGATTTTAAGTGTTGTTGTTCTTAAGGCATAATGTCCACATGTTGATCCATCATGGAATTATTGCAAAATCATCTCAATTTGACATGTGTTAACACATCTCAAGAGAACACCATTGGTATCTTTTCTAAACAATAGGCCATCCATAAGGACATAAGGAAAAGATTGTAGCCTAAAATACCTCCTTTTAAATTTTTATAAACCTTTAGGGTACTCACATGTTTGGAGGAAGTGGACCATGCCATGAGTCCGACTAAAAATAATTGAAGTTACAGCTGATTGTTGGCCATATTGGAGCACTAAGACAACATTATTATCATCATACAGATCATAAGATAACTACTCACATAAACCTCTCGCCTCTAATTATCTTTGTGACCTTGATATCCACATCATATTCAATCACTTTTGTGATCTAACATTCCCTCTTCTCATTTAATTCCTTACTCAAAAGAGATTATTTTCCACTTGGATGTGATACCATTAGATGGACATTATTGTTATAAATCAAGTACTGAACTTCTTAAGAATCCTTACAATAGAAAGGACTTATTTCTCTACAAAGGATTATCTTATCTCATAACCTTCTAAGATTTGACTAAAGAATTTTATCGGCTTCTCCATATCTTCATTATTCTCTTATACTAACATAGATGAAATAGTATCAATTCATCAAAAATCATATAAGGTCAAAGTATTTGGTCAAATCAAGTACTTATGAGGGTAGGATCTTGTGATATAAATTTATTAATTTCTTTAAATTTGTTGCTTCACTCCTTAGTCCAGCTGAAAAAACCATATTCTTATTTAGTATGGAGGTTAGTGGTTTCACAAGGCTGGAAAAATTAGGAATAAACCTCCTAAAAATTTTGATTCTTCCCATGAATCTTTGTAATTCTCTTTTGTATTTGGGACAGGACAATGCTAGAATAACACTCAATCTTTTAAGATCAATAAAAGCCCTTTTGAGACAATATGTCCTAAAATATTTCCTTTATAGACTAAAATATATACATTTCTTAGGATTAAGTGAAACTCCAAATTTCCTACACCTGTCAAAAACTTATTTGAGATGAGAAAAATGATCATTAGCATGCTTGGAAAAAAATGTAATAACATCAATATAAATAAGTACAAAGCTATTAATTAGCCCTTGAAATTTCATATCCATGGATCTCTAAAAAAATATCCTTCATTAGAAAAACCAAAATTAATTTTCTTATATTTGTAAGATCCCCATTTTTTAGCGAAGGTTGTCTTGAATTAATCCACCCCTTGAACTAGGATCTGATTTTAACCTGGAATAGCCATCAAGAAGAGAGAATCATTCTAAACCTTCCACCACTTGCAATATTTGTTCCCATAAGGGTAATGGGTAGTGATCCTTCAAGGAGGATTTATTTACGTCCTTGAAATCAACACACAACCTTATCTCTCCATTCTTCTTCCTTATGAGAACCAAATTTATAACCCGAGATGAGTGTTTGATAAGAAATATTATGTGTGCATTTACTAGTTTATTGAGCTCCTTCTCTATGAGAAGCTCAATCCTTGGGTTAATAGGCCTTTGTTTTGGTCTAATAGATTGGTCATTTGATACAACTCAATAGTATGTTGTCGTAAATAATAATTTAAGCCTTAAGTTCCTCAACCCCTATGAAAATACATCTCCAAACTCTTGACAAAGATCAATAAATGCAATATTTTCTTCTAAAGTACATACCTTTCCAAGTTTGAGGAACTTGTTTTTGTCAATAGATATTTATTCATAGTCCTCACCTTTTACCACCATGTTTATATTATCTCTTCTAAGTTGGTCATTCAAATTGAACATGGAATCCAAAGTAACTAGGCCCTTAGGTATCTTGTTTGACTTCATCTGAATAATTTCTCCTTCATACTGGTGCTACAATTTATCCTAATTTTTAGATGATAATTCAGATTCCTCTTGTATGAAATTGATGATTTTATGATCATTATTAAAAACGTGCAAATTTTGTTGTTATACGAGACAAAGCATGGCTCATAACCACTCTAATATTGATATAATTTCTCTTTCTTGATATCATTTGGAACATACAATTGTGCACCAATGAAAGATAGTGTATAAACATATGTGTTCTCTTCTCTCGGAATGGATTGAAAATTGAAGGCTTCAAACTCTTGGTGATGTCCCACACTCTATGTATGTCCGTAGGATTTCAGTAGTTTTTTTGGTCACATACTACCATATTACCTAATTTATCACCAATTCACTATCACCAAAGACCTATAGATGTTTAATTCCTCACTTTCTATCCCATTGGAGACCATGTATGAGGGCCTCATATTCAGATGAGTTTTTGTGAAGATAAAATAACATCTAAAGGAAAAATAGTACTTCTCATTCATGGGAGACATAAGCATAACACCTTCTCCTGCACCATGCCTACTCCTAGATCAATCAAAATACATTTTCTAGAGACTGTCATGTTCCTTATTTGTCTTCATAAGGTTAGGAATGATAGATTATTCTTTAGGAAACTAATAAGTACCAAGACTATATTCTTAAATATTATTATAAGGATCAAACACATGCCTTTCAATCCCCCATTCATCAAGCAATAAATTAGGTATACCTTCAAGAAGATTATTTGGCTCGGGAAACAAGATGATCCTTTTGATTAAAGATCATACAATTGGCATTGGTGGCACTTGGCACATAAGTTTTGATATGGTAATTGGAAATATATTCAAACATTATAGTGACCTTAGTGGCATACCTAGTCCTAAAAATAATGTGTGGCCAACATATGATAGATATCCTCAATCTTGGTTGTAAAGTCTCTAGAAAGGAACAAAGAAAAGAATAGAGGGAGGTCAATTATGAAGATGTCTTAAGGAATTGAGAAATTGGGGCATGCATGTAAGGTGAGGCTCAATCCCTTGATGACACCAACTATCTTTAAGGTTGTTCCATCTAGATGCACAACTCCTTTAGAAAGAGGTTCATACTCTAAGACAATTTTTTCAATGTATGTATAGGCATGGCTAAACTAGTGGCTCTTGGATATATCAGGTAGTTGTGGACTAAATGGTTTCCAATAATCAATTACACATAGAAGGGATGAGGTTTTACACTTTTACTTGACTGATATTTTTTTGGCTGAGGTGTATTGGTAAGCACGACCTTTGATTGCTCATTAGATGACTCATTTGAAAGGCTAAGGTTAGACAAGGCAGCTTGTAAAATTTCTTTTACCTAAGGATAGATAAAGACTCCCACATTGAAATATTCACATTGTTTTTCTTCATATGCTCAAGAATATTAAATGGGAAAGTAATAAACTTCTACTACAATTTACTTATAATAGTAATTTCTTGTGTTTGAGATGGTTGGAGGTGACTTCTAGATTGTTCTTGAGATCTTGAGTACCTGATTTCTTTGAGTCTCTTGCACATATATAGATAAATTAGGACTTTCTATTAGTTCTTTTCTCTACCACCATGGCCCTTTTCTTGGACCTGGTGTTAGTTGCCATACTTGAAGAATAATTCTAATTGTTTCCTTGTAACTTATTCACTCCCCAAAACTATTTTCTTTTCTAGTTAATGAGTGTAACATGTTCTTGTGTTGGCTATTGAGTAACCTCTTGCGGTGGTGGTACCTCAGCTGATGCACTTTGGGAAATTGATGAATTTTACACCATCAGAGCTTGATTTAGGATGTCATTTGGACAAGTAGTTTGACTATTGGACTAGTTTAAAGGAAAGCACCACTCATATTCTTATACCAGTTTTTTTGAATGAGAACTATTACTTTAGAACTAATAAAGCAACATTAGGGTTGTATGATTGGTAAGGCGTGGTATGAATTATTTACCCTTGGCCTTGGAATTTTGTTTATTATGAAGGCTCATTAGGATGATAAGGATGTTGATAAGGGGCTTGATAATGCTGGTAATTTTATTTTTGTTAATTTTTTAGAGTCACTAACTCATTTTCATAGGTTTTTAAACGATTATTTACCTCTTGCAAGTCATTATATGTTCTTGGATTAATATCAATTTAGCTTACAAGTTGAATAATTGGCATTGGAATAGGTGTTATTTCAAGTATTAAGAGTGGTATGGATGGTTTTATTTATGAAAATATAGGCATATGAATCCTTGGTACAATATTTCCATCTTGTATGAGACTATTCTCTTCCTAATGGCTACCTCATAAGCATCTGGAAGTGTTCTACCACCCATAGATTGAATCATTACTGAAATATCACTATTTAGTGCTCTTAAATAACATAAGAAAGCATATTTAGGGGTAGGTCTTACCAACCATGGGATTCTATCCCATGTCTTTTGAATTTTGAAATTGAAATCCACCATAATTTCATGAGGGGATCTTTTAATAGTGGTAAGTTTCTCTATGAGAGATAGATGATCACTCTTATCCTTAAAATGTTTGCAAATTTTCTCCCAAGCTCTTCCCATGTATGAATAGAAGTTGGATACAAATTTTTATACCATTGTAGTGTGTTTCCTTTAAAATATGAGGCTAGTAGCCTAAGCTGCTACATAATCTTCGGTGACAAAGTGGACTAAACAAACTGTTAGAGACTATTAGTAACACCCTTGGATTTATCATGGAAGATCAAATACTTCATCCAATATGGGATTGTATTCAAAGTGTGGGAATTTTCTCCTTGAGACAAGCCTCCAAAGGAGGTTGGTTCCTCAAATCCAAGTTAGATTACCCCTATAAATCCTTTCCAATCATATGATCCTAATGCAGCTAGTTCATTTAAGACTTTGGTTATAGCATAGAATAATCTTGTGCAGGATTATGAATGGTGTTTCCCTTGTAATATTACCCATTTTTAAGAAACTTTCCCCAACTAAATTTTGAACCAATAGTTGATGATGTAAAATGCACATTTTATCAAAATGCATCCACGGAAGTGAATATGTGCTAAGAAGTTGTCCAAAACCTCCAATCGATACTTCAATTGTGAATTGGAAAATTGAAGAGCTTTATGGGTCAATCAACTTAAATAAGGTAATCAAGCATTTCATCACATATAATAGCAAACACAAGGTCTAAAAGAAGGAATATGGAGGAAAGTATTCCATCTCTTACTCCACCAATTCCATAGATCCCTAAGATAGAAATTTTTCATACTTATGAATATTTGAGACATCAACAAGCAATCCTTAGAACATAAAAAGCCACAGAGTACTATAGAATTGCGAAACACGGTGATTATGTGCGATAAGAAAATTTTGTAGGATGGGAACAATCCACGAGTCAAGCGAGAATCCGTATCCTAAAGGAAATCTATGGAATATAGAAATTCCACCATCCAAAGAAAGTCTATGGATTGAATAAAAAATAAAGGAAAATGATCCTCTAATGTAAAGATCCATGGGTACTCCTTCCAACATTCTAGAGAAAATGAAAATGACTAATGTGAAAATATCAATGTGGGAAACTCTACAAATTCTTAGATAAAGAGAGATTTTGTAGGTCTGTCATGGATAATCTTCCCACGCCTCATGAATCATCTAAGGAGATGAAAAAGTGGTTCTTACAATTCATTTCAAATGAAGGATGATCAACAGGTAAGAACATGAATCCACCACTCTTTTATGTATCTCTAATCATAGGAAAACATTTGGTGCACAATTGCATGATTGATTAAGGGAAAGTGGTTCGGTGATGTCAAAACAAATAGCGGACCAGTTTGGGCTTGAATATGATTCACTATTTAAAGGAGATGTGCAATTGGATGGGACTACGGTGGTAACCATTAGATTTATTAGCGGTCTTGTCCTCATCTTGCACACATTTTCTAAATTTTCAATTCCATAGGATGTGTTCATCATCGATCTACCATCTTTCTTTCTTTTTTTCCTCTTAAGGGATTTCACCACTAAGATTGATAGATATTTATCCACGGAATGGTATCACATGATTTTCAAAACCAAATATGGCACCAAGGATACCATTAGGTCTGAGATAATTTCTACATATCATATAAATCCTTGTGTGTCCAACCCCATAAACAAAAAATTCACAATATTTGATGAAGAAAATCACCCAAGTATCCAAGAATCAAATACTCAAATTGAAGGTATCTCAAATTTTCTATTCGATGAGTGGGGAACTTATTGTCATGGATTTTATCTATATAAAAATATTGAGGATGTTGGCCTTTACATCTATTATCCGATGAAGAGAATTCAAATATTTCTAATGTCATAAAAGTAAAACCACATGAAGATGGTATTAAATAGATCTGTAGACACCAAAATTGGGTCACACTCCCCTTGGTCCCTCAACAAATAACCAACGCAAACACACTCACCTAACCATGGCCCCTTTCATCCCACTCTAATATTAATTAAATTAAATTAATTCATGATCTCATAATATCTATTATTTAAATATCCTAATTGGGATAATGCCCACACCACCACCTCACCTATACACCTCATCTAGCCACCTCACCCTAAGACCTATTCTTAGTATGTTGCCATAACTAACTAAGACCTACCTAAACCCTAAAAATCAAAGCCTACATTCCCTCTAACCACATTCCTACCCGTTAGAAGGGAAGATTCTATTCTAATCTGTGGAGAAAGATGAACGAGATCCAAGAAAATCAAGGGGATCTGCCCATTTTAGTAAACGTAGGAAATCCCACCCTAACTAACGTCGAGTTACCCCAAACTACCACCGGTCGATTGAAACCATCATCGGTTACCATTTATACCCCAAAATAACCTTATTTCATGGGTTGGCACATTTTCTGAGAGTAAGCGATGAATCTAGAGCTACATGCAAGCAGAACCAACATTTGTACATACATCAGAGAATCCACAGCAAGCATTAAAAGTAAGCATAGAGTCATTTGCATTCACGGGAGCATCCAGGGAAGCACCATCACCACATCAAACTCCATCCATCTAATCAACTGCCATTGCCATCTAGCCATCAAGATCATACAACAAGTAAGTGTTTTATTTAACCAACATTCATCCATTTTCGTTTTATTAGACTCTTTTACTTTTGTTATCAGCTCTACTTGTATTCCCATGAACCCATCATTTACCTTCATAAAAACTTGTTCATTCCTTCACCCACACCATTAAATTTCCCATATCTTACTGATTACTACCCCTAAGCACAACTAATACCTAAATAGACCTTAAAATTTCCCTCTCCATTTCCATTTAGCCCCATATCTCTGTCATCACATCAATATTTTATTAAGTTTCCTCTACCTTGACCATACAATGCCGGTTTACCAACAACCGTCACCAATTCACTTGAACCAACATCGGTCATACCATACCGACATTGGTCTCTTTGTTTTTACCCTCAGACCAAGAACAGAGCCTAAAATCTCCACCAAATACCCAAAAGAGCCTAGAATGAAACCCGGACCACGTACCGGTACCACTGATAGAGACCTTGACCTTTAGATTTAATCATAGCCTAGCCTGTTGTGAGAAAATTTGCTTACTGTAGTCGAATGAGATACCTAAATCATTTTAATTGCAGTATGGTTTTATTTATTGTTAACATTTAATTGTTTTAAATAGTGGATTGATAGCCTTCAGGGAGTATCATAATTCCTGGATTTAGCATATGCTAAGTGAGTCCTTTGTATTTCTTGTTTAACTTCTATTGGGTGGTCTTTTTTTCTATTTCAGGTAGTTCCTCCTAGCCAAAAGAAAGCTCTCACGGTCATCTGTGGATCAAGAAGTCATACGCATGCAACAACCTTCAACTAGCTTTAACAGGTATTCCTCCTAGCCCATTTACCCTTATTTTCTTCATCAATATTCAAATAAACGCTATAAGAATCAGGTGAAACATTTTGGCATGCCCAGTGGGACCCATTCAAGTTTCCTTGCATTTCGTCATTCCTAGGTGAAAATTTGCATGTTTTTTTCCTTTCTAAAAGGTTCTCACACTAAAATTTCTCCCCTAGAATCTTCTCTTCTTTCTATTTGTCTCAAAGCAATCATGTTTTGGTGCTATAAAAAGAACATTTATTTCCTTTCATTAGTATCACATTAGTGAAAGAGCATCCCTTCTCCTATTCACCTCTTTGTGTCATCGAATTCAACATTTTGATTTGGGCTTAAAATTAACTACATTTCATTCTGCTTTACTGCATTAGCTCACATTAAATGAGGGCAACCTATATGCTAGAAGTCATGCCTAGTTGATGGTTGAAAAACAAATCATAGAAAAGCACTTTCTTTCTCTTTCTCTCTCTTTGAGTCTTACCAAACATCACAAAATTTAAAAATACACACATTCTTAAACAACATCTCACCCGAAAGAAGTTGTAGGTGATCACATGATCACGACATAGTGGGCACCCAACTCATTACTTCTGTTGAGTCATTATCTTAGAAGACAACCCACCCTCACCATAACATACCTAAAACCTCTCATCGTAGATATCCTTCTTCGTAAAAGCCTTCCTCACCAAAAAAATCTATTCTACAATTCATGAGTCATTTGTTAATAGCATAATTTGAACAAACATAATAGAAAAAGAACTCTTAGGATCATATTTTTCTTAGTGTTTCTACTTGGCTTATGTTTTAAGGTGAGAGGACATGTTCTTCACTTTGTTCATTTCTCCTTGCATGCTCCTCATCATAGTTGGTGTATTCTAGCTTCATCTGAGTGTTCCTGGACCTCATTTTCATCATTCTCAAAATTTTGGGTTTGATTCCACATTTGATTTTAACTCACAACCACTTGTTCTTCATCTCTATTTCAATTTCATAGTAACCAGTGTCGGTCCAGTGACCGTCATCGGTTACCCCAAACCATCATCAGTTTTACCCAACTAACATCGGTTGAATGTTCTTTTGGTTAACCTACCCAAAAGGACACCTGGTTCACTTTCTTTGCTTTTCAAAGTCTCTGAAGCTCTCATCATCTTCTTTGTTCTGATAAATCCATCAGCATCTTATCTACTTGGTAGATTATTAACCTTCTGCCTTGTTTTGACAAACTGTCCATTTTCATAGTGACCGACCACGGTTACCTGTGACTGGCATCGGTTTACCCTAACTAGCATCGGTTAGCCTATTCAAATTTTTGGTTGACATTTCATACCTAATCCACATACCACCACCTGTTTTTTCTTGTATTTGTTGTATTTCGTGTCATTTACGTAAAGCAATCCTACCATGTCGTACTTGTTCACATGGCACCGACACATAACTAAGAAAACACCCTCATATTCCACGTTAGTTGTCAACCACTCCCACCTAGTCCTTTGTCACCTTCTAGTTCGTCACCCATGGATCCTACCCAAGCTATCACTATCACCACGGGGACATGGAGTTCGCATGATTCCTCAACCAAAAACCTTTTACCTTACAGTTCTATCTTTCCCACTCATCTACTCAAGATTCCTTAGGTCGGTTGATATATGGTATATCGTATCTATCCCCCCCCAACACTCACACCTACTTCTACACTAGCCTCCGCTAGCTCCGTGTTGCCCGCATTTTCCTTACCTCCAGTCATTTCTCGATAGGACCTATACCTGCTATGATTGTCACATCTACTACATCCATTGCACCCACAACATCCACTATACCTTCGTCTACCACCTAGAACATAACCTCATCCATGCCTATTGTCTCACATATACCCATATCTACACAACCACCCCCAGTGTTGATGACCACTACCCCTTTTCAAAACATTGTCCTTTCTATTCCATAGTCCTTAGCCCCCATTACTACTAGAGTCACCTTGACCCTTCCACCTCCATATACATACTATCAGTAGCCTCTCATTTCATCTATCAGTCATGTTGGGTACATACCCCCTATCTCACTCCCTCCTTCTCAATCTACCTATACGGCATCACCATATACTGGAATTCCACCTCCATCATATGTCCAACTCCAGCCTCCTTACACTACAGGAGGTACCCATCCATCCTAACCTACCGATGACCTAATCAAGTTAATGATGGACAAGATGTAGACACTGGAGGCATTCGTTTCTGGCACACGCAACTCCCTCACCTAAGATGATATTTTTAATGAGCTCATCCACCCATCCATATCATGTACATTGGGAAATGCCTAAATTTAACCACTTTAATAGCAAAGAGGACCCACAACAACACTTCCAGTCTTTCAAACATGGTTTTTTATCTAATCACCCATGAGGACACTTTACTTATGAGGAACTTTCCATGTCTCTAACCAAACCCACATTAGATTGGTACAGTGGGTTACCTAGACATTCTATCTTCTGATTTAATCAGTATCCCAAGCCTTCTTGGATCACTTCTCCATCAATGTTGTTAAGAAGGTTACCATGACTGACCTCTACTCTACGTGTCAATATGACAATGAGTCTATCATGGATTTTGTCACTCGTTGGCATAGCCTAATCAATCAACTCACATTCCAATTACCACAAACCAAACTCATAGAACTCTTCACTCGGGCTTGTGCTAGACATATCTTGCTGACCCTACAAGTGTAGAATTTTCGAACCTTCGATGAGGCATTCACCATGGCACAAAAACTAGAGATTCGGGCCATCAAAGAAAAGAAAATCCAAATATGAAATAAGAATGCGTCATTTAAGTCAAATGACAAATCTTCTTCTTCAAAACCATAAAATAATTATTCAAAATCAAAGGAACTCGCTAACACAAAGTGGTACTCAAGGTAGGCCCAACTCATCCATCAAATTAGCCAAAGCCCTCATCCAATATTTCCCCAGTCTTGTAGATCAAGGATTTCACGCTTGTTACTGTCCAAGTTAATGCACCAAACTAAACACAAAAACCCTAAAAACTCCAATGAAATTGATACCGATGAAGATGTAGACGAATAAGGAGGTTGATGTAGATAAGACGGCGCACATGAGCAATTCACACAATAGATCTCGAGTAAACCGGAAAACACCGATGCTTGACGAGAAAAAGATGGCGTTAAAAGATATTTGGGTGGTGCTGCCGAGAAGCGGGTCCGGGAAGCGATAAGCTTCCTCAGCGGATGTCAGTCCACGTTTTCAATTAAGTAAAGAAGCATACATGATAAAAGATGTATAAAAAGACTTGATTTTCTGATTATGGTAATGAAACGAACCTAAACACTAAGCAATGACATGACGATTCTGAGAAAATAGGAAACTATGAAAATAAAGCTGGATTTGTGTTACCTGTGGCCTTTTACCTATCTGCAGGATGATCGGCGTCGACTGATGTGATCGGCGTCGACTGATGTGATCGGCGTCGATTGATGAAGGATCGGCGTCGACTGTGTAAGATCGGCGTCGACTATGTAAGATCGGCGTTGGCGAGAGTAGACCATTGATCGGTGCAGTCTGCAAGAAGATTCGGGGTGGGAAGTGATGGACGAGATAGTCGGCGTCGTCATTGGATGTGCGAAATTGGTAAGATCTTTGGAACAGAGTCACCAGAGGATCGATGGATGCGTACGATGTTGATGTGATGGAAGCAGAGTAACGGTGCTCCTCTCAGGGATTGATTAGACAGGATCTCGCCCTCATTTGATACCCTTGATGCTAAGAGATCTTTCTTACAACTTTGTGTCTCTTTGCGATCTGTCTCTCTCTCTGTTCGTGCATGCGTTCGTCTATTTTTCGGTCCCTAGAACTGAGTTCTGGACTTGCTTTTATAATCGGTGCCACTCCTAGAAAATCGGCGCCGACCGTATGGGTCGGCGCCAATCGCGAGACAGAGCTCCGAGATGGCTAAAATGATTGATTTCTAGAAAGATGAGAATTACCCCAAATACGGAAAATATCCTGCTTGGGGAAGAGGAAAAATAGGGGTGATACATAGATAGAATAAATTTGGGGTAGATAAGTGATTGGGATACATGGGAAGAGGTGTAATTTAAACGTTTAATATTTAATTACTCAGGGGTAAGATACAATGGGGTGAATTAAATTTAAGATAGGTGTTTAAATCACAAATCGGATAATATCCCAAGGGGATAGTGGCGACATAAACGTGCCCCAGGTTATCTGTGAGGGACACTAAATTGAGTAACCAATTTTAAGTGTCTACATTTTGCCCCTTTTTGTCAAGTAACTTGCGATAAGCAAGGTTATGAGACAAAAACAAAGAGATGGAAGAAGGGAAGAACAAGTGATGATGTGATCCCCCTCAAACTAGGGATGGGATGGGTGATAGAACAGACGATCCCAAGTTTGAAAGAGGTAGATGAAAATGCAGGATGCCCCAGTCGGATGTCTGGAGTAGATCTGATCATTGATGACGCATAAAAATAAATAAAAAGGCAGCAACCTAAGAAACTCACATTGGTAGGGCAAACTAGCCGGTCTCCTCATGAGACGACGTTAGTGCCTACAGACCCATGAGTGTAAGGAGAACTGCAAAAAAGTCAGCACCTAAAGAGAGACACATTGGTAGGGACCACTAGACGGTCTGCAAAGCAGACGACGTTAGTGCCTACAGACCCGTTTAACTCTAAGCTGCCAAAAAGTACGAGTGTCCCACGCAAAGGGAACAAACCCGAAATAGACAATGATATCGGAAAGATGTGCCGAAAGGCAATATTCAGCACACAATAATGATCAGATAGACAAACAAGCCAAGCATCAACACTATGGCAAATAGATACGGAAAATCGGCGGCGATCATAGAAATCGGCGACGACCCAGATAAACGGCGTCGATCAAAAAAATCGGCGTCGACCAATAGTAGCGCATATAAATATGCGAACGGAAAACGTAAACGATTTATTTTCATCGTGACGATTGATTCAGAGAGAGTCAGAATTTTGATTTGAGCATCATGGAAGCCTCTGGGAGCGGTCAGAAGCGCAGGAGGACACGACCTGGGGTAAGTGGCTCTTCTAGAACCTCGTTGTTCTTAGTTTATTTTTTTTTTTTTTTTTGCTCGGGAGGCCAGGGGCCGATTTTTGTCGGGCCAGTCAGTCGGCGTCGATTGGTATAATCGGCGTCGATTGGTGGTCGAGCGGCGTCGATTGTTATTAATCGGCGTCGACTAGAAACAAACGGCGCCGATTTTATTAAATCGACGCCGATTGGAATAGATGAAATTTTGTTGTTGTTGTTTTGGATGTTGTGATTTGAGACTAATATTGTTCTTGATGTCGTGGGTGCAGGCACGAGAGGCTCTACATATGAGGGATGCTATTCCCGAGTTACTGGAGATGATTCTCCCAGATGTGACCGATGCAGATTGGCGGCATCTAGAGCTAGCCGGGCTCGGGGGCTTTAGATACTACAGATGAGTGCCGCGGGATGTGGAGCTGATGCGGGCACTAGTGCGACGGTGGGACAGCCACACGTGCACTTTTTGGTTTAGGACGGGTGAGATGACCATCACCCATGAGGACATATACAGGATTCTGAGATTGCCGATCACTGGGGACCCTATCGAGATTACACCACGAGAGCAGCAGCAGAGGGCCCTAGTTCGATTATACGGAGACAGGGCAGATGACTCAGAGATAGTGTCCGGGGCAGTGAGGATAGCCTCACAGTATAGACAGGATAGTCCCCGGAGCAGACGGATAGTGCTGATTCAGATGGCTATATCCTACTTTGCTCTTCCAGATTCAGGAGGTGGGAGATTCCCACTATTGCTATTAGACTGTGTTTGCGACATTCTGCAGTTCAGGCAGGTGTTCACCTTTGCTGATGCCCTGATAGCTCAGATATACCATGAGCTATGGATGTACACCACAGGCCGGAGGACGGGTATAGATGTCAGTTTTGTGCTCCATTGCTGGGCATACGAGCACATAGCAGTGATCAGGCCATCCGGGCTTCCTTGGATGCCAGCAGCAGTGGGAGGTGTTGATTATGGATTCCGGCGATGGCGGGCAGACATGGCCGTGGCCGTGGGGATCGAGGAGATCGGGTGGCCCAGGTGAGCGTTTCAGGACGCTGACACCGGATCAGGTCATCTGGAGGCCATATCGGGCATTTCCGACATGGGCTGGTCAGGATGCCCACTTGGTGGCACTGAGACGGAGCAGGGTGGTTAGGGGCCATAGGCCTGATATGTGGGAGCGAGTCCCGTTTGTGAGAGTATTGAGACAGTTCGGCTTAGTGCAGACAGTGCCGAGCACCTATACGCCTTATAGGCGAGATGGCAGGGAGACTGATCTGCCGATTTTGATCCCGGCAGACCCACTGAGAGAGGCCCCACCCTCCACAGACAGCGATGATGACGCGAGGTGGGGCGAGGGCTATGCATCATGGTACGATACAGAGCTACCACGGCAACTCTCGGCATCTATAGATGCCGACGAGGATGATATAGCTGCTATGCTGGATAGACTGGAGGGAGAGCATGCCACCCTGACACAGACACATCAGGTAGCTCTAGAGGAGATCAGGGCTCGACAGAGGAGAGGGATGCCCTAATTTTGGAGAGAGACACCGCTCGCCAGGAGCGAGATATAGCGATCCAGCAGAGGGATCGCTACCTTCGACATAGGGAGGCCCTCAGGGCCAAATATGGGGAGACAGGCACCATGTCGGAGTCCGGCACACAGGGTACGACCCTAGGAGGAGCACCACCAGCAGCGCCAGCAGCCCCAGCAGCACCAGCAGCACCATTACGAGCACCGGGTACCGTGAGCCTGAGCACATATCAGTCTCTCCTTGCTGAGGTGAGATACTATGAGGATGCCTTAGCGCAGCATGCCCCAGATGTGCCTCGGTACGGGGCGAGGAGGAGATCGGCGACGGCCACGGCGAGCGGGGCCTCAGGCGGAGGGAGCACCGGGAGAGACCGAGGTGGGCCGAGACCTCCAGCAGCAGGTGCATCCAGCTCGATAGGCGGCGGTCGGGAGATAGCGGCTGGTCCGAGAGGAGGGTGGAGGAGATAGTGTCCTCCATGCATCGGACTTTACCATATAGGGATTGATGTATTTTGATGTAGCCTCGATTGGAAGGCATTGTATAGATGGCTTGGTTGAGAGCCCCCCAATTTTTTGTTGTATAGACACACATGTATATATAGATTCATCATTTCATTTGTCATATAATTGATCTCATGCGTTTGATCTTGATATACATGGATAGATGTGGCGTAATTGTGATGGATATAGATATAGACTGATAGATGATGAATAGATGTGATTGGATAGATATAGACTTAGAGGATAGATAGATGTGATGTAATTTGATATGATTGATATGTGGATATAATTTTGATGAAAGATAGATATGGATGGATGCAATGCAACTTGGATGTACATATTTTTAGATATTTTGATGGATAGATGGATAGATGTGATTGATGTATGGATTTAATTTTGATGAAAAATGGATATAGATAGATGTAATGTAAGTTGGATGTACCAGTTTTTTAGATGTTTTGATGGATAGATGGATAGATGTGATTGATGTATTCGGTATGTTTGAGATGTTAATTTAATTTTGATGAAAATAGATAGCCAGATCCACATGTGTTGACAATACATGCTTTGATAGAAATTAGATAGATGATAAATTTTGATTAAATTAACATGTGAAGTGTCAATTTGACTAGATGAAAAACAAAGAATAATAGGGAATACTCTTTGCGAGAGCCAAGGATGTAATGAAAACGACCTTGACTAAACAAAGAAAATATACCCGGATAAGGAAGAAAATGATAAGTTGGACTCCCAACCGACCATAGATAGAATCTGGATAGGAAAATCACAATATCATGCATGTAAGGCCCTGCATGAGGTTAAAATAAACCTGACACTAACTAGCAGCAAAACAGATCTAGGAGGGAAACGAAAGGAGCAGTAAGTAAGTATCTTGTCAGAATTTACAAGGGACAGAATACATGTCCATAGTGGGAAAATAGGATTCTCCATATGATCGACAAAAGGTCCTAAATCTCAGCTTCATGATTTTGGTCAGAAAAGCAAACTGATCAATGCGGGAAGTTTGCTTGATATGGAAAGACTGATCGATGCGGGAAGTCTTTCAGTGATGCTAAAAGGTGTATAAACTGACTGAAAGGCTGATTAATTGCAAGAAGCCTTGAATATTTCTTTGAGAAACAGCCGTCCTTCAAGGGAGCGGTCTGTATTTTGAATTTTAATGATAGCCATCCTTCGAGGGTATGGTCTATATTTTTTCTTTTTGATTCATTTGACAATGTATGGATAGCTGTCCTTCAAGGGATCAGTCTATCTTTTTGGATAGCATCTCTTTTTTTTTTTTTTTTTTTTTTTTTTTGAAAATCTTTTTGGAAGAAGCTGAGTTTAGACCTAGATAGATCAGATGGAGGGGAAGAGAACATAGAAGAACATGCACTCATGCCCCGAGTAGATTCGATTAAGATAAGCACTTGGGACAGATGAAGTGGTGATTAAGGTATTCCTACCATAAGGAGGAACATATCCAAAAGCAACATGCAATGAGTAGAGCCGCGGTACTCATATTTTAAGGTAAACGAGGCAATAGGCGGAGAACCACATAGTTTTGAATCACCATGAAAGTATATGACTGGTTGTTTTAGATGGATGAAAGATCTGTGTTGCGACTAGATTTGTGTAAGATAGATTTTAACAGTAGAAGGGTCATAGATGCAAGGTATTAAGAGGGTTCCAGTGCACACCATCCATGGAAGATAGACGATAAGCCCCAGACCCATACTTATGAGTGATAATGTAGGGGCCCATCCAGTTGGGAGCAAACTTACCACGTTGACTTCTTTCGAGTGTAGTGACATTTTGATTTTCTTTAAGAACAAGATCCCCAATTTTGAAGTCACGGTGCTGCAAATGCTTGTTATAAGCACGTTTGACACGCTCAAGATAGACTTGATGATGTTCAAGAGCGTTGAGACGCCGCTCATCTAATAATTCAAGTTGTGCTAGATGATTTTGACGATAGTCTTCATCGGAGACAAATTCTCTGAGAGAAACACGGAGAGATGGGATTTGGACTTCCAAAGGAAGAACAGCCTCAGACCCATAGACGAGAGAGAAGGGAGTAGCACCAGTAGGAGTACGAATGCTAGTCCGATAAGCCCAGAGAGCAAAAGGGATATGTAAATGCCAATCCCTACCAGCTCGACTAGTTACCTTTGCGAGGATATTACGCAAAGTTTTATTGGAAGCTTCGGCTTGACCATTAGCTTGAGGATAGTATGGAGAAGAAAAACTGAGTTTGATATTGAAAGCGTTGCAGAGGTTCTGCAAATCAACATTCTTGAAAGACTTGCCATTATCTGTGATGAGTTTGTGTGGAACGCCAAAGCGACAAATGATGTGTTGATAGACGAAATCAACTATGGGTTTAGCCTTTGTTGAAGAAAGAGGATAGCTTCCACCCTCTTAGTAAAGTACTCGGTGGGCGTAATGATAGAATGATGACTTTGTGAAGAACGGGGATTGATGAGACCAATAAGATCAAGACCCCATTGCGAAAAAGGCCACAAATCCGCTGTAGGTTGCAAAGCTTGACTAGGGATGTGTGTAAGATTGGAATGTTGTTGACACTTGACGCATTTCTTAGTGTATTCACAACAATCTCGATTAAGAGAAGGCCAATAATATCCCAAACGTAAGATGCGCTTAGCCACAGCCAAGCCACTAAAATGTCCACCACAGATACCATCATGGACCTCCTGGATGGCTTTAGATGATTCATGGGTTTTGAGGCACCGAAGCAAAATACCATCAAAGCCGCATTTGTAGAGAATCCCGCCTAGAATAGTATAGCGATTAGCGCGTTGGATAAAATATCTTCTACCATTGGAAGTCAGATCTGGGGGAAGCACCGAATGAGATAGATAATCAACAATCTGTTGATACCACTCATCCTGAGTATGGGTTGTGACAGCATGGATTGAAGTTAGTTGCCTAAGATGAGATGGCTGATCTAATCATTGCACAGCCACATAAAGTCGCGAGTCTTGGTAAAGGGTGGGATAAGTGAGGCTAACGAAGCCATTGTGTCTGCGAATCGATTTGCGGTGCGAGGAATAGCTTGGATAGTGAATTTATCGAAAGATTGGAGTTGGGCAAGAACGATGTCACGATATTTTTGAAGGATATCATTCTTGCATTGATAGACACCCGTGACTTGATTAACGATGAGTTCAGAATCACCAAAGATGTCAATATGACGAGCGCCGAGATTAATGGCATTTTGAAGACCTAAGACAAGAGCTTCGTATTCAGCCATATTATTGGTGCACTCAAAGTTTAATTTGTGTGCGACCGGGATAGGCGTACCCCAAGGAGGAATCATCACGAAACCCGCACCTCCCCTTGCGACATTTGGATCCATCAAAGAAGAGCTTTACTTTAAATGGAGATAGACCAAAATCAATTTGTTGGATATGTTCATCGGGGAATTGAGCAAGGGGGTCTTGAGTGTCCGGAAGAGGAGCATCAGCTAATTGATCTGCAATAACCTGACCCTTGATAGACTTTTGTGGGATAAACTCGAGGTCAAATTCTGTCATAAGCATGAGCCAACGAGTGATACGATCATTGTGATAAGGCTTTGCATGAATTGTCTTGAGTGGATTGACACTTGTGACAATGTAAGTTTTGTGATTAAGGAGATAATGACGAAGCTTAGAAGTTGCGAAGAAGAGAGCACAACACAGCTTTTCAGCTTCGGAATAACGTGTTTCATACTCATGGAGGGTGTGACTGATATAATAGACAGCTTGTTCTTTACCACAAGTGTCCCGATGCGAAATCATAGCTCCCAGAGCATGGTCAGTCACAGAGATATAAAGATAGAAAGGCTCCCCCTCGCGTGGAGGTGTAAGCACAGGTGGAGAAAGAAGATAAGCTTTGAGATCATCAAAGGCCTTTTGACAATGTTCATCCCATTCAAAATGAACATTCTTACGGAGGAGATGATGAAAAGGCTGACAACGGTCCGACAATTGTGAGATAAAACGACACACTGATTGAAGACGTCCTTGGAGACTGCGGAGTTTCTTTAAGTTAGAAGGGGGAGGCATCTCAAGGATAGCTTTTATCTTTGCGGGGTCCACTTCAATACCCCTGATGGAAATGATAAAACCTAAAAGTTTACCAGTGAGAACGCCAAACACGCACTTAGCTGGATTTAGACGAAGACAGAAGCGGATAAGCCTCTCAAAGAGAGGTGCAAGGATGAAAAGATGATCCTGACGACGTTTGGACTTACCGAGGAGATCGTCAACGTAATCTTCCACAGTTTTGTGTAAGAGATCATGGAAGATGTAGGTCATTGCTCGCTGATAGGTTGCTCCTGCGTTCTTAAGACCGAAAGGCATGACGCGATAACAAAAGGTCCCCCAAGGAGTTATGAAAGAAGTCTTATGTTGGTCTTCTGGTGCGATGAGAATTTGATTATATCCAGAGAAACCATCCATAAGAGAAAGCATCTCATGACCCACAGTTAAATCCATGAGTTGGTCGATATTAGGTAGAGGAAAATCATCTTTTGGACAAGCGATTAAGATCCGGAAGTCGGTACAAATTCAAATTTTCCCAAAGAGCCTTAGAATTCTTGGTACTACATTAGAAACCCATTGCGGATAATCGATGGGTTGGATGAAGTTAGCCGAGAGCAAGCGCTGTAATTCTTCTTTAACAAGAAGGGCTACTCTAGGGTGCATTTTACGCAATTTTTGTTTAACTGGTTTGATGTTGGGAAGAGTAACGATATTGTGGACCACAATATCGGGATCGAGTCCTGGCATATCCTCATATGACCAAGCAAAGGCTTGACGATGGTTGGAAAGAAAAATGGTAAAGTCCCCTAATTCCTATGGATTAAGGGATTGGCCTACCTTAAGGATGCGAGGGTCTTCAGAAGTCCCTATATTAAGGTCGATAGTGGCTTCGTTGAGAAGTGTAGACATGTCAGAAGGAATAGTCTTGGGAGATATGAATCCTCTACCCCCAGATAGGTGAGGACAAAATCATCATCCGCACAGTGGATAGTGTTTATAGTAGGAGAGTCGTCTCCAACTATTTTAGGGAAGATTAGTGGTATGGAAGCGGACCGGTTGTTAGTCTTATAGGCTAGCGGCCCTAAGGAAATGGTATTGATAAAAAAAAAAAGTTAGGTGGGATGGAAATGTCGTCGTCCACATCGAGTGATGCTTCTGACTTAGCGGGAGAAGATGGTTCTTCAATAGGAAGAGGCTCATCGAGAATAGTGACGGTGGCTTTTGAAAGAGGTTTAAATCCTAGACCAAATTTTTGATGTGGCATGAGAGTAGGAATGGATGTGAGGTCATGCACACCTTGCTCATATTTTCCTAGACCAAAACCCTTCCACGTGCATCGATATAGATAAGTTTTTGCAAACGTGGGATTTTGTAGATAATCGAACCCTGTTAAGTAAGGTTTGGTTCTAGGGGGAGAATCTGGGCGATAATGAGGTGTATCAAGACCACCATAGATGAAATTAGTCTGTTGATTGGGCAGACCAATGGTGACGATGCGACCGAGACCTGGTTGATATTCAGGTTGTTTGTCCGGTCTACCATACTCACTAGGATTGAGATGGGCATCGAAAGAAAAGAGAGGAAGCTCTCCCAGTGAGAAACGCTACAATGTCTCTTCTAGATTTTGTAAATCCGGTAGTTTGGTTGCAGGTATGGAAGAAGATGAGGCCCCGTCAGGAGAAGAAGTATTTTCCTTTAGAGGGGCAGACCTTGTGGTCATGTCGCATTGTGCGGAAGGAAAGGGATCTCCTGGATGAGTATATATTTTGCCCTCATATTGGTATTTTAAGCATCGATGGAGGGTGGATGGGACACAATGCATTGCGTGAATCCAGGAGCGTCCGAGGATCATATTATAGTGGAATTTTCCTTCGACAATGTAGAAGAGTTCGTGAAGCAGCTTCTTACCCACTCGAATGGGTAAGACCACAGTTCCTAAAGTAACTGCTAGCTGATCGTTAAATGATCGCAGGGTGAAAGGCGGGGGTGACACTACGTTCTTTGGTAATTTAAGCTGCTCAAATGTGTGCGAGGAGATGACGTTGAGTGCAGCTCCACTGTCGATCATAACGCGTTTTAACGTGGTGTTGTCGATTTGGACTGTGATAAAGAGGGGAGCCTCCAAATCCTCTGAAGAAAGAGGAGGAATTTCCGAATCTTCAAAAGAAATGGCGGTTGATGGTCTATTCAATCCAACAACCAACTCGTAGGGCTGGGGCTCATCTGAATTTACTGCGATGCGATGCAGACTATCAATCAGAGCCTGGCGATGTTGTGGAGAGGATTGGATGAGGTCAAAAAGAGACATTTTGACCGGAGCCTGGGTGAGTTGTTTCATAACACTCTCCTCAACTGACACGGGAATTTGAGCCCGAGGTGCAGCACGAATAGAGACTCGAGGTCATGGGGCTAATGAGGAAGGAGGAACTCCTTCAGGGGCTGCAGAAACGATAACCCGTGGTCGAGATGTTGTAGATGAAGATGGATTATCATAGTGTTGGGTTCTAGTGGCGATATGGATTGCGTCAATTTGAGAAGGTGGAAGATCAATTGGGGTGGAATCACTAGAGGTCTGAGTGGATCTTTGGGACTCAGATGGGGCTAAGATGACAGGAGATACTTGTTCCTCCTCCTCCAGCAAAAGATCACTTTCTTCCAAGAGGTTATTGACAACAGCTTGAAGGGCTTTACATCCCTCAGTATCATGACCCGGGGTACGGTGGTAAGCACAAATCAGATCAGAGTTAAACCAGGTAGGCTTAACTCCTTTAGGGTTATAAGGTTTAATCGGAGGAAGGGATATGGATGAAGATTGGATAAGTTGGCGAAGGATTTCGGTGTAGAACCCGGTAGATGAAGATGAGGATAGAGGTGATGAAGGTGCCTCTTTTGCCTTAACAGACTGTCGAGTCAAAAGAACCTGCATGTTAGGTTTGACAGCCTTTTTAGGGATCATCTTATTTTTTTGGACAGCTGGAGAAGCAGGTTTGGGCACTTGAGATGGAAGTAGGTGAGACATGATTGATTTTGGTGGAGGGGGAGCCCCTAAAATAGATTTTGAAGATGATGGAGATGTGACAGGTATTGTGGTCTTCAAAGATAAAGGAGGTTGTTTGGTTGAATTTGCTGATGATTTAGATAGTGTCGATTTAGATGAGGAAGAAGCTCCCAAAGTAGGTGTAATCGGAGGGACATAGGGCACCCTGGCTTTTGGTAATGAAGATGATGATCCTGATAGAAGAGGTGGCGTCCTTTTAGTAGGTAAGTCGGCTTTTCGGGGTGTTGGTGAAGGATGTGTTGTAGACGGAGATGATGGTTTTGATAAGTGTGTAGAAGAAGACACCTTTTCAGTGGATAAATCCAGTCTTTTATGGGGTGTAGAGAGAGATTTTTGTGGGAAAGCACCAAGGGTCTTGATGGTTCGAAATATAGGCTTTCCTTTTTCAGGGATGGTGACAATTTCAATGGCATAAGGTGATTGTAACCTTTTCGGAGGAAGCAAGTGGGGAGGTACTGATGGCGCAATGTTAGATTTTGGTTGTCTCGGTTTAAGTTCAGGAACCGAGCGTATAGGTGTTGGTGCTACTTCTTTTGATTTTTCTTTAATGGGCGAAGCAGCACTAGTGGTGGAAGAAGTGAGTGATGAAGAAGTAGTTTCTTGGAAGGGACTACTTCTGGTGCAGTAATTATGGGTGGAACTACTGTTGGAAAAGAGACAGGAAGAGTCAAAATCGAAGACGCTTCCGTCGGAGTTGGCACAATTATAGGTACGTTCACCAGGGGCATAGTTGCAGCGAGAATGGGAGCAACAGAAGTAGATGTATCTGTAGTGGAAACTCGAAGGGATGTAATTGCCTCGAGCATTGAAAGAATGTTTGATGATGAGACAGATGAGGATGACACTGTCTCGGGTATGGATGGAAGGTCGGACAAAGGAGCAGAGAGAGATGAACCCATATCTAGCAATGTAGGAATATTCAAAGACGGGCTATCGGAAGATGGTGGAATTTCAGTGATTGGTGAAGTGGAAGGAGGTTCTGATTCGGTTGATGTGTTCGCAGATGGCTTGGTTTCAGAAGAAGATTCTTCAGTAGAGATGAAGTTGATAGTATGAGTGTTTGGTTTTTGAGACTCTGAAGCATTATGGTTCGGGGAATGATTAGGAAAGGGTTGTTTAAAAACATCCATTTCCTGATTTGGGGGAGCATTTGGGTTATCCAGAATGAGCTCGCCTTTATCAATGAATTTCTGGACAAGATTTTTGAAAGTCTGACATCGTTCGATGTCATGACCTTTGGTTCTATGATAATGACAGAAATCATTTTCTCTATACCAGAATGGACGTTCTTGGCTCTCATCGATATTCCTAATGGGGGGAAGTTTGATCATGCGAACTTCCAACATTTTTTCTAAGATAGAGGCATATGATTCCCCCAACGGAGCGAAGGATCGAGATGATGAAGTCCCTTTTCGAGAAGATGAGGAGTCTCTCCGTGGTGTTTGATTAGAAGTATTATCGGCTCGTGATGTTTTTAATACGATAGTGTTGGTGGATCCTTGATTCTTGTCCTTAGAAGGGGAAGAATTTGGTTTGGTAAACCGAGAAAAATCGGGTTTAGATTTAGAGCGAAGTTTTAGCTTCCCTTGTTCGATGGCGCGAGATTCAAGTTTGTATGCCATCGTAAAGGCTTCTTCAAAGGTATGAAAAGTTTGGATCCTTAAAGTGGAAGAAATATGATTAGCACAAGATCGAGTAAACAACTCGATTTGTTGGGATTGGGGAAGGGAGAAAGACAATTGGTTGATTATCCCTCTCCAACGAGCGACAAAGTCTGCAATAGACTCATCATCGAATTGACGAATGTTATAAAGATCTGTAATCGAGATCTTATGCGCGATATTTATTGAAAAGTTTTCAACAAACATCTGGGCCAATTGAGAGAAAGAAAATAAGGAATGTTGAGGAATGTTATTGTACCAGTCTAAAGCAGGACCTGCTAGAGACATAGGAAAGGTACGGAGCATAAGCTCCTGATCTTGGACTATGAGGTAGCAAGCATGTTTGAATGCTCGCAAATGTTGTTGAGGGTCCTCTCGACTATGAAATTTTGAAAATTTAGGAAGTTCCCATTGGGGAGGATAAGGCTTAAAAGCCACTGAGGGGTGAATGGGTTCATTACACACTTCTTCAAAGGAGTATGAAGGACGAGCCCCTTTTGTGGAGGCTTCCAAGTCTGCGATTTTCTTGAAGAGAATTTGAACCACGTCAGATTGAGGAGGAGGCACATTGGTATGTCCTACATAAGAAGCAAATGGTGGATGTTGTTGAGGTGTCAACGGGGATTCATTTGTTGATTGATAGGATGATAAGAGGAGTAACCAGGTGTTCTGGGTGACACCTGGTGGGGTATTTGTTGTGAAGTACCTTGTGTATAGGCAGGCTGTGAGATAATAAGTGGTTGAGAAAATGAAGGTTGGATGACGGATGGAGCCTGTGATTGGTGGACTCCCATACTTGTCGATTGAATCGGGACAGATTGAGGAACATGAGTGCCGACTTGATTAGACATATTGGGGAACAAGACCTGAAAGGGGCCTTCTACTGCCGGATTAGGCATTAAGGGTGCCGATACTAGAGGATGGGCGAAGGTCACTGTTGCTGGAATATTGGAAGAAAGACCCACTGAAGGACGAGAAGCAGGAACTAACTGACTATTCGGAGGGGGTTGGCTCATGAAGGGGTACTGACCTTGGGACACGATGGAGGGCATAGATGAATTAACAAAGCAATATGCGGGTGCGCAGACGCATTCATTATAGCCAGGGTAGAAGACCTCTCAGAAGTAGGTTGTGGAATATTCGAGGTAACTGCAGTGTTAGGAATAGGTAAGACTATTTGAGAACTAGTCAATATGGTCGGTGGGAGAGAAAAGGGAGGCACATGGGCACCGCCCTTCTCCGTGACTCGAGGCAAGAGAGATGATGCAAACTGTTCTACAAAGGCCTGGGATGGTTCACGAGAATAATCATACACTTGCTGGATTGGTGGTCCTTGATCAGATATTTGAATAGACTTGTGTACTAGGTAGTCCATAAGGGCTACCGGATTGCGATCGAGGAACGCCTGAAATTCAGGATCCCGCGCGGAACATACTCTGAGTCAGAAGTAGATGATATTTCTGAAGGACTAGGAAGCTGGACGTGATGGGGTTGCTTTGGCTTGAAAGAAAGGATTATATGACCAGGATGGGGAACTAACTAGCAGTGGTCCCGAGGAAGATTTGGGGGTGCCGAAACATCCACACTAGTGGTAATCTCGGAAGAAGAAGGAGCCAGTTGAGCCATTCTTCTAGATTGTAACCGAGTGATGACCATCATAAACACGCAGAAAAGAAAATTGACCTAACTAATGCATGATAATTCAAGCAAATAGCAGATGATTATCTCCTTTAAGTTTTGATGCTTTTAAGAAAGAAAATGTTAGGGAAGGACTTTTAGAACAGGAGCTACTCAGATAGCCAAACTAAGGATGGTTTGGGGAATGTTTGGTGAGGAGTCCCAAAGGTACTTCAAGAAAAGACAGTACGTGGCTTGATATAGGGGCCTACCCCGCACTTCACACACCGCTGCGATAAGGAGTCGGGTGCTTTGCCAATATATACCGAGAATCTTTCGTGAATTTATAGCGCGGCTTTGAGTACCGCGTAGGCTCTTCCTCTTGGATATCACTTCCAAGTAGGCGAGGCCAGGGAAGGAATTTTGTTTAAATGCTTTATACCTAGTGATTTTGGCTTTGTGTGCAAGGGTGAAAAATAAAAATCAAATAGTGTCGCTACCGATTTTGATCAATTTTCCAGCCTAATTAAAACTAGGTGAAAAACATGCAGCAATGACAAAGAAAAGGTTCTTTTTAAGCACTTAAAAACGAAGTGTTTGATTTCGATGAAGACAAGTTCAAACAGATTCTTTCCCAAATGCGATTAAATTCCTTTTAAGCACCGAAAATTGAAATGTTTGGATGTGATAGACAACCAACAAAGAAATCCTAAAAAGGAGAAAACACCGCAAAAGAGAAATACCTGTAGATTTAGCTCTCCAAGGTGTGTGGACTTCAAAAAGCGCGTTGTTGAGCTCTTCCCCTCGAACAATCCCACGATCAAGCAAAGTGCTCCGCAAGAAGAGGTTAAGCAAACAGCAAACAAGATCCGGAAAGATGTATCCAGATAATGATGAAACGAAAAATTTCTATTCTAAGGAAATAGAAAAATTTCAAGATAACGATTCCGCATAAAAAGCAAGATTGAAATGACGAAAAGAAATGCTCAAGCAGAACTGATAGAAATCAGTGAAGAAAAAGAATCAAAGCTCAAAACTAGAAAAGAAATGAACTTACCAATAAGGGACTTTGGTTGGGTCCCACCGGGCGTGCCAGAATGTAGATCAAGGATTTCGCGCTTGTTACCTGTCCAAGTTAATGCACCAAACTAAACACAAAAACCCTGAAAAACTCCAATGAAATTGATACCTGATGAAGATGTAGACGGATAAGGAGGTTGATGTAGATAAGACGGGCGCACACGAGCAATTCACACAATAGATCCGAGTAACCTGCAAAACACCGATGCTTGACAGAAAAAGATGGCGTTAAAAGATATTTGGGTGGACTGCCCGAGAAGTGGGTCCGGGAAGCGATAAGCTTCCTCGGCGGATGTCAGTCCATGTTTTCAATTAAGTAAAGAAGCATACATGATAAAATATGTACTTAAAGACTTGATTTTCTGATTATGGTAATGAAACAGAATCTAAACAGCAGACAGACAGCTACAGAAAACAGGAAACTATGAAAATAAAGCTGGATTTGTGTTACCTGTGGCCTTTTACCTATCTGCAGGATGATCGGCGTCGACTGATGTGATCGGCGTCGATTGATTAAGGATCGGCGTCGATTGATGAAGGATCGGCATCGACTGTGTAAGATCGGCGCGATCTGTGTAAGATCGGCGTCGAATGAGAGTAGACCCGTTGATCGGTGATGTCTGCAAGAAGATTCGGGGTGGGAAGTGATGGACGAGATAGTCAACGTCATTGGATGTGCCGAAATCGGTAAGATCTTTGGAACAGAGTCACCAAGAGGATCGATGGATGCGTGCGATGTTGATGTGATGGAAGCAGAGTAACGGTGCTCCTCTCAGGGATTGATTCGGACAGGATCTGCCCTCATTTGATACCCTTGATGCTAAGAGATCTTTCTTACAACCTGTGTCTCTTTCGCGATCTGTCTCTCTCTGTTCGTGCGTGCGTTTTGTTTTTTGGTCCCTAGAACTGAGTTCTGGACTTGCTTTTATAATCGGCGCCGCTCCTAGAAAATCGGCGCCGACCGTATGGGTCGGTGCCGATCGCGGGACAGACTCCCGAGATGGCTAAAATGATTGATTTCTAGAAAGATGAGAATTACCCCAAATACGGAAAATATCCCGCTTGGGGAAGAGGAAAAATAGGGGTGATACATAGATAGAATAAATTTGGGGTAGATAAGTGATTAGGATACATGGGAAGAGGTGTAATTTAAACGTTTAATATTTAATTACTCAGGGGTAAGATACAATGGGGTGAATTAAATTTAAGATAGGTGTTTAAATCACAAATCGGATAATATCCCAAGGGGATAGTGGCGACATAAACGTGCCCCAGGTTATCTGTGAGGGACACTAAATTGAGTAACCAATTTTAAGTGTCTACAAGTCTAAACCTTTCAATTTAGACGAGAACAACGAAAATACACCCCAATTAGGGAGCCTTATTCTTTTGTCTTGGAAAAGCTCATTAAAGCTAGTATCATTACCCTTCCTTCCGTAAAACCACACACTATTTTTTATCCTACTCACCCCACACCTGCATGGTACAAAGAGCACAACTTCTGCAACTATCATTGGGTAAAAGGTCATAGTGATGGAAATTGCATCACTTTCAAGAACATTGTCTAGGAAATGCTCGAAAACAAAGTGAGTTAGTCTTGGATAACCCTAACGCACCCGCCAACCAAAACCTGCACATCTTCAAGAAACCATTTCCTAATCATGCCCCTTCTTCTGATCAAACTGGAGAGACCTCAAATAATGATAGCCATACCCGTGAGGTCCATGATATTTTCAGTGATGCACCAGTTGCTTCCCAATTACCTCATATTCCTTCCATAGAGGAAATCCTAGCCCAAAGTCCTCCACCTACACGTGAACCCACTTCACCTATTCCTCCACCCACAAAGGAACACCCTTTGTCTCCCCCCTCACTTGTGAAGGAGCCTTTTGTTAACATCGATACCGCTTCACCTTTGGCTTCTCCACCTAGAGATTTGTCACCAACAATACCTCTCCAACCAATGGGAGACACTTGTTTACCTCCTTCACCCACGGAGGAGCACATGTCATCTCCTCTACTTATCAAAGATCCAGTAGAAATTTCATTACCTTTAGGTGACCATTCTCCATCAGCTACCCAAGATCCTACGAGACTTACTTTCAGCTCTCTTACCCACAGAGGCTGAGGCTAGCGAATTCCCCATTTCTAAGACACATTTTATGGGAATCGCCATTGGATCCACATCAATCCCACCCACTGTAGTGTCATTCTCACGCTTAGCAGACTGCCTAGATTATGTGGATAGAGCCTTACTTTGGGGGCATCTTCTACTTCTTGTCTCAACAAAAATGTAGATGTCACTCACTGACACTTCCACTATCTATCCAAAAATATTTTGGCCAATCGAACCAAACACAACCAAAACTATCACAAGTTCCCCCACGATACCACTCATGGCTCAACTCACACCTTTACCCATAACTCAACATGCTTCTACATCCAAACCTATGCCTACATCATCTTCTTTTCCTAAAACTCGTTACTACCTTAGGCATCATCCCAACAACCAACCTTAGTCATCCACCCATCAAATTAGATTTAGCTGCATCCTCCAAAACTAACACCAAACTTAATCCTTCTTCCAAACAAAAGAACTCATTCCCTAGATCTCGTACCCCAACGTCGCCGATCACACCTTCATCTCCTTCACCCCTTCCATCCATCTTAGGACCTAGCCCTTCTAACCGGTTAAGAAACCTCCACCCATCAAACTTAAAACACAAAGATCCCATTCCTCCCAAAGCGAACCTCTAATATACCCAAACACACCGACACAACTTTTCCTACACCTACAATATTTTTACCACCCATACCTCCTATACCATCAATGACTTCTTCACTACCCACGACACTTTAGTATCTTTCCCTCACACCTCTTCCATGACCCACTCTATCTACCTTCACAAGAACTCGGTTATCCCCATGGGTAACTCGCCCTCTCCCACCATCTGATTTTCCCTCTAGATCTCGTGCGCCCATATCACCTTTACCCAAGAAGGTGCAACCTAAAGGAAAAAATCTGCTACCCTCTAATAAGGTAGTCAAACCAACCACACATTCTATTTCCATTTCATCTCGCCATGCCCCTACCAAAGGAGACACGACCAACACCCAAGACCACACCAACACCTTGTTGGTCATCAAATAGGACTTTATGAAGAGCAACAGTCAGGGGACAAGAAGTCCCTCCTCTTTAATGGGAGAGGTTCCCTTATTCAGAAACAAACTTATTTACAAATATACAAAATATGATTTTCTTGTTAAACTTGGATATTACGAAAGTGTCTTTTATAAGGATCGTCAATTACAAAAGGACTAAGGAATGAGAGTGTGAGAATGAGCAGAAAGGCAACATGCAGAATTATAGATAACAGAGTAATTCTTTATGTATGTGAAGTTACAGTGAATTGAAAACAAGATCATTCGTATCATATAAATAAGATGGAATTTAAAGACACAAAGTTCTGTAAATAACATCTGCGGAACACAAAGTTTCTTAACGTAACATGATTCATTAATCAAGGACACAAAGTTCCTTCTTGGTTATACAAGATCACCATGTATTGCAAAGTTGAAGAGTATGCAATCAGCGAGACTAACAAACTAGTAACAAATGATCTTCACAAACATTAAACGAAAGCTCAGAGATAACGGAGATTAGATAGACAAAGAATGGAAAGCCCTTTTGTATTGATTTCTTTGTAATCTATTTACACTTTCAGAAAATATGCCAAGTTCTTCCTCTCTTTTTAGAATGGCGTAGAGAGGCCATTATATAACTTACAAATCAGTTACTCTTCGTAACCGCTTCTTTTAACCAAGAATAGTTAAGGACTGCCAACCGCAATACCTCAACTTCTTACAAAGAAAACAGAAAAAGAAAGGGAAGAAGAGAAAAGAATAAGGAGAAGAAGACAGGTGGCCGGTTACTGGGAGGGACCCACTGACTTCAAAATTTGCTGCCTGAATTTCTTCAACGCCTCAGCTATGTCTCGCCACGAGGACCGACGTGTTGGCCACAGACTGAGTCCAAAATCCAAGACACTTCTCTATCTCTTTATCACACTCGACATGAGTATGATAATCTTTATTTACTTCTTCGATGGCGAGATCAAGAGAGAAAATATCCTTCATTTTCTCCTTGGAGATGGAACTTTCCTTGAATAAGTTATCTTTGACAAAAGCTCTGAATTGAGCTTTGATTTCTTGCAAGGAAAGGGGCATACCAGAAGTTTCATCTTGAAGATGACAGTGTATGTCTTTGAAAGCAGAGACCACCAGTGTCTTGAAAGCTTCACCCTTCTGCCAGCTGTTCTTCAGTTCTCCCAAAGCCTCCTCCAAGACTTTGATCTTCCACTCCACGCTGTAAACCCAGGATTTTGATAGATTATCCTTTGCATCATCAAAAACCTTATTCGCCAGTAAGATGTTCTCATCTGTCTGTCCCATAAGGTGGAGGTCTACTATGCAACTACTCCAGAGTTTGAGCTCTTTATCCATGATCCCGATAGTAGAGGACAGCTTCTGTTGCAAATTGTTCACTTTTCCATGGAGTTTAAAAGCTTCATCGATGAAGTTCAACCCTGCAACAAGCATATCATCCACCATGGCTTCCATAGCTCTGCCATAGACGGAATACTTGTGCATGTCTTTGATACTTTGTACTTCATCTTGGCTCAAAATTACAGGTGGTGGAAGAGTGGTCAACGGAGTAGGGTCCAAAACTTTGTCCTTAGACAAAAGAGACTTGATGAAGCCTGTGAGAATTTGGGCCTGTTCTTCCAACTGTTCAATAGTTTGCTGCCCTTTCTCTACCCTCCCAATGACTCGTGTGACCGTTTCCTGGAGGTTGTGGATCTCACCTTCAGGAGTAGACTCTCCCATTGGAATTCTTGAGAGCTCTAAGTCAGATGACTGTAAGTCCTGCTCTGATTTGTCCACTGTAGGCTTAGCAATCTCCAGGAATTGCTGACCTTGAGCATCAGACACTATTCTGGAGGTGGTTCTGGCTTTCTTGGCACGAGAAGGAGTGGTGCCCAACAAGGCTGCGACAGCATCAAAGTTTGGCCCTGAGCTCCGAGAGGAAGATTTCCTCTTTCTACTGTCAACAAGAGGCTGAACCCATGCAAAAGAAGAAGAGGAAGCAGCAGGAGGGGCAAGAGTACCAAGAGACATAGAGCTCATGACGCTCAAGGTTTGCACGGCTGTGGTCTCAAGTTGAGATGTGAGTGGGGCGCTGGAGACAATTGCTGCAGAAGAATCAATAGCACTTGGAAGTTCAGTGCTCTGGACCTCTTTGTCCTTATCAGTTGGGTCTTCAGGAGCATTTGCAGGGGTTGGCATTTCACTTTCTTCACTTTCACTGAGAACAATGATGTTCTCTGGTCCCATAGGCACTTCTACCTGCTTTCTTTGAGGGTCATTTTCCACAGGCTCCTTCTTAACCTCCTTGAGTTTCTTCTGGTACACTTGAGTGGATGAAGAAGGAGTGGAAGCTGCAGGTCCTTGTGTTGATGAGGCAGGTGGGGTTTGCACTGGTGTTTCTGACCTAGGAATTGATGCCTCTCTCCTTGGTGTTGAAACATCCTTGGAAGAGGATTCTCCTGAGTGCCTTCTGAGCTCTCGAACTTTCCTGTCAAACCAGACCTTAGTCCTGACTAAGACTGGAGCAAGGATCTCAGCCAGATCATCTTTTTCTTTCTTTTGCCAATCCAAGTCCTCCAAGGGGGTGTGCTTAATCACACTGTCATACTCATATGAGTATAGATCAGAATTATCATCCTGGAGTCCTTCGAGAACTTGGTACAAGCCAAGTTCTTGGATCAATTAGCAGGAGAACCTACCACAATGCCTTCTCCTGGCCTCAAAATCATCTGCACAGAGAGCCCAGTAGTCTTCTGTATCGCCCTATGATGGTAGATTATCTTGATGTTCTGTTCAATAAACTTCTTCAAGTCGAAGCAAGTTCTTGGCTTGAAGAAATGAACGGTGATAGGGACCAGGGCTCTCTCTATGTTCTGTGCATCCAGGGCTGTTTTACAAGTGTAATTTCCCAAAGAGATGGGAAAGTGCAAACTTTAAATCTTCTTGTCTCTGCAGGTTCTGTGTAGTTTTTCTAATTGCCTGCATACTTCAATCAAATCCATCTTATCATTGTAGAACATGGGAAGCCTCAGAGGGGTGCTTTCATAGCCAGCAAGCCTGATATAGGAGAATTTTCTGAATTGCATGAAATAAGCACCGTAGCACGATATCAGATTCATGGCTTCATCAGAAAATCTCCTAGCAGTATCACCTTCGAGTAGCCTGACCACGTACATGGTGAAAGCGTCATTGACCCTTCTGAAATTACGATTGCTGGTCTCCAGGGTGAACTGCGGGTAGTAAGCATATACTAGATCATCTTTGTGAGCATCAATGTAGGAAAACCAAACCATTGCCGTGACGCTGCCAGGGTATACATCAGGTAAGAAGTCATGTAGAACTTCTTCTTTTGTTATACATTGGATAGCTGCTCTGCCAAATTCATGCTGATGATCTCTGCCCAGTTGATATTTTGTGTTCCCTCGCACACCATGCTGATGAGCGGGCACATCCAGAAGTGAAATTCGTTGGTAGAGGGCAAACCCATAACCCGAGCCAGTAGAATTATAAAGTCAGACAATTCTTCATTAAAATCTACCCGGAAAAGAGTTTTGGACAGGCGAGAGGCTCCTTCTTAGGGTTCTTCAGCCAGGACTTCACCACCCGCGCCTTGTATTTGTCGCTGTCTTGATTGAACAGAGCCTGTGCTTGATCCCGGGAAACGACTATGGCATTATCCATCTCTGGGATTCTCAGTGCGGTACTAATGGTGGCAGCGTCCAGCTTGGCGATGAGTTCCCCGTGTATATTGGTTAATTCACTGGAATCAGGGTCGAGCTCCGCACGAAAGTACGATGTCGTGCACCGCATCGAGATCGGGAAACCTCCAGCAAAAGCCAAACCGCTATCGTGAATCATTTATGCCATTGGTGTAGGGTTTGCATCTGCCACCCTTGCCCAAAAATCACCGAAGTCAAGATGCCGAGCTTCGTTGTCCCCAATATTGGGAACAGCAGATTCTAGTGGCAAAATTTGTTCCTGTTCTGGAATTTGATCTTCATATTGATAGTAACAGAGCCGCAACCTAAACTCGAGAAGGAATTACAGAGAAAAGGGATACACACGTAGGGAATTAGGTTACAAGGGTTCGAGCAAGGATAGCATGGAAACAATGTGAAAAATGCAAAGGGGGTTTACTCATTATATAGCCATTTAGGAGAGAGAAAGGCCATGAATGTGCATTTAATACATACCCACCAATTTAAATAAGCCAAATATTCGGGTAGAGTGGCAAAAACTAGCACGAACAACACTTGGTTCATTAGGGACATGTGAGACGCGAATGCGCGAAACACGCGGCCTACCGATTCCTGAAAAGAAGAGGAGAAAAGACGCACAAATGCCTTTTGGGACACGCGGGACATGAGTGCGCGAAGTACGCGATTCGGGTGAATCGGCCAAAAATGGAACAACTTGCACAATTTGCCTTGGGACATTTGGGACATGAAAGTGTGAAGTACGCGGTTCGGGTTGATCGGCTGAAAATGGAACAACTTTCCTTATTATCTTTGGGACATTTGGAACATGAAAGTGTGAAGTACGCGGTTCGGGTGTATTGGCCGAAAATGGAACAACTTGCCCGATTAACTTTGGGACATTTGGGACGAAAAGTTCCGACGGGCCCGAAAATGGAACAACTTCGGGGAAATCGGCCGATCGGGGAACAGAATGCACTTTTGAACCTGGGACATGCGGGACAAAAATGTCCGACAGGCCCGAAAAACATACAAAATGACCCAAAACTGCAGATTTTTTCAATTTCACGACCTTTAACAATTTCAGCACAACAGAGAAGACACTTAAACTCAAAATTTTGAAAGTTCACTTTCTTAAGAGCGGGGAATTTTGAGTGGACAACAACTGGCTCCTTTTAGGGATGACTTGGCGTAAATTCAAGGAAAGAGACAAGGCAAGAACTTAGACAAACTCGGGGAAGTAGACCAGTACCTTATCCATTGGGCAATGGAGGCAAAAAGCAGACCAATACAGAGGACAACACACCAAAACAAAAAGGAAAGAAAAGAAAAAAACGTTGTACATAAAATACAAGGGACTCCCTAATCACCTAGGACTTGAACAACTTGAGGTACTGCCCACTATAAGGAAGTGGGAGAGGAGAACCATCCATGTAATCAAGATAAAAGGAATTCTTACTAGCAAAGTGTCTGATCTTGAAAGGTCCGAGCCAAAGGGAATCAAACTTGCCATGGCTGCCACGAGGTTCATGCCTTTTATCCCATAACAACACAGTGTCTCCAACTTGGAAATCTCTGAACCTAGCTTTCTTGTCAAACAGGACCTTTACCTTTTGCTGGTGAACAGATATCGATCAGCAACCTCCAATCTGTCCTCATTTAGTTTGTGAAGGTACATAATTCTCTTATCCAAAGCATCACTGAAACTAGTATCTTCAATGGCCTTCATTAGATGCAAGGCTGGCAGTTCCACTGTTAATGGCAGTTGAGCTTCTACTCCATATACCACTTGAAAAGGAGACATTCCAATAGCTCTCTTTGGTGTAATCCTGTCTGCCCAAAGAGCATCGTAGAGCTTCTTGTGCCAGTTTCGTTGAGACTCATTGACTAACTTCCTTATAATAGTCACCAGATTTTTGTTAGTGGATTCTGCTTGCCCATTTCCCTGAGGGTAATAATCTGAAGAATGAGCCAGGGAGATGCCATACCCGTAGCAGAAATCCATTATCTCAGTTGAAGAGAAATTCGAAGCATTATCTGTTACAATCTTATTAGGTACACCATACCTTACCAAGATGTTCTCTTTGATGAAGCTGCACACCACTTCAGAAGTAGTACTCTTAACTGGAATAGCTTCCACCCATTTGGTGAAATAGTCAGTGGCAGTTAGTACATGAGTATGACCAGCACTAGAAGTAGGATTAAGTGTTCCAATGAAGTCCAAACCCCACTGTTGAAAAGGTTCTTCAATTACAACTGGCTTAAGAGGCAAAGAGGCCAATTTGGGTCTTCCCACGAAGGTCTGACAAGCCTCACATTTATCAACCCACTTGGATGCATCTTTGAACAAGGAAGGCCAGTAATATCCTCCACGGAGTATCTTATGAGCCGTAACCGTTGATGAATAGTGCCCTCCACATGCCTGATCATGAAAAGCTGAGAGCAACTTTCTCTGTTGTTCCTTGTCCACACACTTCAAAAATATCCCATCTAACCCACGCTTGAACAAGGTGTTTTCCCACAATACATATTGCACTGACCTCAATTTAATAGTCCTCTTTTCTTTGGTAGTTAAATGAGAGGGGCATTCCCCATAGGTGAGAAAATGGGTGATGTCAGCATACCATTCGTCAACCGAGCTAAGAAAAAGAATGGTAGGAAGGTCAACTTTCTCCTCCAGCAACTCATGTTTAGCTCCTTCAGCAATGAGCTCACAAAGGCCTTTTCCACGAACCAGCTTGGTCGGCTTGATGTCAATGTCATACTCTTGGACCTTAGCAACCCAGTTCCCTCTCTTGGATCCAAATTCTTGCTGTGTGAGAATTGACTTAACAGTTGTATCTGGGACCAACACCATGGAATGAGAGTTGAGGATGTAAAAGTGAAACTGCTTGACAACTTTAACCACTGCAAAAGCATGTTTCTCCATCATAGTGTATTTCAACTCATGATCTTTCAGAATATAGCTCATGAACGCAATTGGGAGCTCATGCTCGTTAGAGTCTTCTTGAGTCAAAACAGCAGCTAAGGTATTATCTGTGGCATAGCAATAGATAATAAAATCTTTGCTGAAATCAGGACAGGCTAAAACAGGAGTTTTAGCGATAGCTCTCTTGATACCTTCAAAGGATTCCTTTCCTTCAGAAGACCAACCAAATTTTTGCTTCCCTTTCATCATCTGAGAAATATTCAAAGTTAATTCTGTAAAATCAGGGATGAATCTTCTTAAAAAATTGATCTTACCAAAGAAGGAGTGCACGCCCTTTTTGCTGGTTGGGAGAGGAATTTGCTGGATAGCTTGTACTCGTTCAGGATCAATCTTAATACCATCTTTGGAAACGATGTGCCCTAATAACTTTCCCTCTGTGACACAAAAGATAGATTTTTTAGGATTCAAAGAAATCCCATGCTCTCTGCATCTTAGCAGAACTGTCTCTAGGTGATCAAAATGATCCGCTCTTGTCTTGGAAAACACTGTCAGGTCATCAAGATATATGACAATACACTTCCCTTTCAAACTTCCAAAATCCAGATCCATAGCTCTCTGAAAAGTGGCACTAGCATTAATAAGCCCAAAAGGCATTCTCTTATAAGCAAAGGTACCCCAAGGAGTAGTGAAAGTTGTTTTGTGTTGATCTGCAGTATCAACCTCTACCTGATTATATCCCGAGAATCCATCAAGCATAGATAACATTTCAGATCCTGTTACTGCTTGCAAGACCTGATCCATCATAGGCAAAGGATAATTATCTTTCAAAGAAGCCTGATTCAGGTTCCTGAAATCAACACAGATGTGGATCTCACCATTTTTCTTCCTAACAGGCACAATATTTGCAATCCATGTTGAATGGTGAATGGGAAAAATGATTTTAGCCTTCAACAACTTCTGTATTTCCTGAAAGATGGTGTCAGCTATTTTGGGGTTGTATTGCCTCTGTTTCTGCTTGAAAGGCTTAATTCCAGGCTTAAGAGGAATAGAGTGTTGCATATCTTTTGGTTTGAAAGCTTTCAAATCTTCATAAGAATAAGCAAGAACATCCTTATACCTCTTTAAAAGATCAATTGCTTTTCTCCTCTCATCTGCTGTGCAACATTTTCCAATATTCACTAGCTTAGGGTCATTAGAACTCCCAATATTAATCTTGTCATGTTCAGCTGATTGCTGAGGTCCAGTAGAAGCTCTAGACTTCACATACCTGTCATGTTTATCAAATAGTTCCTCCAAACTCACCAACCCTTTAGGAATCTTGTTTCCTTTGAGATTGATGCATCCATCCTGATCTGTTTCTTCCCCTTGGGCGACTGCTTTGTCAAAGGGCACACTCTCACGAGGTAGGTTGTCACTTCCTCAAAATACAGTTGTTCGAAATTACCCTTGAGTTCCAGGAAGGAAAGAAAGTGTTGATCATCATTGAAAACTTGCCAGTTATTGGTATTATCAGGTACACTAGGCCGATGGACCATCTCAATGGTGAACTTATCCTGAGAGAAGTCAGGATGAGGAATCAGTAGTGACCCTGAGACTGCTAGTGAATCAGCCCTGCTGTTCTTCTCCCTAGGTATTGCCTCAATGGAGAAAGCGTCAAGAAATTCAATGGAATCCCAAACCTGATTCCGGTAATGTTTCAGCCTCCCATTTTTTACTTGAAAAAGGTTTCTGACTTGCTTTACAATCAATTCTGCATCACCACGAGCCAGAAGATTCTTTACACCTTGTTCTTTGGCCACTTACGGTACCCAAGAATGAGAGCCTCATACTCGCTATATTATTAGTATTTTCGAACTGCAACTTGAATGAAAAAGGATGTAGGCTTCCTTCAGGTGACACCAGTAGGGCACCAGCTCCAGAACCAGCTGAGGAACAACTTCCGTCAAACTCTAAAATCCAAACACCATTAGGATCTTTAGGAGACACTTTGGGGAGTCGAATTTCATCAGGGGACATAATCATGTAGTTACCATGTCCCATATCCTCATAGAGTATTTGTGCTTTAGGATCATCCGTTTTTTGCACAATATACTCAGATTGCTTCTCAGGCATCAGCTTCTTCATTTGTCCATTAACAGGTACGAGTGCATGTGACCAGTCCATTTGGATTTCTCCACCCACATCTTTGCAGAAGTTCCTACTTAGCAACATCCCGTATGAAGGAGGGATATCTGCTACTAAGATGGTAGCCAACACTTTCTTTTCAGGAAAAGCAACAAAAGCCACTTGTGCATCTTTAATTCTTCTGACCAGGGGCACTTCTTTACTCTCCATGGAGTAACAAGATCCATAAGTGCATGTGAGGGTCAAGCCTAAAGCATGAGCTACTTTAGTAGGCATCACATTATCTGAGGCTCCGGAATCTATGACACAATTACTGAGCCTATGGCCAGCTATAAGAAGTGTTACATAAAAAGGCTTGATTTTGTCATTGGGCGAGGTAACAGCGGCTACCAGACTAGGCTGTGGTGTAGAAGAAGGAGTGGGCAAAAGGCCTTTAGAGGTGGTCTTAGAATGGGAATTGACAAAGTGAATCATTTTAGCAAAAGCTTTGGGATGGGTTTGATAATACTCAGCCTCTGAGATTTGGACCTTGGTCTTTTTCAGGTGATCAACAATATCAAAGGACCCAGAAGTGGACGGGCCATCATCATTTGAGACCCTAGGTCTATCAACTTTAGGAGAAAAAGAAGTAACTTTACTAGTAGGATTGACAGGACTCACCTTTGGTGTAGATGAAGTAGGGATAGGAGATCCTCTTTTTGCAATTACGGGAATAGTTGCCGACTGCTCCTTAGATTTCTTGATGGGCTGTGTCACCTTCTCCCTCTGATTTGTCTGCTCTCGAGTCATGACAGCAAATGATTCGCTATTCATGTCTGCTACCACTTCATCATAGTCATCTCCATCATCAATGCCCTCAGTGGTGAAGAAATTTACTCGAGATCCCTCAAGTTTGTCTGCTTCATCATCAACTTCTTCCACAAACTCCTTGCAAGATTCATTATCCTCATCATCATCTGGTTCTTCCACTTCACAGTCACATTGACAAGGACTTTAACAGAGGTCCTTCAAGTGCTAGTCTTTTTGAGAAGCAGCAAATGATTTCTACGGGCTGGAAATTCCTCCTGGAACATCTCGCATAAGGAGCATGCTGAGCCAATTGTTTCTTTATAGCGATGAGATCATTCGCAAGTTTTTGAACTAATGGATCAGTATTAGGTCCAGGGGTGGAGGAGGAGGAAGCAACAGACTTAGATTTGGAAGGGTCTCTCCTCAACTTCCCTGACATGATCAGATCATCCTCGACACTAACAGCAAGAGTTTGATCCTCCACCAATGTTGCGAGATTAGCCCTTCTCAGTGCATAGCTAACTTCAGGCGTTTGGGCATTTAGGAAGAAACATTTTTGGATTTGATCAACAGGTCGAGTATTTACCGGAATTTTATTAATTAGCCTGTTGAATCGGGCCACAAATTCTCTCATGGGCTCTTGCGAATCTTTCTTTATCTGAGAGATTTGAGCTAGCAAGGCATGCACATCTTCTGCTGGTTTGAAACGGTTTTCAAACCTAGTTCTCATGGTGTCCCAGCTAGTGATAGTGCCAACCGGAAGGTGATAGAACCAATCAGCAGCATTATCTTGTAAGGTCTCAACGAACAGTCTCACGGAGACGTCTTCATGTTCAACTCCCAGGACTCCACACGCAACAATGAAGGCTGCGATATGTTCATCAGGATGCACTTTGCCATCACCTTTGAATTTAGGAAAGTTCTTCCGGTTACCTCTGGGTAACTCATGTAAAGGCTGAGGAAGAGCAAGGGGCCCGACACGATGACCCCAGGGCAATGGTACCGCCATTCTTGGAAAAACAGCTTGGAGAGGAACTGCAACACCAGCAAGAATCAAAGCTCGAAGATTAGGACTAGCAGGCTCTGAAGGAACACCACCCGTAGGATTCCTATCTTCAGCGGGTGGGGTGCTTATTGAACGAGTTCTTCTATTTGTTGTCGAAGGGAAAGGAAAACCCTGCTGCTCCAAAAGCTGAAACTGAGAATCTTCAATACCAAGGGCCCTCCTCCCTCGAGTAAAACGTGGAGTCGCCAGATCAAAAGATGATCAAAAATTACAGAACTGGAATATGATTTTCCCAGTGGAGTCGCCAAAAACTGTTGGTCGTCAAATAGGACTTTATGAAGAGCAACAGTCAGGGGACAAGAAGTCCCTCCTCTTTAATGGGAGAGGTTCCCTTATTCAGAAACAAACTTATTTACAAATATACAAAATATGATTTTCTGGTTAAACTTGGATATTACGAAAGTGTCTTTTATAAGGATCATCAATTACAAAAGGACTGAGGAATGAGAGTGCGAGAATGAGCAGAAAGGCAACATGCAGAATTATAGATAACAGAGTAATTCTTTATGTATGCGAAGTTACAGTGAATTGAAAACAAGATCATTTGTATCGTATAAATAAGATGGAATTTAAAGACACAAAGTTCTGTAAATAACATCTGCCAGAACACAAAGTTTCTTAACGTAACACAGATTCATTAATCAAGGACACAAAGTTCCTTCTTGGTTGTACAAGATCACCATGTATTGCAAAGTTGAAGAGTATGCAATCAGCGAGACTAACAAACTAGAAACAAATGATCTTCACAAACATTAAACGAAAGCTCAGAGATAACAGAGATTAGATAGACAAAGAATGGAAAGCCCTTTTGTATTGATTTCTTTGTGATCTATTTACACTTTCAGAAAATATGCCAAGTTCTTCCTCTCTTTTAGAATGGCGTAGAGAGGCCATTATATAACTTACAAATCAGTTACTCTTCGTAACCGCTTCTTTTAACCAAGAATAGTTAAGGACTGCCAACCACAATACCTCAACTTCTTACAAAGAAAATGGAAAAAGAAAGGGAAGAAGAGAAAAGAATCAAGGAGAAGAAGACAGGTGGCCGGTTACTGGGAGGGACCCACTGACTTCAAAATCCTCCCTGAATTTCTTCAACGCCTCAGCTATGTCTCTGCCACGAGGGACTGACGTGTTGGCCGCAGACTGAGTCCAAAATCCAAGACACTTCTCCATCTCTTTATCAAACTCGACATGAGTATGATAATCTTTATTTGCTTCTTCGATGGCAGATTGAAGAGAGAAAATATCCTTCATTTTCTCCTTGGAGATGGAACTTTCCTTGAATAAGTTATCTTTGACAAAAGCTCTGAATTGAGCTTTGATTTCTTGCAAGGAAAGGGGCATACCAGAAGTTTCATCTTGAAGATGACAGTGTATGTCTTTGAAAGCAGAGACCACCAGTGTCTTGAAAGCTTCACCCTTCTGCCAGCTGTTCTTCAGCTCTCCCAAAGCCTCCTCCAAGACTTTGATCTTCCACTCCACGCTGTAAACCCAAGATTTTGATAGATTGTCCTTTGCATCATCAAAAACCTTATTCACTAGTAAGATGTTCTCATCTGTCTGTCCCATAAGGCGGAGGTGTACTATGCAACTGCTCCAGAGTTTGAGCTCTTTATCCATGATCCTGATAGTAGAGGACATCTTCTGTTGCAAATTGTTCACTTTTCCATGGAGTTTAAAAGCTTCATCGATGAATTTTAACCCTGCAACAAGCATATCATCCACAATGGCTTCCATAGCTCTGCCATAGACGAAATACTTGTGCATGTCTTTGATACTTTGTACTTCATCTTGGCTCAAAATTACAGGTGGTGGAAGAGTGGTGAACAGAGTAGGGTCCAAAACTTTTTCCTCAGACAAAAGAGACTTGATGAAGCCCGTGAGAATTTGGGCCTATTCTTCCAACTGCTCAATAGTTTTCGCCCTTTCTCTACCCTCCCAATGACTCGTGTGACCGTTTCCCGGAGGTGTGGATCTCACCTTCGGGGAGTAGACTCTCCCATTGGAATTCTTGAGAGCTCTAAGTCAGATGACTATAAGTCCTACTCTGATTTGTCCACTGTAGGCTTAGCAATCTCTAGGAGTTGCTGACCTTGAGCATCAGACACTATTCGGAGGTGGTTACGGCTTTCTTGGCACGAGAAGGAGTGGTGCCCAACAAGGTGTGACAACATCAAATTTTTCCCCGAGCTCCGAGAGGAATATTTCCTCTTTCTATCACAACAAGAGGTTGAACCCATGCAAAAGAAGAAGAGGAAGCAGCAGGAGGGGCAAGAGTACCAAGAGACATAGAGCTCATGACGCTCAAGGTTTGCACGGCTGTGGTCTCAAGTTGAGATGTGAGTGGGGCGCTGGAGACAATTGCTGCAGAAGAATCAATAGCACTTGGAAGTTCAGTGCTCTGGACCTCTTTGTCCTTATCAGTTGGGTCTTCAGGAGCATTTGCAGGGGTTGGCATTTCACTTTCTTCACTTTCACTGAGAACAATGATGTTCTCTGGTCCCATAGGCACTTCTACCTACTTTCTTTGAGGGTCATTTTCCACAGGCTCCTTCTTAACCTCCTTGAGTTTCTTCTGGTACACTTGAGTGGATGAAGGAGTGGAAGCTGCAGGTCCTTGTGTTGATGAGGCAGGTGGGGTTTGCACTGGTGTTTCTGACCTAGGAATTGATGCCTCTCTCCTTGGTGTTGAAACATCCTTGGAAGAGGATTCTCCTGAGTGCCTTCTGAGCTCTCGAACTTTCCTGTCAAACCAGACCTTAGTCCTGACTAAGACTGGAGCAAGGATCTCAGCCAGATCATCTTTTTCTTTCCTGTTCCAATCCAAGTCCTCCAAGGGGGTGTGCTTAATCACACTGTCATACTCATATGAGTATAGATCAGAATTATCATCCTGGAGTCCTTCGGGAACTTGGTACAAGCCGAGTTCTTGGATCAATTGCAGGGAGAACCTGCCACAATGCCTTCTCCTGGCCTCAAAATCATCTGCACAGTCAGCCCAGTAGTCTTCTGTATCTGCCCTATGATGGTAGATTATCTTGATGTTCTGTTCAATGAACTTCTTCAAGTCGAAGCAGGTTCTTGGCTTGAAGAAATGAACGGTGATAGGGACCAGGGCTCTCTCTATGTTCTGTGCATCCAGGGCTGTTTTACAAGTGTAATTTCCCAAAGAGATGGGAAAGTGCAAACCGGAAATCTTCTTGTCTCTGCAGGTTCTATGTAGTTTGTCTAATTGCCTACATACTTCAATCAAAGCAATCTTATCATTGCAGAACATGGGAAGCCTCGAGGGTGCTTTCATGGCAAGCAAAGCTCAAGCCTGATATAGGAGAATTTTCTGAATTGTATGAAATAAGCACCGTAGCGCGATATCAGATTCATGGCTTCATCAGAAAATCTCCTAGCAGTATCACCTTCGAGCAGCCTGACCACATACATGGTGAAAGCGTCATTGACCCTTCTAAAATTACGATTGCTGGTCTCGGTGGTGAAGCGCAAGCAAGAGGCATATACTTGGATCATCTTTATGAGCGCCAATGTAGGAAAACCAAACCATTGTTGTGATGCTACCAGGATATACATCAGTTAAGAAGTCATGTAGAACTTCTTCGTTTGTTGTACCTTGACAGCTTGCTCGCCAAATTCATGCCGATGAGCTGAGGGCGCATCCAGAAGTGAAATTCGTTGGTAGAGGGCAAACCCATAACCCGAGCCAGTAGAATTATAAAGTCAGACAATTCTTCATTAAAATCTGCCCGAAAAGAGTTTTGGACAGGCGAGAGGCTCCCTTCTTAGGGTTCTTCAGCCAGGACTTCGCCACCCGCACCTTGTATTTGTCATTGTCTTGATTGAACAGAGCTTGTGCTTGATCCCGGGAAACGACTATGGCATTATCCATCTCTGGGATTCTCGTCATGCGGTACTAATGGCAGTAAAGGTGTCAAACTTGGTGATGAGTTCCCCGTGTATATTGGTTAATTCACCGGAATCGTGGTGAAGTGAGCTCCACATGAAAGTATAGTATCAGCGAACTATATCGAGATCGGGAAACCTCCAGAAAATCCAAACAGCTATCGTGAATCATTTGTGCCATTGGTGTAGGGTTTGCATCTGCCACCCTCGAAAATCACCGAAGTCAAGATGCCGAGCTTCGCTGTCCCCAATATTGGGAATGGTAGATTCTAGTGGCGAAATTTGTTCCTGTCCCTGGAATTTGATCTTCATATTGATAGTAACAGAGCCGCAACCTAAACTCAAGAAGGAATTACGGAGAAAAGGGATACACGCACAGGGAATTAGGTTGCAAGGGTTTGAGCAAGGATAGCATGGAAACAATGTGAAAAATGCAAAGGGGGTTTGCTCGTTATATAGCCGTTTAGGAGAGAGAAAGGCCATGAATGTGCATTTAATACATACCCACCAATTTAAATAAGCTGGATATTTGGGTAGAGCGGCAAAAACTAGCACGAACGACACTTGGTTCATTAGGGACATGTGAGATGTGAATGTGTGAAACACGTGGCTTGGCCGATTCAGCAAAGCAGGAAAAGATGCACAAATGCCTTTTGGGACACGCGGGACATGAGTGCGTGAAGTACGCGGTTCGGGTGAATCGACCGAAAATGGAACAACTTGCACAATTTGACTTGGGACATTTGGAACATGAAAGTGCAAAGTACGCGTTGTGGATCGGCCGAAAATGGAACAACTTGCTCGATTATCTTTGGGACATTTGGGACATGAAAGTGCAAAGTACGCGTTCGGGTGGATCGGCCGAAAATGGAACAACTTGCCCGATTATCTTTGGGACATTTGGGACGAAAATTTCCGACGGCCTGAAAATGGAACAACTTTGGGAAATCAGCTAATCGGGAACAAATGCACTTTTGAACTCGGGACATGCAGGACAAAAATGTCCGACAGGCCCGAAAAACATACAAAATGACCCAAAATCGTAGATTTTTTCAATTTCACAACCTTTAACAATTTCAAAGACAACAGAGAAGACACTTAAACTCAAAATTTTTAAAGTTCACTTTCTTAAGAGCGGGAATTTTGAGTGGAAAACACACCTAAAACCGTAGCTTGACCCACTCCCCCTCTTACAAAGACCCTTCCTATATAGTTAGCCACACCTGGACCCAAACCCACATTCACTTCCCATTGTGATCCACTAGCGGGATCCTATGCCAAAATTTTAACCAACCTCCTTCAAACTTCTATCATCACATTATTTTCTCTTAGACCTTATGACCCACTCAAGCCCAAACCAAAATGGTTTGATGAAACCAAAATTTGTGCTTACCATCGTGTGCCAGGACACGATGTAGAGAACTGTAAGGCTTTGAAAATTGTTCTTATCTAGTTATGCCCTCCTGAAGAAAACTTTGACGATGATGACCTTCTCGATGAGGACCCCATTTTTCCAGCACTAGTTTCCACAGTTCTTCCTTCATTTCTGACACAACGACCACTACCTCCACCCCCACAACTCTTAGAGCCACCTCCAAGATTTGAAATTAACATGGTTCACATTAGAGAACTTGCCAAACCTCCACCCAAATGTCGGTGTGCCCAACTCATCTCACAAGGTTCCTTCCCACCTCTTGGCTTCTTCCCTTCCTATCGTTATACCTTTCATGGCTCACCTACTTCACCTACCTCCCCACCTCAAATCAACATGATCCACATTGCTACCTGCACATAGAAGGACAAAGGAAAGGAAAAATCAACCAACCCACCTACCACAAAACGATACCCAATATACCATCTACACCCACACCTAAAGTCACTATCTCGCAGCCCTACATATCCTATTTATAATAGGGTTACACATTGCATGATGCTCAAACAATTACACCAATCCTCTCTCAAGATGTCCCTCTATGACCTCATCTAAACCTCTTAAGCCCATAGCCAAGCTCTCATGGATGTTCTTCATCTATTGAGGTTTTACACTTATAGCCTCCATCATCTCACTTCATCATGTAACCTCTCTTACCAAATTACCATCTTCTCCTACACCTCCACCTACTCACCAAGTATCTCCCCTTAGCTTCTCAGAGGAAGAGATCGCACTGCACCAAACTGATGACCCAGATCCAACTCTCTTCATCTCCATCAACATCGATGATATTTGTGTATGACGTGTTATGATATATGGGGCGCTAGCATTAATATCATCTCCTCCCATGTGTTCTACCAAATGTGTATACCTAACAATTACATGCATAAACATATCATCATGTTGTGTTCATTTAATGACGTTATCACCTCTACACTTGGCACTATCATCCTCCATGTTCACGTGGGCCCCCGCATTGTTCCGAGTTATTTTACATCTTGGAGGGGGAATTTCAATATAACCTATTACTTGGTAGACCCTGGATTCATGTCATGGGTTGCGTTCCTTCCACTTTGCACCATTGTGTAAAGTTTGAGCATGAAGGACACACCTATACCATTCTGGCTGACCCATCATGTTTAAAACCTATAACATGCTTTATCGACCCAATGACATGCTCATACCCATTAAAGCATCTTCATCCAGGACTACTTCCTCTTCACCTACACCTCCACCCACCAGTGTCGCCGCTACCTCAACCGCACCTATATCCTCCATTCCTACTACTGTTATGACCTCCACAACCAACCCGTTCACCTCCCAATAATTTGGCTCCATCTCTGTTCCAACCTCCAACACATCATCTATCCTAGCTACCCACATATCGACCACCGATCCCTTGGAAGGAATTTTTCAATGCCTCACTCTAGGGGAGTACCGCCTATATAGTGTCAACACATTCCTTATGCCACAAGAGTATGGAAGTCTTCACCAACACCCTCGCTATGATCACCGCATAGGAGAGCATCTCCTTTACGGTCCTCCTCACCTTCACACCAACCTCACCTATGGGGGACTTGATACTACCACTTATACACCTGAACCACCATCACAAACCTGCCCATTTTCTGTCGACCTCCAGTCACTCACCAATCACCATTTCACCCAAACCTTCTAGCATAGATGTGCATTGAAGGGCTTTAGTTTTGGCTTTTACGATAAATTTTGTCACACTATTATTTTATGTACTACTCACAAACATAACAACCGTAGTGTTATCGGCTTTATGAACCACCTACCAAGAAGTCCCGCATTGAACTCATTAAGGAGATCATCCCTTCTCCACCTTCTTCACCACCTTCATCAACAAATTCAATGGATCTAAAATCCATTCCTCCTAAAAAAAAATTCAGAAACACCATTTCCTGGGGCCTCTCGACTTATCAATGCAAGGGCAAGGCTCCCTCTTCTCTTCCCTTCCTTGTATCCTGAAATGATTGATGACGATACACCTTCCATTAATGTCGTTCAATGTCAATATGATGAATCTATAATCACCTACCTTGGTGCAGAAGACTCATATATTCACCGGTCATTACTATCTCGAGATGCAAACCATGTTGAATGAATCAACTATCGAAATTAACATCCATACTGGGACGACCCGCACATTCTTAAGATTGGCCAATCTTTAGATATCATTGAACAGAAGCCATCACTTCTTTTCTCAAAATCATAATCATGCATTTGCTTGGTATTACATAGAAATGCCTGGTATTGACCCCACCATAGTGGTCCATAATATCATAACCATTCCCGATGCTAAACCCATAAAACAAAAGCTAAGGAAAATGCACCTCGCATTTCTTTCGGTCAAAGAAGAACTTGCTACTGCTTTCCATTTCCTTCATCTTACCCATTAAATATCCTCAATGGATTTATTACATTGTCCCTATCACTAAGGTGATAGGGGGACTCCACATTTGCATATATTTCCGTGACCTCAATCTATCCTACCCAAAAGATGATTTTCCTCTACCCAGTATTGACCAACTGGTTGACCTTACCGCTAGTCACGAGATGCTATCACTCATGGATGGTTTCTCGGGTTATAACCAAATCTTACTTGCCCTAGAGGATCAACACAAAACCACATTCATCACCCCTTGGGGAACCTTCTGCTATTGAGTCATGCCTTTTGGCCTTAAAAATGCTGGTGCCACATACCAGTGGGCTATGACTTACATCTTCCATGACATCATGCACCGCATTTTGGAGGATTACGTAGATGATCTCTTGGCCAAATCTAAACACCACTCTGAGCACCTTACCATCCTAAAAACCATCTTTGACCACCTCATTAATTATTTTTCCACCTTTAACCCATGAAATGTGTCTTTGTGGTTCTCTCAGGAAAGCTCCTAGGATTTATCGTCTCCTTATGTGGCATAGAGGTTGACCCCGCTAAAGTCAAGGCCATTCTCAAAATTCCTCCGCCCACTAACCTATGGCAGCTCCGTAGTCTATAAGGTAAGTTGCAATCTATCTGCCATTTCATTTTGTAACTTTCAATCGATGTTAGCCATTTCATCATCTTCTCAAAAAGGATGTCCCTTATAAATGTAATGATGACTGCCACAAATATTTTGAGGCCTTAAAACAATACCTTCTCCAACCACCCATACTCATTCCACCTAAATATGATCAACCCTTCTACCTATACATATCAGCTACCGATCACTCCTTGGGGTCTATGCTCACTCATCGCGATGAATAACACAAGGAGCAAATGGTTTATTACATAAGCCATACTCTTTTGGACTATGAAACCTAATATACCCATGCTGAAAAAAATTCTTAGCCTTAGTTTTTGTTGCCACCAAACTCCTCCATTACCTACTTAATCACAAAACCTATGAGGTGACCAACACTAACCCCTTACACTTTTTGTATGCCAAACCTTACCAAAATCAGTGAGTTGCACGTTGGCTTATGCTTTTGGCTGACCTCAACCTCAAATTCACCCATCAAAATTCCATCAAGGGCTAGGCTATTGCTGACCAATTGGCCGATACACCTATTTCAGGGGATCAACCCTCTAACTTTGACTTTTCAGATGATTTTATTGGTACCCTTTCCTTAGATGAACCTACGTACCAAATGACACTCTTCTTCGATGGTTCCAAGTGTTAGCGTGGGGGTGGGGCTGGTGTTATTCTCATTCCACTTGATGGTGAATCCATGCCTTTATCTTTCAAACTCAATTTTGATTGTACAAATAATATTGTTGAATGCGAAGCACTCATATTGGGTCTCCAGGCTACATATTACTTAGATGTTAAGTCAATCAACATCTTTGGTGATTCTCAATTGGTCATAAACAAAATCAATGGTATATACCAGTGTTGTAATGAGATCCTTCAAAAGTATAAGCATCATGTTGACATAATTTTGACCACCTTCAACTGTTACACCCTTCAAACTATCCCACGTTCTACCAAAAAATTTGTAGATACCATGGCCTGCTTGGCTTCTCAAATACCCACTTCGCCTACCGATTCTAAAATATTTTTCACCGTACAAAGACTCCAATCACCATATTATTTACCTCATGAATTTTACTCTATCAAAACCACCTCTCTTGACCCGAGTGACATTTTATATAAGCAACACTCGACGATCTTTCCTCTCCATCTTACCTCTCGACCTTACTTGTAATGGACAATGTTCCTTTCTTAAAAGGGTATCTCATTACGTCATCATGGATGGCCTCCTCTATAAACACGGATTTGATGGTATTATCTTACGATGACTTACAAGTTCTGAAATTCCTTATACCATTAAGGAAGTTCATGATGGCATATGTGGAGTTCACTTCAGTGGCCTTGTTGTTGCGAGTGTATTCTTTTCCTAGGCTATTACTAGCCGACCCTTAACCATGATTTTTGATATTACGTTAAGCGTTGTGTAAAATTTCAACAATATGCCAACCTTTTATCATACACCGTAATACCTTTACAGTCACCCATGACCTTTAACCCTTCTCTTAATGGGGTTTGGATCTTTTCGGAGAGATCAATCCCCATTCTTCCCACCGACATCAATGGATAATCACCGCTACCAAATATTACACTAAATGGGTTGAATCCATACCTCTCATCTCCACAAAAGCTAAGAAAATATGTGATTTCATCAATCACCACATCATTTATCGCTTTGGTGTTCCACATCGCCTCATCACTAATAATGAGAAAATAATTCAAAAATAAAACCTTGCAGAAACTTTGCAATGCCTTTGATATTCAACTAAGTTTCTCGTCACCTTATTACTCACAAACCAATGGCCAGGCAAAATCCACTAATAAAACCCTGAAAAAAATTCTCATGAAAGTGGTTAACGATACTGGGAAGGACTGACATATAGACATTCCTTTCACCCTGTGGGCGTATCGCACTAGTATTCACACTTCCACTACTACCACACCTTTTTCTTTGGTCTATGGTACAGAGGTTGTTCTACCTCTCAAAGTCTAGATTCCCTCACTTCACATTTCTCCCCATAACATGCTCAATGATGATGACTTTCACCTAGACCATTTAGCACAACTTGAGTTATTAGACAAACGTCATCTTAGTGCTCTTGACCATCTTCAAGTTTACCAAAAACGTATCAAACATGCCTATGAAAAACATGTCCATGAATAAACCTTCCAAGTTAGTGACCTTGTCCTGAAAGAAAATAAACATGTAACCAAAGCGGAAAAATAAATGGGGAAAATTTGCTCCTAATTGGCTTGGACCATACATCGTGACTCATACTTATGGATCAGGTGCTTATCGATTATCTTCACTAGACAGGTTAACCTAAACCTAAGCCCCTTAATGCCTTGCATCTTCGACCATTCTACTATTGACTTTTAATCCTACCTCACCTCCTGTCTCTTTTCATGCTCATCCCTTGAGCACCTTTCATTTTCCTCCTTTCACTATGCCACCCCAACAATTAAACAAGAATCATGTGTGTACTGCACTCTTTTACCTTCTCTTAAATATGTGTACCACCGCACTGCACATGCCATGATTCTCATAAATACTTTTCATCTACTTTTAGATGAGATCCATGGTCATTCCACCTTTCTTTTTGAGCAATAATATGATTTTTCACCTTAGTCTTGTCCATGACTTAAAATCCATCACACGGGATTCAACTCCTTGAGTCAAACTTCCAAAAAAGATGACTCCTCAAAAGGACATCTTTCTCTCTACATATCTATTATAAATAGATCTGCTCCTGAAGGAAAACTATGTAAAGATTGCTCAAAAAAAAAAAAGAGAGAGAGAAGAAGAAAATTCAAAGCTTCCCACATCGATCAGCTTCGTGAAGACCTCAAGGAGTTAATTTCCTCATCCCATATAGACTTCCCGCATCAATCAATCTATCTCAAATACACGTCAAAAATAGAAAAAAATTGTCATGGACTTGCTTATTGTGATCTTGTATCTCTTACCAAAAAGGCATGCTACCTCATACCATATAAACTAAACACTTTTCACCCTCTCACCATTTGAACCTTCCTTTCCTACTACCTCAAGGGACCTGTTAGAACCGTGACATTTTGTGATCATGTGACTATTCTTCACCTTTAGAATAATCAATCATGTAATTTATTTAAGGTCTTACGTTCATCAGCCTATCTAAGGTATGACCCACCCGTTATGATCCTTACCAATCAGATGGCTTTCTTGCTTCCTCTTATCTTTTCACCTTCTTCATTACGTCTTGATCATCTTATCCAAGACTAGATCCTCGATGCTTATCTTTGGGTAATTTTTTTCTTTTGCCACAATCAACTCAACATCACCCCTACCAATGTTCCCACAATTCACCCATACCTAACAGACCTAAACTCAATCATGTCTATAACCTACCAACTCACTCTCTACCCTAACCAATCCCCTTTTTTCCTTTTCCTAATCATAATCTACCCTCATTAGTTTCCTTTTTACATCAATAATTAGAAATTAAACCAAACAAACAACAAATTACTTCACATCTTTATCATCATCATTCATACATTCATTATGTCTACCATTTCTTTACCATTATCATGCATGTTACTATAAAACATCTCAACATGACTCATATCATCATTAATTGCACAAATTAATGAATTACAAACTCAACCAATTTCAACTCACCAGAACTAAACCAACCTAAACTCCACCCATGCCTATGACCTGACTCAATCCATGCCTATGATCTGACTCAATCCATGCCTATGACTTGACTCAACCATGCATATGACCCAACTCCATCCATGCCTAAACCCGACTCAATCCATTCCTATAACCTGACTCCATCCATGCCTAAACCTAACTCAATCCATGCCTATAACCTAACTCCATCCATGCCTAAACCTAACTCAATCCATGCCTATAACCTAACTCCATCCATGCCTAAACATGACTCAATCCATGCCTATAACTTGACTCCATCCATGCCTAAACCAAAAACCTGACTCGATCCATGCCTAATGACCTGGCTCTACCATGCCTACGCTACTTAGTTTCCATCACATATATAAATAAAAATAGCAAGATAACCTCAACCATGTATACATCATACCAAATCATCCATCTCATCATATAAATCTATATATCCATACAATATACATTGATACCAAATAATATACATCATACAAAAACTCTCATATACATCCTCACTCTCTTTGGCACACAGGCTGGTATATGATAAAAAATACACAAAACTCTCATATACAGCCTCACCATCTTCAGCACGCAGCTGGTATATGATCAAAATGCACAAAATCTCGTATACATCCTCACTCTCTTCAACACATGGGCCAATATATATCAAAAATGAATAAATACATCAAAATGGAGGGACATGCATTAGGCATCATCCTATCGGATATCCTCCATATTGGTCTCTCTTGTCTCCTCCCCTCGGCTCCTGTCTGATGGCCTGATAACATCTCACCACCCGCCATGGGTCGTGGCTAGGTCCTTGATGGTACATCGACGGACTGGTCTCCATGAAGTGGTGGCCTCACCTTAATCTTGTCTCGAGGCTTGATGACCCCCTATGCTCTCCACTTTGTGGGTACAGGATCTGGTCCTCTCACTCAAGGCCCATTGTGCTTGTACTCTTCATAGGATAGAAAATATATCCTCGCCGCCATCGCCTGGTCCCGATAATACCTTGCCTCACCTAGGGCATCCCGCAATCTAGATACAGAACTATCTCGTGGTGGCCCCATTGGCCTCTGACCCTATACGTGTCATGTGGGATCCTGTCTTGCCCCTAATTGTGAATTGGGACCCTATCCAGTGTAAGTGGTGGTATCATTGGCCTTGTACCCTATGTATGTATTTGGGCCTGTAAGGCCTCAATATCGTGCACTCTATGCAATGGCCAATCGGCCTGCAAACTCAGTAACTCGTGCCTATAGGGAGGCCACCTGATCATCCTCACCATCTCCACCTTGGGCCATCTGGGCTTGTAGACTAACCACCTATGTATGTAAAGTGCCCACCTCTACCTCTCGAGCCTACCAACTACCCCCCGCACCATCCCCAACTATGGAATCGTGGTCTCCACCGCTCCCGTAGGGTGTCTCTCTCGCATAGTGATGGTGGCTAAATCTGGCTATCCAAAGCACTTGGGTGGTACTACTCATGAAATGATCCACCCACCGCTATCTATATAAGTCCATCACCCCAAAGCATCATCAATCCTCCATTCTATCACCTACTCCTCTTACCCAGTAGGTACTATCGGTTGTGGTAGCGGAAGTGGTCTCTCCACATCATCTCTCTGGTACTGTGGGAAGGGTGGTGGTATGCCCTGTAGTAGACCAAAATGTCATCTAACCCTATCAATCGGGATCATCTCATGCTCCCCTGCACGATGCCCTCAATCCACCTAAGTAGCTGCAAGTCATCTAGCTCATCATCCATCTATCTGTATGAGGGATAACCCACATACAGTCTCCAAATAATGTCCACACTAGAAAATCCCTCTAGTAACCACCTATAGTATGCTACATCATGAGTAGCCCTGTCTGATCGACGCTCTCCAATCATAGGAACCCATCACCTGTAGCCTACCCAAACCAAACCTAGCTCGAATGCATCCACCGGGGCATACCAATCAGACGAACACACACAATGTGCTCATAGGCCCAACAATGAAGAATAAATGTGCAGCATAAGTTGAACCTGTGGAGCCGCCCATACGCCCATAGCTCTCTATATAACTGCACCATGAATGATGGCACCTGGAAAAATAGGCCATTTCCATCATCATATCATGCAGCACCCCCATTAGTGATCATGGGAATCTCCCACCCTCTGCATCCGGTAGTGTAAAATAGCATACTACCTCCATCAATAACACTACTAGCCTCATCTCCTCTGGACGGGCTAGGTACATCTCTCCATAACTCAAGCTAGCACTATGAAATGTCATCTCCACCAGTCCCTCACCGAATATTGTCAGCATCAACTCCTCATATGCCTCTAAGGAGATTGAGTATACCTGCGTCCCAATATAGGTAACCACAAGATCTTGTACATGTCCTCTAGGGTGATTGTCATCTCATCGGATCGGTAAGTGGAATGTGTTGGTTGCTGAATCCCATCTATCGATGAGGATGACCATCAAGCTGTTGGACTACATGTCGGTAGCGTTTGACCCCACTCAGGCCCACATCTATGACATGCCTCCACTCCTTTACTATCACAACCCCATGAACTATCATGAGCAAGGGTAGCACCCTATTTCACATCCTTAGCTGATCTCTCACCTACATCTAGCAAAACATCACATTACTAATAATTAATCATACCCACAATCACTCTCGACACCTCACCTATACTTACCACCCTGCATCTCTTTCCCTAGGCCTCCTTACCTTTGTATCCCATCTTCTATCTACCCACCTCAACCCTAACCCACTATCATTCACCCTTACCTATTTTTCCCCCTTTACCTATTTTTTTATTTTCCCCACAACATCTTCTCTTACCCCTACCTACCTCACCCACCCACCTAGGGCACTTTTGACCCTTTTTTCCCCAAATCGTGACCGGTCCCGGTTATCTCTAACTCGACCTGGTCCCCCATAAACTAGCATCGGTCACCTTTTTTGTGACCGATACTCGGTTTGCTACCACCGACATTGGCTAATCCTCAACCGATGCGGCCACTTCGCCACAAAAATCGTGACACCCAAACCCCCTCTTCCTAAAAACTTCCTTTCTCTCCCTTCTACCCACCCAATTCCTACCTAACTCCCACCTCCACCTCTCCCCACCCCTCATTCACCCAACCACCTCCCTCCCCATTCCTATTTTTACCTGATTTTCCCTCCCACAAATGCAAAATTCATTCCCCCAAACCTATTTTTCCCCACTTGACCTATAAACCAATCTAACTCACAAAACAAAGAAAGGGATTGACTCTTACCTCATCACGCTACCATCTCCGTGGTGGCACGTCAGCCGCTGCACCGGTGGTCCACCAATCCCTCTCCTGCCTCTACCATCACCCAATCAACCTACTCACCTCCAACCAACTAAATCGATCAATCCAATCTTGTGGACCCACCTATCGACTGCCAATCACCTCGCTACACCGCTTGCCAACTCAGCTCTATGTTCTATACAGATGATTTCCACCTTTCTCTCTCTCACTTGTCATTTTCTCCTATTCGGAAAGTGACAAATGATTCCGTAAAAAGTGGAAATTTCCTTTTTTATAACCTACCGAATTGACCGGTGATGGTTTTACCTTGACCGACATTGGTCCCGTGCCCTAGCTTACCATGGTCGGTCCATCACGACCGGCATCGGTTCCTTCAAACCATCATCGGTTATCCTACTTAGTCCTTTTCCTCCCCCTACCCCTAATTTGGTGACCTACATCCTTTTTACCTCACCCATACCTAACTTGGACCCTCCACTTTATCCTCCTAACCTCATCCTTTATTACCTCACCTCGTCCTCATTTGGGGACTCGTTATTTTACCCATACCTCGACCCTACCCATGCCACGACCTAGTTACTTAGACCTGGAACATTTCTAGTGACCTGTGACCTCATGTGCTCACTATACCTTGCGGCACTGTTACCCGTGTTGATTGGCATACTGACCTTACCTTTCCTCCTATCGTGACTATTTATCCTAACCCAAACTTTGGTGTAGCGGAACATACCAAACGTTCCTACAATCGACTGTGATGTTTTTCCCGACCATATCATATACCTTGGATACTGGTATCATCTCAACCTTGTTTGTAAAAACCTATTGACCTTAGACAATGTAGAGTTTTCCTGCTCTTCAACCTGGTACCGTGTTGTAATTTATATGTGTGCGTGCATTTTACTATTCCTACCTTTGACCCTGACCCATTACCAGAATACCCGATTAGACCTTTACCCCTTTTTACCCTTGTTTCCCACCTTCCTCTTCATCACATTCACCTTTTATCAAACCACTTACCGATTCTACCTTCTGCCTCATCAATTCCTAGTTTGAGGGGGATCACCTTCACCCACACATGGGGCAACCACATCTTATTTTTGTCAGTGTCACTTACCAATACAAGCTACGCAACAAAAGGGGAAAAATGTAGACACCAAAATTGGGTCACACTCCCCTTGGTCCCTCGACAAATAACCAACATGAACACACTCACCTAACCATGGCCCCTTTCATCCCACTCTAATATTAATTTAATTAAATTAATTCATGATCTCATAATATCTATTATTTAAATATCCTAATTGGGATAATGCCCACACCACCACCTCACCTATACACCTCATCTAGCCACCTCACCCTAAGACCTATTCTTAGTATGTTTCCATAACTAACTAAGACCTACCTAAACCCTAAAAATCAAATCCTACATTCCCTCTAACCACATTCCCGCCCATTAGAAGGGAAGCTTCTATTCTAATCCATGGAGAAAGATGAACGAGATCCAAGAAAATCAAGGGGATCTACCCATTTTAGTAAACCTAGGAAATCCCACCCTAACCGACGTTGGTTACCCTAAACCACCACCGGTCAGACTAGAACCATCGTTGGTTACCATTTATACCCCAAAACAACCTTATTTTGAGGTTGGCACATTTTTTGAGAGTAAGTGATGAATCCAGATCTACATGCAAGTAGAACTAGCATTTGTACACACATCGAGAATCCACACCAACATTAAAAGTAAGCATACGAGTCATTTGCATTCACAGGAGCATCCGGGAAGCACCATCACCACATCAAACTCCATGCATCTAATCAACTATCATTCCCATCTAGCCATCAATCTCATACAATAGTAAGTGTTTTATTAACCAACATTCATCCATTTTCGTTTTATTAGACTCTTTTACTTCTGTTATCGGTTCTAATTGTATTCCCATGCACCTATCATTCACCTTCATACAAACTTGATCATTCCTTCACCAACACCATTAAATTTCCCATATCCTACTGATAACTACCCCTGAGCACACCTAAGACCTACACAGACCTTGCCATTTCCCTCTCCATTTCCATTTAGCCCCAAATCTGTCATCATACCAAGATTTTATTAAGTTTCCTCTACCTCAACCATACCGACGCCGATTACCAACAACTATCACCATATCACTTAAATTGACATCGGGCCATACCAAATCGACGCGTCGGTCTCGTGTTTTTACTCTCAAACCAAGAAGAGAGCCTAAAATCTCCACCAAATAACCAAAACAACCGAATCGACTCTGACTAGTACCAATACCCTGACAGAGACCTTGACCTTTAGATTTAATCATATCCTAGCTTGTTGTGAGCAAATTTGCTTACTGTAGTCAAATGAGATACCTAAATCATTTTAATTGCATTATGGTTTTATTTATTGTTAACATTTAATTGTTTTAAACATTGGATTAATAGCCTTCTAGGGAGTATCATACTTCCCTGATATATCATATGTTAGGCAGTCCACCGCATATGCTGTTTAACTTCTATTGGGTGGTCTTGTTTTCTATTTCAGGTAGTTCCTCCTATCCAAAAGGAAGATCTCATGATCATCTGTGGATCAAGAATTCATACACATACGACAACCTTCAACCATCTTTAACGGGTATTCCTCCTAGCCCATTTACCCTTATCCTTTTCGTCAATATTTGAAGAAACACTCTAAGAATCAGTGAAACAAGATTAATAAGTAGAAAAGGTGAGGGAGGAGGTTTAATACTTGTATCTCTTGCTGGTGTAAAATAATAATCTCCTTTCATATTTTAGTTTAGTTATTCTAACAACTCATCAAAGTATGCATCCCTCATCCATGGCTTGTAATATGCAAGAAAAATAATTATCGACAATTGCACCTTTGGGGATAGTGAAATGGTAGTGAATCAAGTGAGATGGATAAATGTGGATAAAAATGACTTGTTATTACCTACAAGCATTAGGTATGGGACCTTATGAAATATTTTAAATATTTCAAAATTTGTTTCATCCCCAAGAAAGACAACAAACCCTGATATATATTAGTAGTAGTGGGATAAAATTTTGACATTTTTTGAAAATTTCAATAAGGACAAATTTCAGATGCACATAAAAATAGTGATGAGCCCTTATGTCCCCGGAAAAATGACACAAGTTGGCAAGTATTTGAGAGCGACCAATAAATTGTCAACTTCATCCAATAAGAGGTTGAGTTTTCATCAAGGAACTAGGACAATTTGGAATGATAATATGGAGACCAAATTTTCCAACTCAGATCAAACAAACTTCCCAAAGGAATAGTGACTTTGGATTCCATTTTCAATTTTGATGATCAACTAAGGAAAGAGAAATCAAACCTGAAATTTTATGATCCTGTGTCAATCAAAGTGAAGAAAAGTTGTTTAAGGTTGGAAAGGTATGTACTCCCAAGATAAACATGCATTTGTATAGATTTTGCAATAATTTTCTAATGTCTTTACCTAGAGCTATGAAGACCTCAGAGGTTATGATCCCGATTTGGCCCATCACACCGTTGAGCTAGATCCAATGGCCAAGCCCGTTAGGAAAAAATAAAGGCCTGTCAACCCATATATTGAACCTCTCATGAAAAAGGAATTGAAAAAGTTGATTGAAAAACATCATCTTCCCCATAAATCATTTATCTTGGTTTTCAAACCTAGTTCCAGTAAGGAAAAGAAATAGGGAAATCAGACAGTGTGTTGATTTCAAGGACCTAAAAAATCATATTTGAAAGATCATTATCCACCGCCATCTATGGAGAAAATTTTAAAATTGTAGCTAGATCAAATAACTTTTCTCTTTTAGATGGCTACTTTGTTTATAATTAGATCATGGTAAAGGAAGAAGACAAATTCAAAACAACCTTTACCGCTAAGTAGGGAAACTATGCTTACAAGAAATTTTTTTTTTTTTTTTGTCCAATGTAGGATAAACCTTTCAAAGAGCCGTGGATATGGAATTCAAGGGATTGATCAAAAATATTTTCCTTATCTACCCGGATGACATCACAAAGATTTTACAAGAATGCAGGTGATCACTTGTTCCATCTCAAGAAAGTCTTTGAGAGATGTAGGTAGTTTGGGGTTTCTCTTTATCCCAAAAATGTATCTTCTTGGCGTATGAAGGAAAAATATTTTTCTACATTGTCTCTAAAGAGGGCCTTGCAATTGATCCAAAAAGAGTAAGTTCCATCATTACATTCTCATTTCCCAATCACAATAAATCATTGCAAATTTTCTTAGGAAGGATTAACTTTGTCGTGTGGTTTGTTCCAAATTTTGCCAATTTTGTTAGGCCGCTAATATCTATGCTAAAGAATAACATGATTTTCAAGTGGACCACAAAAGGAAAGAATATTTTTAAGGAAATAAAACAAGAATTTTCACGGGCCCTAACTCTCATCAATCCTAATTTCTCAAAGTATTTCACCTTATATTCATTCATAGGTCTAGACACAATATTTATCATGCTAGTGCAATGAAATAAAGAAAATTGGAGCATTAAATTGATTTCTTCATTCAAAACCTATAACATTATGAGGTAAGTTATTCATTTGTGGATAAGCATGCCTCAGGTGTCATAAGGAGCTTAAATAAATTTAGATATTTTTATCCAACAACAAGATCCATCTTATGGTGTCACACTCAGGTGTGAAATATTTTCTCCTGAATAAGGATCTGAATGAGAAAAGAGTTGGTTGGATTACCAAATTAATGGAGTATGACATTGACATTGAAGTGACTAAGATATTCAGAGGAAAATTATTGTGAGATCAATTAATTTTAGAGTCATATAATGAAGAGGTGTTTGTCTTAATGCTCTAACATGATCAAGAACAACCCGTTGATGCTACACTCACTCAATGTTAGACCCACAACATAGTGCACTTTTTCCAAATAGGTCAACTCCCTCGAGGCTTGACCAAAACCAGGATAATGTATTTCAAACTTCATTTTACCCCATTTTTGTTTATAGCTGGAATCCCGTTTAAGAAAGACATCAATGGAGTTCTTTTAAGATGCATCTAGGTAGATCAAATTGATAAGGTCTTGCATGAATTCCACAATGTCACAACTGGAGGGCATTTTTCTCCAAGGACAAAAAAACTTAAAATAATGAAAGGAGTCTATTGTTGGCTGATTATTTTTAAGGACTATTATGCATGAGTGAAAATGCAATAAATGTGCCTTTTCACAGAAAATAGAATCTAACTTCTCTTTCATTCCATCCCATCTCTGTAGATCAGCCATTCATGAAATGGGGGTTGGATTTTATTGGATTAATCAATATGCATTCAAGATTGGGTCATAAGTGGACCCTCATAGCCAAATATTGCTTCACTAAGTGGATAGAGGCAATTGCGTTGAAGGAGGAAAATGAAGCTAGTATTTTGGATTTTTATGAAAGTATTGTGACTATATTTGGTGTTCCTTCCACAATAATATCTGATAATGCTCTAACATTTCTTAACACTAAAATCAATGATTAGGTCACCAAGAATGGAATATACCTAAGCACATCTTAAATTTGTTACCCCAAGGTAATGGACGGGCCAAATCAATAAACAAGAATCTATTAAGGATCATCATAAGGACCTTAGATGGAAATCAAAGAGCTTGGAATATGAAGTGGAAATCAATCTTATGGGATGATAGAATTACTCCCAAAAGATCAGATGGAAGCTCACTTTTCAACCTTTTCTATGGTAAAGAAGCTAGGTTGTTAATATTTTTGGTTTTCCATCATTGTAGCTCATCAAAAATCTGGAGATGTTTGAATTTGAGGACATAGAATTTAGATATGCATAGTTCATGGAGCTCAAAAGTTAAGAGATCAAGAAATGAAAACAATGGAAAAGGATCAAGCTCGTACTAAGAAATAATTTGACAGAATGTAGTGCAAAGAAGATTTCAAGAAGGATATTTTGTCCTCAAATGGGACCAAGTGTAGACACCAAATTTAGGTCACACTCCCCTTCGTCCCCTTCACTTAATTAACATAACACATTTAACTAATCATGACCCCTTTGCCCCATATCATATTTCATCCTCAAATTATGAATTAATTTAATTATTTTAATTGAGTGAATTTAATCCTTACACCTTCGCCTCATCACGACACCTCATCCTGGACCCATTCCAGAGGCATTTAACTCACAGTGACCAAGTCATCACTCTCAATATTGAGTCATCACTCCCAGTGTTGAGTCACTACTTCACCTAACTAACTAAGAATTATTCCTAAACCTAACTGGAATTCTTCTAAGATCTTTTTGTCTTCTCTCATGTGAACTCTACTTCCCTAAGAAGGCCCAACAAATAAAACATGCCAAATATGGGAAGATCTACCTATTTTTGGTAAATAGGACTATTTCACCCTAATCGACGTTTGGTTTTGCCTTGGTTGACATCATTTACCTAAACCGCCATCAATTCCTTTATATATAATTTTACAACCCTTTACCTAGGTTGGTCATTTCAAGTTTTGAGAGTGCTATTGCAATCAAGCAAAGATCTCATAGACATTGCTTCATCCAAACGATGTCTACACACCACTAGAGAGAAGCAAAACCAAAGGATTCCCTTGCAGATCATTAGAGCATTCACAAAAATACACATGACATACTATCATGGCACTAGGAAAGCTACCACCTCACTAATCAATCACCAACCTTCATCCAGCCATGAGATCTTCATAGCATCAAGTAACGTGATCTTAATCATTTTTGTCTCCTTTATTACAGATCTCTTTTCTTCCTTCAGTATTTTAAGTTTCTATTATTATCCGGATATCTCCATCTTCTCACCAATCCAACAACCCAACCAGCTTCAATCCCTTTCAGCCTTTTTAACCTATCCTCAATATTCCTCCTTCTTCTCAGCTTATATTACAAACCCAACCATACCCTCCTCACTCTCTCTCGTGTAATCACAGAGAAGCCCAAAAACTATTTTTATTAAGTTATTTCCAATTGCCCCTACCAACATTGGTTTACCCTACCACCATCGGTTTAGTCCCCATACCGACATCGGTCATCAGACCGATATCGGTCTCTATGTCATTTCATATTCTTAGACCAAGCAAGCTTCCTACTCACCCAAAACCAACCTAGACCTCAACCAATCAGCCTTAGACCCTTACTATACCTTTGATATACCTTTCGAATTCGAACAAACCCCGGTTCTAATTAGATTTAGTTTTATTTTGATATCTAGCATAAAATCTAGTGTATTGTGTGTATGAGAAACCTAAATCATTACATTGTAATAGGACTTATTTATTTCATTTGTTTATTCACATTGAATTGTTATTAAATAGTGGATTGATAGCCTCTCTAGGAAGCACAACGCTTCTTCGATCTAGCATATGCTAGGTACCATTTTCATATGCTATTTAATAATATTTTGTGGTCTTGCTTTGCATTTACAGGTAGTCCTTCCTAGACAAAAAGGATTTCTCTATGATTAGCTTGGATAAATTCAACAACACATTCATTCTACCTTCCACCTTCACCTCACAGAATTCCTCCTTAACCATTTACCTTCTATTTATTTCATCCTGTAAAGCGTAAAATTATTGATGAAACATTTTGGCAATGATCTTGTGGGACACTTGTTGGGTTTCGTTGCATTGGTTCATTTTTAGGGAAAAATCTTGTGTCTATTTCATTCAAAACAAGTTTACATTAAGATTCTTCTCTAGAAACATTCTCTTCTTCTAATTGTCTCAATGACATTTGTCTTTTGGGATTAAAAATAACTCTTCTTTTATTTCTTGCATTTCATCTAGTGAAAGTCATACTCTTTACCCCTTCATAATTTGTTCTCATCGAATATAATTTGTGGATTTCAGTTTAAAATATTTGCAACTCATTTATGTATGTTTCATTATATCTCATTTAAATTTTGGGCAACCTATATGCTGGAATTCATGACCAACTGATGGTTGACAAAATGAACTCGTAGTTTACATTTTGCACACTCTTTATACCAAATCACTGAAAACAAACTACAAATTTCTTAGACAACATCTTTCCCGGAAGAAGTTATCAATGATCACATGATCAAAGGATTGACATTGAGCTCTAGCTAGTTTTCTGGTCAATTATCATATCAGAGAAGGATCCCCCACACCAAAACTTACCTAAAACCAGCCATAGTTATTAGTTTCTATAGGGCACCTTCACTAACCAAAAACTCTATTCTATTTACAAGTCATTCCTAAATGGCATAAGCCACAACATAAAATTTACATAATAGGATTTCATGTTTTCTAGCTTTTTCTTTATTTGTGTTTTGAGGTGTGAGTTTTTTTTTCCTTTTTAACTCTCCCTACACACTCCACAATTTTAGTTGGTGTATTTCGACTATTTCGAGTGTGTTAGGACTAATCATTTCCATACTCGCCTCGAGTTGGTCTTTTTATTTGACCTAAATCACCAAAAATTCAATTTTTCCATTTTTCATAGATTTCATAGTAATCGGTGTCGGTCTAGCAAATGCCATCAGTTTCATCATCTCACCATTGTTGGTTCATTGACTACCATCAGTTTTGTGTTATTTTTTTCATTTCTACCAAAGTAGCGTTCAATCTATATTTATTTTCTTTCTGTGACTTCCCTTGTCACTTTACTATATCTCTGAGTCCTTGATATCACCTTCAAAGTCTAGTTCTACTTCATCTTCATCATTTATTGCCAAATTTACAAATCTTTCATTTCTCCACAATAACCGACACCGGTCTACTTGACCGCACTTACCCCAAATGACATTGGTCTCTATGTTTTGATTTTCCAATCATAAAAAGTAATCAAATCACACATTTTAAACCCATTTTTCTCCATTTCTTCTATGTTTTTGCATTATTAGCGAAGCTCATAATACCTGTTATATCATTAGTCACATGGTTTTGAATCCTAAACAAGCTAATTCTCTTATTTTTCTCACTATCCTCCATCTATCACCCACTCCCACCTATCCCATCACCCCTTCCATCTCATCACCTATGGACCCTAATCAATCTCTTGTCATACCCATTGGTGATGAGGAGTTCATGAGACTCCTTTATCATAACCCCACTACTCTACAATACTATCTCTCTCATTCATCTACCTATGATTCATCAGGGAAGATTGAATATGGCATTGTGTCCATTCCTCCTAAGCTAATACTAGCTTAACCTTACCCTCTTCCACCTTACCACTTGTGGTTTCCTAGCTTGACCCTACATCATCGATATATTTTTACACCTATGACATCTTTCATACCTTTGATGTTTGTCACTCCTATGATTTCAACCATGTATTTATCAATCACCTTGGGTGTAGGTCTATCTACACCGCCACCTCTCATATACCTATTACGTCTCGCCCACCATTGGTGTCGCAGCCCATACTCACTTCCAAAACATTTTCCTCTTAATCCTACAATCTCTTCCTATGATTGCTATAAGATTATTTACGTCCACTCCACCTACCTACACTTATCACCAATATCCCCTATTTCATCTACCGCTTATTTAGGATACTTGCCATCTAAATCTATTTTGACCTATGTTCCTTCCTCACAATTTTTGTACTCAAGCACCACCCCATACCGGAATGCCATCCATGTCATACCCACCTCATCTAGCCCTTATAATGCAGAGGGTTCCTAGTCATCACAACCTACCAATGATCTTATTAAAATGATGATGGAAATGTTACAATTTAAGGATTCTAATAAATACAGATTTAATCAACTTACATATTACATAATGTTACAATAAATATTTAAATAAATATTGCATCATAACATAAGTAAATAAAGAAATACTTACGTAAAATAAATAACACAAGTGACACAAAGTATTTATAGTGGAAAACCCCAATAGGGTAAAACCACTTTGAAAATAACCTTTACTTCGAGAAATTATTTTCCATCCAATAAGATCACCTCCTCCATTCAAACCCTATTTACTAAGGGTAAAACCAAATCACTTGATTTGCACACCTTTGATATTTTTCCCAAATATATCAAATAAGGACCTAACGTCATTTTTATATAAGGTGATCGTGTATGTCTCCACCCACCTTTTCAACCTAAAATGGTTAACACATACACCTAGGTTTATAATATTAAATATTAGAAATATAATCATTTCATGGTATTAAATATTTAACCTAAAGTATATACTAGGTTAGCATATTTAATAATAGAAATATAAATATTCATATTATTAAATATCAACCTATATATTAGTGATGGACCCATATACATTAAGGGTTGGTTAGACCACTTAATCATTATTTCCTAACACTCCCCCTTAATGTTAAGTGGGATAACATAACACATGCTAATAGATTACATGCCCGTGGTACACAACATGATTTACAATCCTTAAACCACAAAGGTTTTAGGTGGCATATCGGTTGAAGGAATTATAACACCTTCATCATACTCAAATTACCTATAAACTTGCAAGGCATCTTAATGCCGATGTATCACCGAACTCGACTTCAAGATCTAAATCACAACTCTGAATATTGCTGACACTTCCGATTCTCTTTGCTCGCTTCCGATACCAATTCTCAACAATCACACAAACTACACAAACTAACACAAACCTGGAAGCTCTGGAATCATTCTAAAACATAAACTCCAAATACATACACATAAGTATCTTGCCACTCTTATCTACCAACCATATATATGAATGATAGTAACATAACTCCAAGGAGGATATACTTCTTTTATACAACCAAGACGATTGTAAACACATCTTCGTTTCAAAGTAATCTTCAAATATACTGAAATCATTAATGATCATCAACTTATATTCTAACTCAACTTGTAGAACAACATAGACTGTATCTACCATTTAATTCTGACCAAATATTAATGAATATCTATCTCTGCATCATCTCCAAACAGATCTACTAATATCATTACTACAACTTCAAACACATCATCTGAATCAAAGACGTTCTCAAATTCATCAAAATGATCTATATTCAAAAACTTCAAACTTCCATTAACTCTGACAAGTACATGAACAGATTTAAACATTTCTGACTTATCTATAATTATAGACTCTGAATTCTGAAATCTTTCTTCTACTCCAGATATATCTTCTTCATCCAGCGTATTCAGATCTAGTCCAGATCCAGTGTAGTGAATGAAATGAGGATGCGCTATTAAATAGGCAACTCAAAGCTTTTCACCGGATACGGGAAGACCGGAAACCGGAGCAAGAGGTAATCGGTAAGATTCCTCAGTGAGTACAGCCCACTCACCAAAAGCAAGACACGACACCACCCAAAGGTACAAAGATGCCAATGGGTCCACCACGCACCTACAAAAGCAAACTACCGACAACAAGCCTGTCGGATAACTTTATTAAAAGCAGGATAAGAAGGAATCCTGAAAAGGGAAGATGATAACATGCCTATCATCATGACAGATAGTGCGGAGCGCACTCAATTATTCGAAGAGGACAGAGGGTCCTGGCAGGTCTGGATCATCATCATCAGAAGATGATGTGGAATCATTTCTTGTCGGTGCTCCAGGAAGTAACCTTTCATGTTGCTCTAACCATATGCGGGATAACCGCGCGGTTCCATCTGTGTTTGGTCGAAGATGAGCCTTGTAGGAAACAAATAGTGATCCAGAAGTCTGAGATCCTGATCAGGGGCTGGAGGTCGCACGACCATGGTGTGATGCAGAAGAATTCTCCTCCAAAGAGTTGCATTTGGTCTTTCAACCAAATTCCTGTGGTTAATCTTAATATAATAATGTGCCTTAACATACCATGGGATCTTACATTGAATAATGATATTTCTGGCTGTATCCGGATGCACATTTAACAGAGGAGAGTTAGATAACTTAGAAGGGAGAAACTTTGAAAGAAAGTACTTGAAGTGAGAAGAGATGTACTTCCTGTCTCCCAGAGAAGGAGGTCGGTTCCATATGTCTATCTGACTGCAAAGGATGTTCTTCAGGCCACATCCTTGAAAATTCGAACCGCCATAATGTGTCCTTTCTCGGTATCAGCTGCCTGAGTCTGAGACCTTCGACAGGTAGGAAATCCGGTTGTTCGACTGCATAGAGAGATCTCCATTGCCATTTTAAACAACATTTGACCAAGGGTTCTTGTAAAGTATGAAACTCATGACCTGGTATGTCAGGATCATAAAGTTTACATTCAAGTTCAGACATGGCGAACTCTTGTGTAGTTATAAGATCTCTAGAGACTAGAAGCGTTTGAGCTTCTTGTGACATTCTGTTGTCACAAGTACTAATGCATCAATTTGTTCCTTTGCATGTCGATGATCCCATACAGTGCCATGGGATTCATGGATAACCTGTGTTACGCTGATATTCTTTGAAGTGTTGAGTTCCCTGCTGACAAAATCTGCAAGAGCATTCTGTTTGCCTGATATGTGCTCTACTTGGAACTCAAAGTTGTCAAACCAAAGACCCCATCTTTGGAGTCTGTTGAAGGCTACCTTATTAGCTGGATCTCCGCCATCTAACCTTTTTCTGAAATCTTTGAGGTCAGATCTTAAAATAAACTCTTCATTTTGCACGAAGAACAGGAAAGCCTTGATGGCCTTTTTAGCAGCTAATAATTCCTTATGGGAAGAATGATAATTTAACTCAGAGCCTTGGAAAGCTCCTGAGGCAAACCTACATACCTTCTCTTTATCATTCTCGGCCTTTTCCTTGAGTACGGCTCCCCAAAATTGTTCGCTGGCATCGCATTCAATGATCTTCTTGCCAGGTCCTGGTAATGACATTCTGGGAGTTCTTGTACTTGCTTCTTAATTCTCTGTACTGCTCTGGTCATGTCCTGATTCCATCCAGGAGCATTTTCTTGAGTCTACTATTTAGCAGTACACGATCAGCTGCTATGTTCTGGTAAAAACCAGCAACATAGTTGATACATCCTAAGAAACGCTGCAATTGTTGTTTCTCTAGGATCTGGTCAGGAAAATTCTGTATACTTGTAATCACATGTTGTTGCATAGAAATTGTTCCTGAAGCGATACGGATACAAGGAAGTCTATTTCTTCTTTAAAGATTTCCATTTTAGTGGGAGACAAGCAGATCCCATTTTTATATACAGTCTCATAAAACTTTTCTAAGTGAGTTAAATGCTCTTTTGGTGACTTAGAAAATATGAGAATGTCATCAATGTAAACAATTAGGAAATCAGACAACTCACCGAAGATTTGTCCATGATCTTCTGGAAAATAGAGGGAGCTGTCTTGAGACCGAATGGAAGAACTTTCCATTCATATTGACCACCTGGTACAATGAAAGCGGTTTTATACATATCTTCATTGCGCAAGAACACTTGCCAAAATCCGCTCTTTAAATCAAACTTGCTGTAGACATGAGATCCTTTGATTCTTCTCAAGATATCATCCTTGGCTGGAATGGGATGCTGTACAGCAGTTATGAATTTATTCAGTGGCTTATAATCCACTACAAGCCTTTTCTTTCCTCTGATCTGTTCAGATCTCTTGTTCACATAAAAGGCTGAACATGCCCATGGTGAATTGGATTCTTGTATGAATCCTGCTTTGATCAATTTCTGTATTTCACCCTGGCATTCTTTCTCTCTGCAGGGGGCATGCCTTTATGATGTGCTTTGAACTTTGGTAGCACTTCATTGCCCTTATCATCTTTGATCATCTGAAGATCCAAAGAACAGTAATGCTTCTTTCTGCTGATGAATGCATGTGGATCTTCACTGCAGACGTTCTTCTTAATCCTGGAAACTATTTCTTCAATATTAACAGCATTGTTAGAAATAGATTTATGAATCCAGGTATTATTGACAGTCTTTACCTTCTGAGGTAAAGGAACAATACTCTGAAAAGAGTATCTTCTGGGAATGGAGATAGGAGGCTCAAACAACTGAATACTATTCTGGGAGATGCTGAATGTGTTACATTGCTGCAGAAAATCAACTCCTAGAAGACAGTCATAATTCTCCATATTGTGTTGATAGAACTCTATGTCAATAGAATGTCCTTCAACATCTAACTTTACCTTAGCCATTGATTTGCAGACTACCTCTCTTTTATCAAATTTGATCTTAGTGTGGGTTTTAACCCAACAGTCACTAGGGAGAGCGTATTGTCTGATAAGGCTAATCTCAGCACCCGTGTCAATCATGGCATCCAAAACATAAGGCTTTATATGTGGAATGCATATAGTGATTGCTATAAAGGATTCTGGGTGCAACTTAATGTACATACCTTTGGCTGTGATGGCTGGTCATCTTGTTGCCAAATTATGGTATGTTTCTTCAAGATTCTCTGGGGAATCTTCTTTCTCATTTTCTTCCTCAGCTACTAGCTTGCTATATTCTTCAGTTGCCTTAGCAAGCACTTTCTCAAGTAGCTCAATCCTGGATCTTCTCCAGGTCTTGTACATCTGCCTTGAAGCTGGATTTTCTGATGATTGTCCTGGCTCATAAGAGGAGTAAACAGGAGGACTGATTCCTCTTCCTCTTCCACGCCATGCTCCAAACCTTCCCCTGGTGGGAATTTGTCTTTGCCTGACTCCTCTGCTGGAATGGAGGCCGTATTGGAAATGCTTCAAAGGGCTCTTCTATTTCTGATTCAGCTCTGCTTTGTGCTTGGCTTTGCTCCAATTCATTCTGCCTTAAGTATCTGTCTTGCAGATTTCTGAGCTCTTTTGGAGAGCTATCTTCCTTGTTGTGTCCCAAGGAGGACAAGCGTGTTGTGATGATCGGGAGCTTTCAACTTGTCTTCTAGCAAGTTCAACTTGTGGTATCATGGGATGAACAAAGTCAGATACCATATTTATACTGAAATGAGTAAAGGAAGGAATTGAGCTATACCACTATTACTATCTTATCTCGATGAAGCATGCTTTGAATATTATTACAATTTTCTCCTTCAATGGAGACATAAGATATATCGGATGATAAACTAAGTGTCGAAATAAAAGCATATTCTTCTTCTTTTCTTGGTTAAGGCATTTACCTTCTGCCTTACCTTTCTCTGTATTTAGATTAGCATAATGAGCATCTCTTCAAATATAACAGTAGGTTTAAACTTTGTTTGATTCGGTGTTTATACTTACGAAACTTATATCTTGTTCGTTAGGTTTACCTTTGCAGCTGTAACGCTCTTTATATTTTCCTTTTAAATTGCTCTTTGTCTTTATGTTTTGTTTAGAACGCCTTAGATTATGAAGGACAGATGAATTATCTTCGATAATCTGAATGTAAAAGCAATTTATATAGATTCAACCGTAATGCCGTTTGTTTCTTGGTTAAGGCATTTTGCGAGGATTGTCGCAGATTTTTGGTTCTTTGCTTGTAAGTCCCACAATGGCTGATCAGTCTCCCCGAACTTCTACTGTAGATTCCGAAGATACATCTCTGGTTAGTTTGTCTGATGTTTTCTCAGTCAATGAAGAAATTAATATTATAGATGAGTCGAGTCCCACTCCTGAGTGGAGACTTCTAAAAAGCTTATAATGAAGTTTATTCCCATTTAAATAGGTTTCAGCTTTTAGCTTCCACAGTCTTTAAGACTAGGGAATCCGTTATTCAAGTTTCACAGAGTAATAGTTGTGAATATAATATCCCTTTAATTGATAAAGCTGATGTCAAGTCCCTTAAGCGTCAAACCACATACAAATTTGCTCATATCGGCTGTGTACAAATAGGAATTACACCTTTATTTCGCCGCGGTTTGAATGCTAGTATTTTATGTTGTCTGTTAGATTTAAGATTTGATAACTTTAAGGATAGTTTGTTAGCCGCAGTCCAAACTGGCCTTCATACAGGCTGGCCTGTGTCCTTTGAAGTTTACCCGAACTACCCAGTGTCTTTAACCAAAGAAGACCTTCTGCAGGATGTCTTAAAATTGCACTTAGCAACCACAGGCTTAAATATGCGCAAAGGATCTTGTCCTCTTGCCGTCCATTATAAAATCATTTACCGTCTGGTCAATACCATGAACCCAGCTGTTAAACACGGCACGTCCAAAGGCAGTAGCGTGGTGACTCACGTTAACTTAGAAACTCAGAAGATTGAACCTGAGTTAATCTCATGGTCAGACATCAAAGTTCCAAAAGGAATGGACACTAGCAAAAAAGTTTGTGCAGACATCTCAGCCAAAGCTTGAAAATGCAACTGCAGTAACAGAAGGCAGAAATGATGTGACACTCAGTTTTAGAAGAAACTCAGATGTTGGTAAAGCATCTGATGATGATAGATCTAAAAGAATCTTGAATAGAAGCAATTCTGTAGCTTCTACATCTTCTTATTTTTCAGTTGGTGAATCATCAAGCCTCAAGAGGCTAGGAAAGAAGATGAAAAGATATTTTTATGTAGCCATAGATCATTAACCCATGATCCTTCTACTGACTTTTTATGGTGCTCAGATTGCGAAAAGTTAGTCAGTCAGAAGTACGCCCCTGTCAACGGGCCTACAATAAATATGGCTTCAACAAGTACGAGGACTCCATTTCCTCCTACAGATCAGCATGAGCTGATTTCACCTGATGAGACTCAAAAGGCCGTATTCTGGTATCAAAGAGCAGTCAACAAAGAAATAGAGCCGTCTGAAAGCTCTAAAATGCTCAACTGGACCAACAAGGCACTCTTATCTGTGAATGAAGAGGTATGTTCTCAATCTGAAAAGCTTTCAAGTTTGGAAAGAACACTTAAAGCTATAGAATTGAGAAAGAAAGGAGACACTGCTGGTGCTTTAAGATTGTTAAATTCTAGATTTGATAAAATGGAAGAATCTGTTAAGAAGATAGAAAGCACAGCACAAAGTCTTTCCACAAGCCTACCAGAGGCAGTCACACATAGAGTCACAGATATTGTTCAACCCTTGGTTGATCATACAGTTGGTTTGAAAAGTACAATCATAGCCAGAACACAACAAACCAATGAATTGTTAGAATCAGGTCTGTCACAAATTCAGGATGAAAATGAAAGACACATAGCAGGATAGATGATATCCAAAAGTGTCTAACCCAAGAACTTCCCAAGATCTTTCCAAAGATCAATGAGTTGAATAGTAGGTTAACACCTAGGAAAGAAGGTGATTGGTCTCAAGCCGTCTCTTGGACAGAAGTCCAGAATTTAGCCAATCCAACTCAAGAAGTCATACAAGGAAGTTTTAGAAGAATATAAACCTTTGTTCTTTAAGGACAAAGAGGTAAACATGCTTAGCATTGAGGGTACTGAATCTCACATTGAGAATCCAGAATTCACACCACCATTGTTTGATGAACATATGGGTGAAAGCAGTACTCCAGGTTTCCAGTCAACCACAAAGGTCCAAACACTTCAGCCAAATTTCTACAGAGTAGAATGTAAGACCGTGGCTGAGATAAAAGAAATAATCCATGCCATGATAGGATGGGGCAACACTCAAAAAGAAACCTATGGCAGAACACCTCAAAATATTGCTGCCACTATAGTCAATGGCTTTGTAGGCATTCTTAAAGAATGGTGGGATGTACTTCCCAACAAAGCAGAAATCCTAGATTCAGGTTTCACTGGCCTCACAGCAGCTCTTATCAGAGAATTCATCGGTAATATAGACGATGACAAGATGATGAACACAGCCTATGTTCCTCAGAGCTCGCTTATGTGATATGACTCGCATAAAGAATACCAATGCTTCATGCAGAAGCTATATTACAGTTCAGGTAATATTAACGATGAGACTATGCGTCTCCGTTATATAGAGTCATTTCCACCTTTCTTTGCTACACAATATAGAAAGGCCATGCATGGAATGAAAACTTCAGAGTTAAGTTTTGGGCACATCAATCAGATAATAGATCAGTGCAATGCCAAGCTGTGCAAAGAAAAATGGGAACGCAAGCAAGCGTTCAAACACCAAAAAGCTCTCAGCAATACTTTCTGCAATCAGTATGCTTTAGAACCCTTTGGATGTCCCTGAACTAGAAATCCAATCTTCCAAGAAGAAATCTTCTTGCAAAGATTGTCTTTTTTCAAAAGGGGGTGAGTGGCGGCAGAAAAAGAAAAGAAACAAAAAATACAGAGAGCAGTTCAGAAAAGGAAAGTATAAAGAGCAGTTCCAGAAAGGTAAACCCAGAGCGAAATATAAAGTTTCGTAAGTATAAACATTTGGGTAAATCAAACAGGTTTAAACCTACCTGTTATATTTGTAAAGATGCTCATTATGCTAATCAGTGTCCACAGAGACATACAGAGAAAGGTAAGGCAAAGGTAAATGCCTTAACCAGTAAAGGCATAGAAGAAGAAGAATATGCTTTTATTTCTGACACTGATAGTTTATCATCTGATATATCATATGTCTCCATTGAAGGAGAAAATTGTAATAATATTCAGCATGCTTCATCAGATGAAGATAGTACTGATAGTGGGTATAGTTCAATTCCTTCCTTTACTCATTTCAGTATCAATATGGTATCTGACTTTGTTCATCCCATGATACCACCAAGTGCAGACTTGCTCAGAAGACAAGTTGAAAGTCTCCAGTCATCTATGACAGTTGTCCTCCTTGGGATACAACAAGGAAGATAGCTCTCCAAAAAGAGCTCAGAAATCTGCAAGACAGATACTTAAGGCAGAATGAATTGGAGCAAAGCCAGGCACAAAGCAGAGCTGAATCAGAAATAGAAGAGCCCTTTGAAGCATTTCCAATACGGCCTCCATTCCAGCAGAGAGTCAGGCAAGACAAATTCCCACCAGGGGAAGGTTTGGAGCATGGCGTGGAAGAGGAAGAGGAATCAGTCCTCCTGTTTACTCCTCTTATGAGCCAGGACAATCATCAGAAAATCCAGCTTCAAGGCAGATGTACAAGACCTGGAGAAGATCCAGGATTGAATTACTTGAGAAGGTGCTTGCTAAGGCAACTGAAGAATATAGCAAGCTCATAGCTGAGGAAGAAGGTGAAAAGAAGATTCTCAGAGAATCTTGAAGAGACATACCATAATTTGGCAACTCGAGAGATGACCAGCCATCACAGCCAAAGGTATGTACATTAAGCTGCACCCAGAATCCCTTTATAGCAATCACTATATGCATTCCAAATATAAAGCCTTATGTATTGGATGCCATGATTGACACGGGTGCTGAGATTAGCCTTATCAGACAGTACGCTCTCCCTAGTGACTGTTGGGTTAAAACCCACACCAAGATCAAGTTTGATAAAAGAGAGGTAGTCTGCAAATCAATGGCTAAGGTTAAGTTAGATGTTGAAGGACATTCTATTGACATAGAGTTCTATCAACACAATATGGAGAATTATGACTGTCTTCTAGGAGTTGATTTTCCTGCAGCAATGTAATACATTCAGCATCTCCCAGAACAGTATTCAGTTGTTTGAGCCTCCTATCTCCATTCCCAGAAGATACTCTTTTCAGAGTATAGTTCCTTTACCTCAGAAGGTAAAGACTGTCAATAATACCTGGATTCATAAATCTATTTCTAACAATGCTGTTAATATTGAAGAAATAGTTTCCAGGATCAAGAAGAACGTCTGCAGTGAAGATCCACATGCTTTCATCAGCAGAAAGAAGCATTACTGTTCTTTGGATCTTCAGATGATCAAAGATGACAAGGGCAATGAAGTGCTACCAAAGTTCAAAGCACATCATAAAGGCATGCCCCCTGCAGAGAGAAAAGAATGCCAGGGTGAAATACAGAAACTGATCAAAGCAGGATTCATCCAAGAATCCAATTCACCATGGGCATGTTCAGCCTTTTATGTGAACAAGAGATCTGAGCAGATCAGAGGAAAGAAAAGGCTTGTAGTGGATTATAAGCCACTGAATAAATTCATAAGCTATTTGTCTGACATCCCATTCCAGCCAAGGATGATATCTTGAGAAGAATCAAAGGATCTCATGTCTACAGCAAGTTTGATCTAAAGAGCGGATTTTGGCAAGTGTTCTTGCGCAATGAAGATATGTATAAAACCGCTTTCATTGTACCAGGTGGTCAGTATGAATGGAAAGTTCTTCCATTCGGTCTCAAGACAGCTCCTTCTATTTTCCAGAAGATCATGGACAAAATCTTCGGTGAGTTGTCTGATTTCCTAATTGTTTACATTGATGACATTCTCATATTTTCTAAGTCACCAAAGAGCATTTAACTCACTTAGAAAAGTTTTATGAGACTGTATATAAAAATGGGATCTGCTTGTCTCCCACTAAAATGGAAATCTTTAAAGAAGAAATAGACTTCCTTGGTATCCGTATCAGTTCAGGAACAATTTCTATGCAGCAGCATGTGATTACAAAGTATTCAGAATTTTCCTGACCAGATCCTAGAGAAACAACAATTGCAGCGTTTCTTAGGATGTATCAACTATGTTGCTGGTTTTTACCAGAACATAGCAGCTGATCGTGTACTGCTAAATAGTAGACTCAAGAAAATGCTCCTGGATGGAATCAGGACATGACCAGAGCAGTACAGAGGATTAAGAAGCAAGTACAAGAACTCCCGGCAATGTCATTCCAGGACCTGGCAAAAAGATCATTGAATGCGATGCCAGCGAACAATTTTGGGGAGCTGTACTCAAGGAAAAGGCCGAGAATGATAAAGAGAAGGTATGTAGGTTTGCCTCAGGAGCTTTCAAGGCTCTGAGTTAAATTATCATTCTTCCCATAAGGAATTATTAGCTGCTAAAAAGGCCATCAAGGCTTTCTTGTTCTTCGTGCAAAATGAAGAGTTTATTTTAAGATCTGACCTCAAAGATTTCAGAAAAAGGTTAGATGGCGGAGATCCAGCTAATAAGGTAGCCTTCAACAGACTCCAAAGATGGGGTCTTTGGTTTGACAACTTTGAGTTCCAAGTAGAGCACATATCAGGCAAACAAAATGCTCTTGCAGACTTTGTCAGCAGAGAACTCAACACTTCTAAGAATGTCAGCGTAACACAGGTTATCCATGAATCCCATGGCACTGTATGGGATCATCGACATGCAAAGGAACAAATTGATCATCCCATGATCAATGGCTAAATATGATTTATGATTTTTACATGTTCTCATAGGTTCTCATAAAGGTTATTGAACCCAAGCATATAGGAGTCTTTTACAACCAAGGACCTCCTTAACAATATACTTGCACTAGATGTTTACCGAGTAAACTAAATAGCATTGAAGAATCTACTAAAGACTACCTTTAAGATCTTTCTACACTTCTTTCTAAAAAAAAGTCAAGGAGGTATACATTCCGAAGCTCTTTTTACACTTTCCCGAAGGTCTTTTTACACTTGTCGAAGGTCTTTTACATATGTCTGAAGGTCTTTTTACAAAAACCAAGTTCCATTAGGAGGTGACATTGTCATGCACACTCCCCCTCAATGGCAACTCTGAAAATCCAATATTTTCACGAAAGTGACAAAACTTTGCAGCACTCAAAGACTTTGTGAAGATGTCAACAACCTGCTCTTCATCAACATGAACTTGAGATTTATCTCATCACTTTGCACCTTCTCACGAGTGAAGTGTATATGTATCTCAATGTTCTTCATCCTCTGATGTTGAACTAGATTCTTAATCAAGAGTAATACAACTTTGACCACCACATAGAAGAGAAATACTTCATTTAGCTTACATGTGTATCTCTACCAACAATCGTTGTAGCCACATGGCTTCTTTATTTCTTTCATTGTACTTCTCTGCCTCAAGTAGAAGAAATGAATATTGTTGATTGTATTTGTTGTTCCAAGTAATGGTTCCTACACCAAAAACTTGAACACATATCCAATATATTTTATAACACAACATCGGTATGGTTAGAATCACAAAATCTATATAAGATAGTATTTTCATTCTTATTATAATGCAACCCATAATTGATTGTTCCTTTCAAATATCTAAAAATTCTTTTTGTAATATTCTAATGATCTCTAAAAAGGGTTCTGCATAAACCTTGAAGTAATTCCTATTGTATAGGAAATATATGATCTAGTTATAGTTAGATAAATCAAACTATTAACTAACAGCATATATAAAATAGGATTAACCTTTTTCATATGTAAATTTAGGATCAATATTTATTCCAACTTCCATTGAAGTTAAAAATGTTTTACAATCAATCATAAGAAACTTTTTCAATACAATGGTTACATATTGTGTTTTGAAAATAACAATAGAATGAAATACTGTCATACAAATAACATGATTTGAGAGACCTAACTCATTCATTTCAAAGTATTGCTTCAATTTCTTTTTAATCCTATGAATTAAATCATAATTGTCACCAAACATAAGAAAATATACAACATATATACATATAATGATTATATGTGAGCCTTATTGCTTAATGAATATATCATTGCTAGAAGAACAATTAACAAAACCTAACATCTTACTGAGAATGAAACAATTTTCACATACCAAGCTTTAAGAGCTTGTTTTAAACCATACAAGGATTTCTCAACTTACAATCATAGTTTTATTTACCAATTTCTTCAAATCCTTTAGGTTGAAACATGTAAAGTTCTTCTTTTAAATCACAATTCAAAAAAGTATTTTTCTTATCCATTTGGTGGATTTCCACCCAAATTGAGTGGAAATTGCAAATAAGACCCTAATAGTACTCATTTTAGCTATAAGAAATCTCTCAACATAATCAATACCAGGTTTCTGAGTGAAACCTCTAGCAACAAGTCTAGCTTTATGTTTGTTAATACTACCATCAGCATTATATTTTACCTTGTATATCTACCTAGACCCTATAATATTTCACGGCTCAGGTTCATACAAAATAATTAATGCATGGTAAATATGATGGCTTCTATTCATTTTCCTAAGGTTAATAGGATTTGAACTTTCTAATATAGATTGAGCCCAATTTAATTTCTTATCTAGGAAGATAAGAGTTTTAGAAACATCTATAGCATCAAAACATCATCATGACTATTTACTAAATTAGAATCAAAACCATCATTTAGAAGCATTTAATGAAGTAACTTCAAGAGAAGAAGACAACACATGTAAACTTTTCACTAGATTATATCTAGACATTTCATATAAGCTTCGATAATTAACATGTCCTAACCTTTCATGCCATAGTTTTGAATTATTCAAAATTTGAGATATAAAATAAGATGCAGAAGAGAAATCATAAAAAATATACATAACTTTTATTTGAATTCCTTCAGCTATTATACTCTCATTACTATCCTTGATATACCAAGTATCCTTCATGCATGGATTCTAGTTGTGTTCATATCTCTTTTGTATGTTCGATATTACCAATGTGTAGAAGGTACTCGTCATTCACATTATGCAAAATCATAGAAATAGCCTCCTGCATTCGTTGCAAGAATGCATTCATGTTATCTACGATTTTTGATGACCAGTGGGAGCAACCTCAGATCTAGAAACAATCGTCTAGAGTTTCCTCACCATAAATTATGTTTTGACCCAAATGTTGTAGTTGGTTTCATTCAGGATCTGGGTTTTGTCAAGATAGAAATAGTTGGACATCATTGTTTTCCTAAACTTGTAAAACACACCTCATTATAATATACAATGTACTACGAGTTAGATACATATTTATCGATAATAAAAACAACACTTTTAATAGAATCAGATCTAAATTTTATAGATCTAAAGAAACTATTTGATCATAACTAATTATGTCATTACAATGCATACTAATTAACCTCCCATGATCAAAATAATAACTTGTAATATAAAGGGCTCTGCATTATACCCTAGATCTATATAAATAATATACCTAATCATATAGAAGTGAATAAGAGACCCCTAAGAATGCATAATAACTTCAAATTTCTGAAAAAATTACTGTAGATAAAAATCTAGCCAACTTAAATTAGACGTCTAAATGACCGTCATATTGGTTTTTTTTTTGTCTGTCATGGCGGATCATTTGGCCAGTTAATTTTAACACAATGAAAGTTTCTAGAACCTACGAGCTTAAATTTGATGTCTAAATGACCATCATATTGTCTTATGTTTGGTCTATCGTGACAGTCATTTGACTGTCAAATTTAATGAAGCCAAAACTTGTGTATTTCCAAAATGTGAAATTCTAGAATTCTTGTTACGTATAATATTAGGAAAGTTATATTTTAACACATTATAATAACCTATTATAATTTATAATGTAAAAATATATACTTTAAAAAAAAAAAAAAAAAGTATATAGTTTATAGAATGTAAATAAAAAATAACATATAGTTCATAAAAATTATAAACTATAGTATATATTTTTATATATAAAAACACATAACCCTTATTAAAGGAGTTTAAAGGACATAGATCGGGTTAAAATAATTTTACCAGTGCAAGTAGATTTATGAGAGTATAGATTAACCTGCATATTTTATAGAGGGGACAAGTAATTTCACCCGACCAATGAAATAAATTGAAATCCCTATTTTCATGAACCTTGTCTCCTCCCTTCATTTACTCTTAATTTTACCCGCACACATTTAAAACTATGGAAAGATTGCAAAATATTTTATATAATTCTTGCAAGCTAAGAACTGTAAAACTTTTATGTGGCTATAACTACCAATATTTTAATAAATATTTACCACACTTCATGTGGGCCACCAATAAACTAGTTTTAAAAAAATCTCCATTTATATCTGATAATTCCACATTTATACCTGAGATATTATCTCATTTTATTCTCCACTCCCACTCTTATATAAAATAAAACCTTTAAATAGGTTTATTTATATATATTTTTATAAACTATAAGATAAATGAATGGGGTCGTCCCCTTACATGGATAATATAAATGGTTAGGGACACATGTTAGGTTTTATTTAATAAGTATTAAGATTTAAGAAGTAATCCCTTCATGGCCAAGCAATAAACACGGACCCCCTTTCTAAAAAAAAAGTAAGCACTTAAGTTTTTTTAATTTAAAAACATATATAAACTAAATATAATAAAATTTATATTTTAAGCGGTTTAAACTAACCATATATATATATAATATGATTTAAACTTAGGTTTGTTTATTTACACAAATGTAATGCCAAAATAAATTGGGAAAAAAATTAAGGGGACGAGATACTTTTAAATACCCTTTCGGGTTGGTTGAAAAAAACTGTACAAATTAAATAAATAAAATACACAACATTTGATCTTAATTTATTTAATTTACCTTGCTAGTTTTCATTACCATGTTAGAATTCAAGGATTCTAATAAATATGGATTTAATCAACTTACATATTACATAATGTTACAATAAATATTTAAATAAAGATTACATTATAACATAAGTAAATAAAGAAATACTTATACAGAAATAAATAGCATAGATGACACATTATTTATAGTGGAAAACCCCAATAGGGTAAAAACCACTTTAAAAATAACCTTTTACTTTAGAGAAATTATTTTACATACAAGAAGATCACCTCCTCCATTGAAACCCTATTTACCAAGGGTTAAACCAAATCACTTGATTTTCACACCTTTGATATATTTCCGAATATATCAAATGAGGACCTAAAGTCCTTTTTATATAAGGTGATCGGGTATGTTTTCGACCCAACTTTTCAACCTAAAATGGTTGACACATTGCCTAGGTTTATAATATTTAATATTATACATATAATCATTTCATGATATTAAATATTTAACCTAAAGTATATACCTAGGTTAGCATATTTAATAATAGAAATATAAATATTTCATATTATTAAATATTAACCTATATATTAGTAATGGACCCATATATATTAAGGGTTGGCTAGACCACTTAATCATTATGTTCCAACAGGAAAATATGTAAACATTAGAAGCATTTTTCTCGGCTCATGTAACTCTCGACAAACAATGAGATTTTAAATGAGCCCATTCACCTATCCATTCCAATTCATCCATACCCTCCCCATTAGGAAATGCCTTAATTAAACCAATTCAAAAACAAAGAAGATCTGCAACATGACTTGCAGTTTTTAAACATGTGTGTTATCTAATTTCTCATGATGAAACTTTGCTCTTGCAAACATTCCCAATTTCTTTGACAGGACTAGATTTAGATTGGTATAGTGCTCTACCCAGGCATTCCATATTCTCATTTAATCAAGTAGGTCAGGATTTTCTAGACCACTTTTCTATCAACATTGTCAAGAGGTTCATCATGATTGACTTGTACATGACATGCCAATATGAAGATGAATCTATCACAGAGTTTTTCACTCATTGGCAGAGCCTTCTCAACCAACTCACATTCCAATGGCCTCAAACCGAGTTAATAGAGATGTTCACCAGATCTTGTGCTAGACACATCTCACAAATTCTCTAATTTTAAAATATCCTCATGTTTAACGAGACATTCACCATGGCCCTAAAACTTGAAATTCATGTCATTGAAGATAAGAAGATACAATTGCATAATAATAACATTGCGTTTAAATCAAACGATACCTCTTATTCTTCCAAACCACAAAATAATTACTCTAAAGAAAAAGGATCACCAATGCAATATTTTTTAAAGTCGTCCTATCTCATCCATCCAACCAATCAAAGCCTTCTTCCAATCTCCTCCTATTCAATATTTTTGGTTCAAGCGGGAGTAATGAAAATATACTTCCATAGGAGAACCCTAATTTTTAGTTTTAGAAAAACTTCTAAAAGTCAGAGCAATCACTCTTCCACCCATCAAACCATATACTAGTTTTGACCCCTCGCGTCCTATGCCTGCATGGTATAAAGAAAATGATTTTTACAACTATCATCGCATTAGAGGCCATAGCGACGGTAATCGTATAACTTTCAAAAATATCATCCAAGAAATTTTAGATAATGGAGATCTCATCTTGGATAATCCTAATGCACTGGCTAATCATAACCTTTACATCTTCAAGAAGCCATTCCCAAATCACACCTCATCATCTAACCAAACTAACAAAACCTCGACCAATGACAGATGCGTTCATGAAGTTCATGTTGATTTTGACATCACACTAACTCTACCTGATTAATTTCCTCCTACTCCATCTATTTGAGGATATTCTTAAATGATCTCCTTCATCCATGGAGGTACTTGTTTCATCTTCTCCTTTACCCATAGAGGAGTATCCCTTATCTTTTCCTTCACCCATGGAGGATTCCACCATATCTGTCGATGCAGTTTCCCCACTCACCTCTAAACCATGATGAATAACCCATAGTACTTACTCTTCTACGCACATGAGATTCATGCTTACCTTCTTCTTCGCAAAAAAGAAAATTACCTCACCCAACTTTCCATATCCCCTACCTAGAAGGGGTCCATTAGCAGCGTCCCTCCCTATTGGTGAAAATTCTCCATTGGCTTTCAAGGATCTTGTTGATTTTCTCTCATCTGTTTTACTCACAGAGTCTGAAGTCAACCATTTCCCTATCTCATAGACATTATTTACTAGGATTACTACCAAATCAACATCATCCCCCCCTACATCAGTGTCATTTTCATGTTTTTTCGATGCTTGGATTATGTTAACAATTCCATGCTTTGTGGAAACATCTTCGATCTGTCTCAACTCAAATGCAGATGTTGATGCTGATAATTCCATGATCTATCCAAAGGTGTTTCAAAAACCATCCCCACCATGTCCATGCAAGTTATCGCTTCCTTCTTCATCACCCTCATCCACACCTAAACTTTTACCAAACACCAAAAATTTTCCTACACCTAACACCTTACCTACACCTATACCTTCCTCTGTGTCTCAGACCCATTACCACATTAGGATTCATGCCGACATCAAGTTTAGTCTATCCTTCACATCCAAACTAGATTTAGTCACGTCCTCACAAGCCATCATAAATAATATTCCCCCTCCCAAGAAGAATACCCAACCCCTTAGGCCGCATACACAGATTCACCCACTACCCCTAAATCACCTTCACCACTTCCATCTATCCTAGGTCCCCACCCATCAACCTTGGCCAAGCAACCTCCTACCCGGAGAAAACAAAAACACGCAAACCACCTTGTCACAATCTGTGTTACACCCAAATTACCTATACAACTTACACCTTCAACGTCACCTACATAATTTTTACCTCCTATACCTACACCACTTACAGTATCCTCGTCATTACCCATACCATTCTCTTCCCTCAACCAATACCTTCCACATTTCCTCTTACCACAACCTTCACTACACCTCCATTATTGTTGTAGCTAACTCATCCCCTTACACCATCTGCTTTCCCTAATACATCACACACTTTTTCTTAACCTTTACCTAAGAATGTGCAACCAAATCCCAATAACCCACTACCTTCCAAATAGGTAGTTAAACATATACCACCTTCAACAACTAGTTCACCTACTACATATTTACCCAAGAAGGTATAATACAAACCTAAAACCGTACTATCTCGATGCATCCTAGAATTCAACGGTAATACCCTAGGTGCATTGGCACATCACTCAACCTAGACTGAGCGCTCACCTGAAGCATGTAAAGGTACCATGTCCCTCTTTAGGGTTGTTGTTGTAGGATGTTAGCATGATGAAGACTTAATACATGTAGTTCCATTATTAATACATCATTCTACAGAGCATGCTAGATCTATATCTAAGGGAGAACAGAATTAAGTATTAACCATGATGAAATCAAGAACATACTAGATCCAAATACACACAGAACTAACACTTAGATTCAACCAATATCCTCCATTATATTAAATATGACAATTACACATAATCTTCTTACAGTAATGGAATTATATGCCCATATGCGCACAGATCTGATACAGTAGTCTAGTCTTGCACACATACATACATATATATGTCTCTCTACTCATTCTTTTATATTCTATGCAATTCACTACATATTTATAAGGGTGGGGACTTTCCCTTCACCGCTTATCCAATCCTAAAATAGGTCACATGCTATTATTAGCTATGTACTTTTTATAGCCATAGCCCCACATGCAAGTGTGCTAATAATAGACTTCCTTTAGTTAACTAACAGTGATAAACCTATTCTTAGCTTGCATCCATGCAAAGTGCTTTGTAGCCGATCCTCCAAAATAGCCAATGTGTGGCGTACAAGTCTCTGCCTTGTTTATGTGCTCTGCACGCCATCTCTAAAAATAGATCCTTATGTGTAAAAATGGATAAGTCCCAAAATATGAACTTATCCTCCACGCACATGTTTCCCTTATCTGTTTGTGCCTTTGAACATGCCCTATTCTCCCACATGGACCTTATATTTTCTCAACTAAGTGCCAGAGTTTGACTGATCAACATTACCCCACACTAGTTTCATTACTGCCCCAGCAATGGTTGTCTCCAAAAATGAATCAAAGAATATGAATAAAGGAATAAAAAGAATTTGGATGAATGAAAGAATGTCTTCAACTTGCAATATCCTCTTCTACAACTAGAATAATCAATTCTAGATATTCCTCTTTATCTCCGCCTCTAAGGTTTTCCATTCATTGAGCACGGCCTCTTCTTTCTTTGGAATATATACTACAATTGACTCCAAGTCATCCCTTGCAATCGCTCCATTTTCATTCTTCGGATACCAATACAATGTTGGACATATTTTTTTTCTAGCTTGGGCTTCAGGTTGAGTTACACCGGTGTTTCTCCAATGTCTCCAATAGCCAAACTTACTAGCTTTATGCTCAACACATCTCGATGAGCCTTTCAATATATGCATTATGTTACCGGATATACATACTTCTTCCTCAGTGTGTGGTAGTCGTAGTCTACCTTGTCTCCGTATTGAATTTTAGCTAGTGCACATCTCCGAGAACCTATGAACTGATGCCTAAAAATACCTCGTTGTGAAGGCATATGGAAATTTGCACCATGGGCTCTAAGCCCCATCCTTTATTGCAAATCATGCAATGTAAAAATGCTGGTAAACTACAAACTGTACTACCTTACCCACCACCGAAGGAAATTATTTGGGTATGTGCCATTTCTCTTCAAATGCCACACAGAACCTATTGTACCACTTCTCAACCCTCTGTTTGACTAGTTCGGTCATCGATCCTTCACACAATTACTTACTAAAATGTTCTACAAGTGACTTGTTCTCCATGGGATACTCCTAGATCTTCTCCTTTGGTCCATTGGGCACCCTAATCTCCATGAATACTCAGAGACAACAAAATAACCCCAAAACTGATCTTTCCTCCTAAACACACTTCTTTGACGATAGTTTCTATAATGTAACCTAAAATTTTGTAGACCACTCCTTCATACATCCTTCTAGCAACATGTAGCCACATGGTATTCACTTGTGACCACCTCTCTTGGTCATTTAATTTTGTCACAAGGTGTGTGACTACCTACACAACTAGGTACTTTTTTAGCTTATCTATGTCCATGTCGTACGGACCCTTGGTGTACCCCAGTTCCCTCCTAGTCTCCAGAATTACAGCCTTGTCTGTTAAGTCCCCATTGAGGTCTTCACCTATAGCCTTTAACCCTATCAATGTGGAGATCAACACGGCTGAAATCCTTACTCTGCATCTTGTAAAGTAGAATAAGTCTTCATGTACTCTTCTCATGATCCATTGGTACAAGGGCTCATATTTTCCAAAGCAGTGGAAGCTCATATAACTAATATATTCCAATATTTTTCAATAACTTCCCCAAAGACATCATCATCATAGACCGACATGTCCCTCTGTTGTGCCCTTACTTGTCTTCATGTTCAACAATGCATCTAGCTCCTTTTTTTTTAGGTATGATGGTTATACTCACTTATCTTGCTTCTTTGAATGTGGGAATCCCATTCTTGGCCTACTATAACCCCCTCTGGATATTGCATCTCTAAAAATTTCTCTCAGGGGTCATTTCTTCTTCCTCCACAACCACCTTCTTCTTTCCCTTAACTCTCTGCAACTACCTTCTTTGGTGCCATTTATACCCTAAAATCCTTTAAAAATACTCATCTTTTGACTTATGCAATGTGCAACTCAAACCCTAGCTCAAATATTGTGCCCTAGTGGAAATCGGGTGTCCTAACTTGTTTGTAATGATTCTACTTCGCTTAAACCTTTCTCTGTGGGAACACAAGCTTCTCCTTCACACAAACCTCTTTTCCATGTCTGGTTTCACACTCTTCACACCTCAACATGATTTCTTGGCACTTTGCACTTATATCTTTTCAAATTCTCTTAATCACAATGGTAAGAATGAACTCACATCCCATCCTTATATAGTTTTTTCAAATTTTTGTTGTATTTATTGCTCCTTCACCTACCCATTGTCCTCTCATTTATTGATCAATTTTTTTTCGTTCAATGTGGTACATCTTCACACCCCATCTATAACCTTCTAGTGTGCCTTCCTACCCTCGATCACAAACTTCTCTTCAGCATGCATCCTTGCACTCGAGTATCTTATCACTACACCTTCCACTTTGGTAGTTGTTATGGCATTCACTTACCTTGCATTATACTATCCCTTCATCCATCTCCATCTTTGGTCACTTTTTAGAAGCAATCCTTTGACTTGAATAGCACCCGTAACAGCTTATTCCTTTCATCGCTCAATTCCAAAAGATTATACCGGATATCAACAACCACCCCACACTAAAAGTATGTGTTGTTTCTCTGCGCATAAAAATTCTTCAAAATAGTAATTAGCTTCATCCATGCAAATGTGCTTATTACACAAGAACAATAACTAAATTGACAAAGCATATAGATGAAGAAGGAAATAAATCAAGGAACTACATAATTGAAAACCTAATCTAAATGGCAACACTACCTTATTATAAACACCAAGAAGACTTATTTATAGTATGGCTTCAGTCTACTCCTGTTAAAGTAACTAGGTATCCATGTTCCATCAAGCACTTCTAAGCTGGAAAGTGCATGTTTCAAGGATGTAAGTGATAACATATGGCCCCAACCAATGTACTTTAAGTTTTCCTAGATGGCACAAGAACTTAGAGGCATAGAGAAGCACCATTTGTCCAATCTCAAACTTCTTATCCTTGATGTCTCTGTCATGCCATGCTTTTTCCTGGCCTTTTCTTTCTTTTTACTCCAACGTGTTATGGCTTGTCGCTCATCCAACTTGATTATATTTTCAATCCATTCTTCTAAATATTTCTCATCAGCTAGACCTCTAATGCATGCGATATGCAAAGAAGGTAACATGAATTCTATAGGAAGAACGGATTCTATGCCAAACACTAACTAAAATGGTGTGGCTTTGTTCAACCTCTTATAAGTTGTTCTATATGCCTAAATTATAGCAAAAAATTTATCATCCCAATCCTTTCTTCCAACATCACAAATTTTTTTCAAGGTCTGGCTCAAAATCTTGTTGAAAGCCTCGGCAGTTCCATTTTCCTGAGGATGGTAAGGTGTAGTCTTATGGTGCACAACCATAAACTCATCTAATAATATCCTGATTGTCTCATTTAAAAAATGTGTGCCCCTATCACTTGTCAAACTTAGAGGACATCCATACCTTGTAAGAACATTTTCCCATAGAAACCTAGCTGATGTAGTTGTTGTACAATCCTTTGTAGGTGTTGCTTCTACCCACCTTGTGAGATAATTTGTGCAAGTAATGATGTAGCGCGATCTAGTCCTACACGCGGCTAGTGAAATAGGTCCTATAAATTTGATAGCCCATTTCTCAAATGGTTTTGCACTAGAAATAGGTCTTAAAGGCATAGCATCTCTTTGTCTTGGTTTTCTTAGATGCTAAAAATGATCACATGCCTTGCAATACGCCTTACAATCTTTATACAAGGTCTCCCACCATAATATAGCGAGTAGAATCTTGCGTGTGTAGTGGCGTCACTTTGGAATAGTGGCCACCTACAATTCTACCATGATTTTCTTCCATAATATTCATGCACTCATGTTCCAATACACAACGGCACAATACTTCATCTCGGCCTAATTAGTACAGGTCACCGTTGATTAACATATAGGGGGTTGTGCATATAGAAAGCTATTTCTTCTCCAAGGATTTCATTCCTTCTGGTGTCATCCCTGTTTGTAGAAAGACAACAATGTCCTCTAGTTCTGATGGTGCTCATTATAACCTAACCGTGCATCTCTCATGGTATCCTCAATTATGCATGCTTCTTCTTGTCTCGTATTCTTGATAGATGGTTTGGTCCAATTACTTTTCCCTAGATTTACCACAACGGTGAAATAAAATTCTTGAAATAAGAGAACCCATCGATTGTGCCCTTATAGAATACGATTTTTACCAAACACTTCAATGTCATGTGATCCATATAAAATATGAATGGTGTAGCTAGTAAATACTTAGTGGAATTTATGTAGTGCATAGATTGTTGACAAAGCTTCGCGATCTATATTTCTATAATTTTGTTCTCAGTAGGAGTCCAATTTCTACTCGTAAAATAGATAGGATTATCTATAATACTATCTCCAAGTTTAATCAAAACCGTGCCAATGGCCATGCATGAGAGGCATCAACATGTACATGAAAGGGTTGATCCCATGAAGAAAAACATAGAATAGGCATGGTAGTAAGTTTCTCTTTCAATATCTCAAATATGCACCTTTGTTGTGGTTCTCCCCAATAAAATGTATGTTTTTCTTTCAATAACTCCTCTAAAGGTGCGAAACTTTGGCATATCCCTTAATGAATTTTCTATAATACCCTGTGTGACCCAAGAATTTGCGTACCTCACTCTTCTTGGTAGGCTCCTTAGGCCTATGATGGAAACTTTGGATAGATCAACTCCTTCACATTATGTGTCCTAATAATATCCCAAACGGTGTAGCAAATATGCACTTCTTGATGTTCAATGAGATACTCAAATGTCTACATATTTCAAACATTAAGTGAATATTGTCATAATGATCCTTAAGCAATCCATACACCATCCAACCATCTAAGTAGACATGTAAGAAGTTGTGAATAAATTCCTTGAATTCTTAAACAACTATGCGTGAAAATATAGCAGGTGCATTTTTTAGACCAAAAGGCATTACAGTATAGATGAAGCTATCCCATTCAAGTAGTAAACATAGTCTTTTCTTGATCCTCCTTTGTAATCTAAACTTGATGATACCCATAAAACACATCTGTAAACAAATATATTTCATGCCCTTAAATTCCTTCTAATATTTCCTTAGTGACTAGCGTGGAAAAGGGATCGGTCACACATGCAGCATTCAACTCCCTGAAGTCCACACAAATCTTGATACGTCTATCCTTCTTGATATTGATCACCATTGGACTAACCCATTCTGACTCATCAAGGGATTGATAATTCTAGACTTCAACATTTTGTCTATCTCTTCTTTGACCTTTTGCGCAAGTTGGAGTTCATCCTATAGGGTCTCTTTCTAACTGGGTGTGCACCCTCTTTAAGTTTTATCTTCATCTCCCCTAATGATTCATGCACACCTTTAAGTTCATGGTACCCCCTAGGGAATAATTCTTGGTAATCCCTTAGTAACTCTATGATTTTTTCCACTTCAGATTCTAACCAATAATCCCCAATTATAGCTTCCTTAGGCTCAGCCTCTGATCCAATATTCACCTTCTTTGTTTTCGTAGGTGCATGATAGGTGCGTGTGGTCTTATCTACACTTTGCAATACCTCTCACCTAGCTGTTGAATGATTTACATCCATATTTCTACTTCTTCATCATCCACTAAGTAGACCATTTTTCCTTTTTATTTCTCAATGCAAGTGCGTTGAAGTAATGTTGCATTGGCCTCTGTCTCTTCAACAAGACATGCACCGAGGATCCTTCACCTAATAACTTCTAAAGGAGTTCTTCATCCTTGGCACTATTTCCCATAGTTAAGAACTTTATGACTTTCAATGTTTATTCAGCCGGAGGATTTGTAGAGAATTCAAACATCGAGGTCATCCCTCTTGTTAAATCTTGCCAATTTCCATTCTCTCTATGGATTTTTGTATATACATACCAAGCATGTGCACATCCTTGTAAAGTGGAATAAATCTTGTGCACCCATAGAGAAAGTGGTAAAGCTTCCTACCATTTTTTCCAAAGTCTCTCACACTTCTGAACATGGTTTTTGAATAGGTTGATTACCATAATAAGTGTATATTTGAGTAGGTGCATTTCCCCTAAAGAACCAAGTAGCAAGATCAATCCTAATTTCATCCCATCCTACAAGATTGTCCTTGTGGGCCATCCACCAGCGTGTTATTGTCCCATGGAGTGTATATGCTAGAATATTTCTTCTTTCCAATGGGTCTATCAACTATTCTTCCATGGCATGCAAGAATACCATAGGATCTTCCATTCTGGTGTAACAAGGTACCGATTTATTACCTATTCTCCTGACATAACATGGTTTTCTAACTCTAGGAAATATGTTCTTTACTTCACTTCCTACAAACTCATAAGTACTATGAGCCCAATTATCACAAGAAACACTTGTAGTATCACTAATGGACTATGCATCCTCCCACTAAATTATTCCTTCTTTAGTTGGCTCAAGCATCTCTGGGTCTAGGATGGTGCATACATAAATCCTATGTAGATCTTCTTCACTTAAAGGCTCAACATAGGGCACTGATATTCAATTTGTTAAAGGGATAATAAATCTCTCCTCCTTGTTTTCAAAATTTATATAGCCCTTGTTGAACCAAAGATCAGAATTATTTACATAGCACCAAGGATTCCCCAATAGAGTAGGGAAGCTATTCAACTCTTCTAGCACTAAAACTTCAAAGTTTCTAGTGAACTTGACTCCTTGTATTGGTAATGGATGCATATTTCAAAACTCATATTAGTCATGAACAATACATTAGAGGATGACTGCAATGGGGGTCTTCCCATTTGTACCCATGCTTCTAAGGTAAGAACATTGACTTCCGCACCTATATTAATTAGTATATTACTCAATAGCCGACATTGTCCACAATACAATTTAGAGTGATTTCCTTGTCATAATCTAGGCTATGAGGGGGAAGATTCGCATGCAGGATCTATCATCTAGTCTCAATACTTACACGTGGAGTGTTTCCCTTTAACCAATCTCCTAACAATGGAATGATATTTTCCTGGTGCAACATTTTACACACTTCCCTTAAGTCATCTATATCAGTTGGGACCATCTCTAATACTTTATTTTGCTCCATCTTCCATGATTTATCTTTTAAGTATTGTATCTCACCCTGAAGATTCCTAAGAACTTCCATGGTTTCCTGATAGACCTCCTTTTGATGGGCCTAACTGGGTCACTGTGCATGTACAACCTCCACCTTAGTAATGGTAGGCTTCTGCTGCAATGCTTCTCGGTTGTGTGTCACCTCTGTGTGGGTCATGATCTTCACTTGTAACTCCTCGGAATCTACCTCCAACTTAGGAATCCATTGATTTTCCATAGCGCGTTGTATCCTAACCATTCTTGTACCTTTGGTTTTTTGTTTATGTTGCTTACTAAGGAGTTCATACAAGTTTGGGAACTCCTCATAACTATGGTTTTTTCCACAAAATGAACATGTAATATTCTCGAGGACATTCACGCCCTGTAGTGGTCGGGGAACCTACATGTATAACATATTCTGTGAGGGAACTCACTTCTTCCACTACCATGACCTTGTCCTCCAAATCCACCATGGTATCCTCGTCCTCTGCCATGACTGCCTTTAAAATGCCCTTCATTCTACTTATAGCGCACCTAATTGTGATTTTGGTCTTGATGTGTGCTCTTTCCCTTAGATTTATTTGAAACTCTTGTCTATCGTACACCAATATCTATAGCATCATGGATCTGACCAATCATCGGTAGTCTTCCATGTCATGATTTGTGGACCTGTAGATTTTACAATAGCTTGAAACATTCTTCCTTATCATGCATTGTAGTAATGGGCAATGGCTAGCATCATGGTTTAAATGTAATATCTCACAATCCAACAGCAATGAGCGTACTAATCTACGAGGAAAACTATCCTTTGTGTGACCTTCTACTTCACAATCTATACACCAAATCCTCGTGCACATCAATCAGTCTTGAATTTAATGGTAGTTTTTCCAATTGTTTTTCCATAGTTGTGATATGTGCTTCTAAAAATGGGCTCACCCCAATATCTATACTTCCAACTTCCTCAAGCACATAAGGCTACTTCAAGTGCTTTGCATGGATCAGTGTATGTATTATGTGATAATTCCCTTCTAAAAGGGGTAATTAGGCCCCCAACGAACCACTGTGTATGTTGGCTTGCATGTATATCATAAGAAAGCTTAGATAATAGTTTTTAAAATGGGAATCATACTCTCTAACACTCTCAGTAGTGCCTTGCTTAATGTCCTTGAGTGCACTTATACTCTTCTGCTCAAACTCAGGGATGTGAAACTCTTTAAGGAATGCCTCTTTTAGGGTTGTATAATCTACGCAAGTTTGATCAGGGTCAAAAATTTGTACTAAGCTGTGTGTGTGCCCTTGTAATGTAGTGGCAAATTGGCTTACCCTCTACTTAAAATCCATGATCCATTTTGTGTACCATAATATTTCACACATATGCACACATTCAACAAAATTATCTTCTATGCCCCTATACTTTGGAAGACAAAGAAACATCTCCATGTAAATATTTTGGGGTTGGTGCAGACCACCGCCAACACGATCCATAACCTCTTGGGTTTCCCGCTTCCAAAACAACCTAACCCGCTGAAACTAGAGTTACCTATGCCTCCTGTGGCTGGTATCAGGACAAAATACGTGCTTTCATGTGTCCTAACATTAGAACCGAATCTGACCTCGACAATCTGTGAAGCATTACCACTTCCAAAAGTTAGTCCAAAATTTGGTGTGTTTGTATTCTACACTAATGATATACCTAAAAAATTACTCCCATATAACAACAAAGTCATTTGTGTTTCCATTATTGTGCCTTTCATAAGACTCGCTCCTACTCTTCCACTACTTGAATTAGTGTGATGACCGCTTGTTATACTAGATCTTTGGAAAACCAAGTGCAAGGGTAAGGTTGTGGTGGATTCGGATGCACGCTCATGGCCTAGGTCATCTCTATTGGCGCACTTCTACATGAGGCTAAGGAGGGTTCCCTATCATGTTTTCCCAAATGGGGGAGTTCCTAAGGCTTGGGTTCCATGTCTTTTGCATGAACTTCAACTCCTTCCTGAACTATCTTTCTCCACAACGCCATTTTCTCTGCAACCTCCCACTACTTCTCAATCTCCCTCTCGTGCACCTCATTATAATTAAGCCACATTTCTTATCTCTGCCTTTCTACCACTAGGTCTTCCATATTTCACCAAACCTTCTCCTTATCCAAAGACGTGGTGGGGTTTAGTTAGCCATTGGTTTACTCTCCAAATTCAAAGTTACCATCAGGATCTTGATCACTAGTGGAATGCCTTGTAGGTAAGTTCCCCTTGGATATCGTAAAAACTAGAATTCAGCTACCTCTGGGAAAGAATAAATGGAGATTGAGTACTCCAAGATATAATTGTTTAAAATTCCGTAAAACCATGTATCCACAGCAAACTTGAGTCCAAATCAAATTAACATCATAAAGGGCCTAAAATTCTTCATGTTTCCAAACAAGTGTGTGATACCTCTAACTCCGCTTAGATGCATACGTAATCAACCACTCATATAATTCTACTAGAAAATTATCAAAGAAGCTCTCATATAAACTGTCATATAGGTTTTGTTCCACCCACACATGTGCTTTAAACTCAAATCCAGTGTTGAACCGTCGTGTGTATGTATTCTTCTTTAGATCATGTATCCACTCTTTAACACTTGCTAAGGTCAATCCAGTATGTCTTCATTGTGAACCCTCCTGGAAAAAACTGAAAAATAGGTCCCGGAAATGGAACTAATGATGTAACTTATAATTCACCAAAGTAAGACCCAGCAGCGGGCACATCACTCAACCTAGACCGAGTTCTCACCGAAGTGTGTAAAGTTACTGGTCCTCTTTAGGGTTGTTGTTGTAGGATGTTAGCATGATGAATACTTAATACATGTAGTTCCATTATTAATACATCATTCTACAGAGCATGCTAGATCTATATCTAAGGGAGAATAGAATTAAGTATTAACCATGATGAAAGAAAGAACATAATAGATCCAAATGCACATAGAACTAACACTTAAATTCAACCAATATCCTCCATTATATTAAATATGAAAATTACATAGAAGCTTCTTCCGAATGGCATTCTATGCCCATACACACACAAATCTGATACAGTAGTCTAGTCTTTCACACATACATACATATATTTGTCCCTCTACTCATTCTTTTATATTCTATCTTCTATTATGCGAGTTCACTAGATATTTATAAGGGTGGGGACTTTCCCTTCACTGCTTATCCAATCCTAAAAATAGGTCGCATGTTATTATTATCTACATGAATTTTACAGCCATACCCCCACATGTAAGTGTGTAAATAATAGACTCCTTTAGTTAATTGATAGTGATAAATCTATTCTTAGCTTGCATCCATGCAAAGTGATTTATAGCTGATCCTCCAAAAATATCCAATGTGTGGCACACAAGTCTCGGCTCATTTATGTGCTTTGCACACCATCTCTAAAAATAGATCCTTATGTGCAAAAAGGCTAATTCCCGAAATATGAACTTATCCTCTACACGTGTGTTTCCTTATCCATTCACACCTTTGAATATGCCATATTCTCTCTCACGAGACCTTTCGCATTTTCTCAACTAATTGTTAGAGTTTGAATGATCAACATCTACCAAAAAAGTGGTCAAACTTACTTAACCTTTGATTCCACCTCCAGTGACACCTCTCCCACCAAATTCACCCACACTTCTATCCAGACCCACACTTACTTCACATTGTCATCCATTGGCAAGGTCTTACGCCAACATCTTCGCTAACCTTTTGGAAACCTCTATCATCACATTACCACTTCTTAGACCTTACGACCCACTCAAACCTAAACCGAAGGGTTTGATGATACCAAAATTTGTGCTTACCATCATGTGTCAGGGTATGATGTGGAAAATTGTAAGGCTCTTAAGACTATTATTCTCCAACTATGTCCTCTCGAAGAAAAATTTTACAATGATGATATTTTAGATGAGGACCCTATTCCACCTACACCTATCACCACACATCCTCATCTCATACCTATTCAACAACCTTCATCTCCCCCTCCACAACCCTTTTATCCTCCTCCAACATTTGAGATCAATATGGTATGCATAAGAGAGCTAGCCAAACCTCCGCCAAAATGCCAATGTGCTGCATTGTTTTCACAAAACTAGTATATGCCCTCACCATATTTTTTCCCATCTTGTCACTACACCTATCACAAATCACTTTCTCCTTTACCGACAGATCAATATGGTTCAAATTTCCACTCGAGCCTAGAAGGACAAAGGAAAGGAGAAAACAACCAACTCATCTACTACTCTTTTACCCAATATTCCATCTGTACTTGCACCAAAAATCACCATCCGTAGACCCACATACCCTATTTCTGATGGGGTTTCCCATCGTATAATGCTTAAACAATTGCACCAGTCTCCTCTCAAAATGTATTTGTACAACCTCTTCCAAACCTCTAAGTCTCATCGTCAAGCCCTCATTGAGGTCTTGCAATCTATTGAGGTTCTACCTAACAACCCTACACCTGTTACATCCATTATCACTCCTCACCATGTCACCACTCTCACCACTTCATCCCCTTCCTCTGTTCCCACTATCACTAATCAAATAGCCGCCCTCGGTTTCTTTGATGATGATATTGTACCTATCCCATTGGATGATCCTAACCCCACCCTATTTATTTCCATCTACGTTCATAATATACATGTTTGACGTGTTATGATTAATAAGCGGTGCAGCATTAACATCATTTCCTCCCATGCATATAACCAAATGAGCATCCCTTCCAATTACATGCATAGTAACTGATTCATTGCACTCATTTAATGATGTCATGACTTCCACCCTTGGAACCATCATTCTCCACATTTTTCTAGGTCCCCGTACCATTCCTGAATTATTTTATGTCATAAAGGGGGAATTCCAATACAACATAATGCTTCTCTGACCTTGGATTTGCACCATGGGTTGTGTTCCTTAAACCTTACACCACTATTTAAAATTTGAACATGAAGGCCACAACTATACCATTCTAGTCGACCCTTCACATTTCAAGACTTGTAACATGTTGTATCAACCCGATGATGTCCTTATACTAGTTAAGGCATCTACCTCCACTACCACTTCTTCTTCATTCACTGCCTCGTCCACCACTTCTACCACTAGATCTTCTGTAACTAACTCCTCTATTCCCACTATTGCCGTAGCTTCTCCAACTAACCCATCAGCTAACCCATATACTCCTCAAACATCCAATGCTTCTTCTTCCCGGTTGTCCAATTATTCATCCATTCCCGCTACTCACATATCCACTACTGATCCCTTAGAAGGTGTTTTTAATGCCTCACTCTAGGGAGTACTTGCCTTTATAATATTGACACATTCCTTACTCCTTAAGAGTATGGTAACTATCACCAACATCCCCGCTATGATCACCACGAAGGAAAATTGTTCCCCTACGGTCCTCCCCACCTTCACACCAACTTAAAATTTGGGGGATTGGATGCTTCTACCTACTCACCCGAGCCACCTTCCAAAAATCAACCATTTTCCTCTGACCTTTAATCTCTCACCAATTGCCACTTCGCGCACACCTTCCTCCATCATTTTCCTTATAAGGAATTTGGGTTTGATTTCTATGAACAAGGCCACCATATTTTTATTCCTTTCACCACTCATAAGCATAAAGACCACAGTGGTATTGGATTTTCTGAACCACCTCCCAAGAAGGCTCGATTCAAACTCATTGAGGAAGATAAACATTCCCTTCCCCATTCACCTCATTCACCACCTTCACCTATAGAGGTTATGGATATAGAATCCATTCCTCCTAACTTTTGTTTTCATGAATGTCATTTCCCTAGGACCTCTAACTTATCAGTGTTATGGTGAGGCTTCCTCTTCTCTTCCCTTCTTATATCCTGACATGATCGATGATAATACACCTTCTATTAATGTCGTTCAATGTCAGGATGATGAGTCTATTCTCACCTACCTTGGTGTGGAATATTCTTATATTCACTAGTCATTACCTTTTGAGATGCAAACCATGTTGAATGAATCGACCATTGAAATCAACATTCACACTCAGGATGACCCACACATTCTAAAAATAGGCCAATCTTTAGATGTTGCTGAACATGAAGCTTTCACTTCTTTCCTTTGGGATCATAGTAATGATTTTTCTTGGTCCTATGTTGATATGCCTGGTATTGACCCAAACATTTTGGTCCACAATATCATAACCATTCCTGATGCCAAACCCATGAAATAGAAGTTGTGAAAATGCATCCTCGCATTTCCCTTCTTGTCAAAGAAGAACTCCAGTGCCTTCTTTTGGTTTCCTTCATCCTACCCATTGATTATCCTCAATGGATCTCTAACATCGTTCCTATCACAAAAGTGACAGGGGAACTCCACATTTGCATGGATTTCCATGACCTTAACTTATCATTCCCCAAAGATGACTTTCCTCTACCTAGTATTGACCAACTAGTTGATCTCACCGTTGGCCATTAGATGCTACCACTAATGGATGGTTTCTTGAGTTATAACCAAATATTACTCACCTCGGAAGATCAACACAAAATCACATTAATCACTTCTTGGGTGACCTTCTACTATCGTGTCATGCCCTTTGGCCTTAAAAATTCTAATTTCATATCATCGAGCTATGCCTTATATATTTCATGACATCATGCATAGTATATTGGAAGATTATGTTGACAATATTCTTTCCAAATCTTTCCAAATCTAAACATCGAGCCAAACAAATTTCCATATTTAAGGTTTTTTTACCATATCATCAAATACTTCATTCACCTTCATCCTAAGAAGTGTGTCTTCACTATTCTCTCTGGAAATATCCTTGGTTTTATCATTTCTTTGTGTGGCATTGAAGTTGATCCCACTAAAATCAAGGCTATTCTTGAGATGCATCCACCTACTAACCTTCATGAACTTCATATTTTTCAAGGAAAGTTTTAGTCTATTCGTCACTTTATTTCTCGCTTTCCAACCACTACCATCCATTTCATCATCTTCTAAAAACGATGTTTCCTTCAAATGGGATGATGAATGCCACAAATATTTCGACCCCTTAAAACAATACCTTCTCTAACCACCTATTCTTATTCCTCCTAAGGATGGCCAACCATTTCACCTTTACATTTATGTTACTGATCATTCCTTGGGTGTTATGCTCACTCATCATGATGAGCAACACAGGAGAAATCATTTTATCATATAAGTCATACGCTTTTATACTACAAAACTAGGTATACTCACACTTTGAAAAACTTTGCTTAGCCTTAGTTTTTTTCACCACTAAACTTCACCATTACCTACTCAACACAAAACCTTTGTTATCACCAATACTAACCCCTTACATTACATATATAAGCTAAGACCCACCAAAAATAATGTGTTACACGTTGGCTCATGCTTCTTGCAAACCTAGATCTCGAATTCATCCATCAAAAAAATTTCAAAGGGTAAACCATTGCTGACCAACTCATAGACGCACTTATCTCTAGAAACGAATCTTCTAGCTTTGATTTCCCTGATGAATCCATCGCTACCCTCTCCCTAGATAATACAATTTACCAAATGACCATATTCTTTAATGGTTCTAAATGTTAGTGTGGGGGTGATGCGAGTTATCCTCATTCCTCTTATTGGTCAAAACATCTATTGGGAGGGTAGATCTATGGATAGACGAGCCAACAGTGTGCAGGGCATAACCCCTCTTTGAGACAGCAAAGTGAAACTAGTTTATTGCTATTCTACCAGCAGGTATCTGCACAAGTCCTATAGTATTCTGCCTTCAGGGGTTTGGGATCTCGTCCCAGTAGGGGTATTTCGACTATGAACAAAATGGAACGAAGGGAGGAGAGGAGATAGGATAGATCCGAAGGGAGAAAAGAAATGAATTCCAAAGTAGAAAGGTTAGAGGGTTTATGTTTTGGGCTGGTAGTAAATAGAGCCAAACCTACTTGCATAAACGAACAAAGCAATACTGATGAGCAAATGACAAAAAAGTAGAGATAGATCTAACAGAAAAGCAACATAGATCTAACTTAAGAAAGATCTAATGCACATAACACATCCATTGAGCACAAAGTCTTAATTTCTGTATTAATATTTTTATTACAAAAGTACAAAGCCTTTTCCTTCTCACTTCTATTTTTCATCTAAAAAAATGTTCACCACCGAATACAAAAAGTATCTAAGTATATATAGAAGGAGAAGGAGAAATAAGGAGAAAAGGAACCAACAACAAGTATCCAAGTTCTTTTCTTTTAGTATCCTCTTGTCTTCCTTTGCTTCTGAAGCATTTTGCAAAGGGCATCCACTACAGAGAGGGCCTCTCCATGCAGGCTTTCTGAGGACATTCCCATTATGACCTATGTCACTGTATAATCTATAGGAGACATATCTTTTTATCCTTTGTGGGATAAGGGTATGTGATCTCATGAACCCTTTCACCTAAAGCACTCTAAGAGAAGCGGGTTATAGGATTTTGCTTCTTAGCTCCTTTTGTTGGAATGATGGAGAAGTCCATAGGTGCAATGGGGACTTTCCTCTTGTGTTGGCTCAGGTGTTTGGAGATCCATTCTAGACTTAAGGGAGTGTGACCAGAGGAAGGAGGAGAAACGGGGTAGAAGAAGGAGTGACTACAAGTGAACATGGGGAAATGTGTCTAGATGCTTAGCGGCAAAAACATTGATAAAGAAGTGACCCTCCAATGCTCTCAAGGGATAGGAGTCACCTTCCTGTAGGAGAGGAAACCATGGGGGTAGAAGGGATCTAAGAGATGAGGGAAGAAATGTTGGGGGATAGATCCATGAGGGAAGAGAAGATGAAGGAAGAGGAAGGGGGAACAGGAGAATACGGGGAGAAGACACAACCAAAGGAGTGGTTTCTTGAGTGACGTGAGGAGGGGAAGGAGGAGCGGGAGACGAGATGTCATCTTTGAATGTTCATGAGTAGCATGAACATCCCGAGTGGATATGCCCGTTGGAACACTTACCACCTCTTTCTTTTCGGGGATACTAGGCTTACTACCACTTCCTCGGCTATCTTTGAGGAGGACTCTCGGGAGCTTGCTCCGAGAAATGCTTGATTCTTCCTCTTTGTCTTTCCCTTTACCCTTTGGCAATTACCTTGGCTTAGCAAGTGCATCGCCCAAAGGAGCGTTGTGAAGTCTACTCCAAGGTAAATGAGATCTGCTTTTCCCGCACCAATGCTCTGTGATTTTTGCAGAGTGCCTTTAACCCTTTCCTCAATAGTTTAAGGTTCCTTTTTTCTATCAATCTCGACAAATGGCCAATTTTCCTCGTCCGTGTCTAGATAGACCTGATCAACTTCTTGATCAATCACTTGGAAACCTTTTGGGACAATGGCCACATTATATATCGATATAGATATCTTCAATCTTTGGGATGTGAATCGGATCAAGCTTTGCCCTCAAAAGGTAATTGTGAGGATCAAAGGTTGACCTCTTAGCGGAAATTGTGTTTTAAGTTGAGAAACTCTATCTCATGCAAACATTTCCCGAGCTTTGCTTTATGAGAAGTGTAGGAGTACTCGCCACCTTGTGAGGGGGAATGGAGTTCCACCCTTCTTTCTTTTAATACACTTCTTGTGGTATGTGATTAGGTAGCATTGCGGGACGAGATCCAATAAGATCAACTTGGGTCTCACATACCTCGGTAACTTGGTGGGCTCCCCAAGAAGTTACCGGCTCTAAGACAGGTGAAAGTGGGAAATTGCATAAATAACACCCCCCACTTCTCTGTAGTAGTAACCATGCTCTTGGTCATCTAACCGTGATTCATATTGGGCCTCAAGAGGCAGATGATGCCGTAGAAGAAGGCATCATTGATTTTGCTAAATTGTGTGATGTTGTTTTCCAATCTCAACTCTGGATAATACTTATATATTCTTACTTGGGGCCACACCCCACATTGACTTAGTGTTGGGTAGTCTCTTTCAGAGGCAGTAGCATATACCACATAGGATTTCATGTAGAACCTCCCAGTTGTTGAGAGTTGTTAAAGCTTCTCGGAGATGGTGCTGTTGATAATCTCTGCCCATTCAAAATGCTAATCAGGAACATTTATACTCATTGTTTCTAGATATTTGAGCATCCATTTGTGAAAGTAATGGGCATCAAGAAGCCCAAACACCCTACTCAGGAAGGTGATGGTGTCACTTAACTCCTCTAAGAAGTCGTTGCGATGAATAACTTGTGGCCACCTGGTTATCACCTTCTTGTTTTTCAGATATACTTCATTCATAAGCTGCATGCATTTGTCTTCATTTTCATCCCATGATTTTATGCAGTCTTCATGGCTTATTGCCACAAAATTCCAATGATGGGGATGACCAACATAATTTCAAAAAATGTCGGCAAGTGAGTTTGATTTACCTAGCCCTTATCATTCTCAACACATCTTGTGTCCTTATTGTAACAATGGCCCACCACCATCATGAACTCATTTTTTACTGCACTCATGAGAATTCCTACAGTGAAATGTAAACCACTATCGACCAATTTTTCCATCCATGGACTACCTGTGACCTTCTTGGTTCTAGCCCCGAAGTCCTTCATATCAATATGAACAAGTTCTTAATCCCTGATGTCCAAGTCACACTTTGCAAGGGATTCAGGCATCCTGACCCTTTGGTATTTATAATTCATTTCTTCTTTTATGAGTTTGGCCTTTCCCTTAGACTTGGTTGGATTCTTACTTGATGAAGACATGTGTGAATTTGAGTTCAATTTGTTGATCTATAAGAAGAATCGGGAAGTCCATCACAGAAGAGCCATGTTAGCTATTAAATTGTCCATTAAAGCTTTCCGGAATGTAAAGTTATTAATTTATAATCCTCTAGGTGCAAGACACAATTCTATTGCAGTGCAGTCGCGAGGTCATAAAAGCAAGGCGCACTTGTTGGAGAGTGTTACACAAAAGAAAACGGTGCAAAAGGGGCATAGGGCGCAGAAACTACTACACACAACATTCAGATGTTGGTGCCATAGAATGTGTGCTTGCACCATATGAAGTGTTTTAAATGGCGCATGATTCATTTGGTGTAGCAAGGGTTCAAGATCCACCATGGGCACAAATATGGTACATGTTGCAAAACATTATGATGCGCCAAAGGGTGCAGGTTCAAAGGGTGCATCATTGAGTTAAGGTGTGCCAATGTTTGAGCTTTGGTGCGGCACGGGAAGGGTCTACACTGACATTCGAATATAGGTGTAGATGGATTTACACTTGCCCCTATGTTTGTTTTTAGGAATTTTTATAAGGCACGGGAAAGATGCATGTTGTAGGCAGGGATAGTGTGCCTCTTTGGCGCAACTTTGTTTAGTGTAACAATTGAATGGTGTTTTCGCATTAAAGAAAAACCATGGGTTTGATAATTTTTAGAAACTTCCCTCTTTTGGTAGGATTTTGTGGCCTTTAACTCTTCCAACACAAATTTTGACAAAGTGAGGGGAACAAAGGAAAGAGGGTCAGGGATTCATTTTGAGACAAGGCCTCCCAGGTTAGCAGATCTGGAAGGAGGGTAAAACCATTTTAAAAGTGGGTCGATTTACAAAATGGGCAGGGGTTGTATTACTTCTTAGGTTCATTTTCTTTGTTTTTAATAATAACAACCTCCAAAAAACAACACAAAAACCCCACAACAACAACACAAGAAGAGCAAGGACCACTTACCAGGAATATATAAGATGGAGGAAATGATGTGGGGTCCACGAATACGATGAAAAGTGACACACGGGGCTGACATGAGCGCTGATAGGTGCAGAAGAATTAACTTTTCACATTTTTTCAATCGTGAAAATGACAGGTCGAGATGCGCCTATTTATAGCAAAAGGTGTAATAAATGCACCACCAACTTTTTATAAGGCGCACCTAGGTAGATGCCAACATGAAAATATTTGTGCCCTAGGCGCAGATTTGGGACTGTCAACATTACTTTTTTAGCACTTTGGCGCACCATTCAAGGGTGCAACATTTTGAATGTCGACAAGATGGCGCATGCACCTTGGCGTAGGCTTGAAAGGTGCATCATGGGAAGGCACAACATTTGGAATGTCGACACTCCAAAGGATGCACCAAAGGAAAGGAGGGGGTGCAGTTTCATTTGATGTTGCGTGAATAAAAATTGTGCCCAACCAAAAAGGACCAAATGACTAAGTTTGAAAAACTAGATTCTCTAGAAAGGGATTTTATGCCATTCGAACACTAAGGGACCTCAATGGGGAACCAAAACAAAATTTTGGTATGGTTACCTATAAAATTGCCCTTATCAATTTTACAGGATAACAATTGGCTCTTTCTAGGGACTATCTTTGAGCGAAGCTTAAGGGTAGAGAATCCCAGATCTACATGTGCCTATCCATTGGGTTACAGAGTCAAAAACAAGGGTGATGAAAAAGGAAAACACACAACAACAAAAGAAAACACACATGACAAAAACAAACACACAACTAAAGAAAACTATACAAAGAAGAGAGAAAGCTCTACTTCCTGAATATTTTGAGATGTTGCCCGCTATAGGGAAGCGGGAGCTCAATTCCATCTAGATACGAGAGATAGAAGCTATTCTCTCCATTGAGCTTTTGATCTTGAAAGGCCCTTTCCAAAGGGAGTCAAATTTTCCATGCATGCCCTTTGGCTCTCTTCGCTTGTCCCATAAAAGGACGAGATCTCCCACCTGGAAATCCCTCTACTTAGCCTTTTATCGAATAGTCTCTTGACTTGATTCTGATGTTTAGTGATCCTGTCGACCACTCTTACTCTCTTTTCTTCAAGTTCTGTTAGATACATGACCCTCTTTTCAAGAGAATTCTGGAAAGTCTCATCTTGATCACTCATGCCAAGCGTAGAGGGGAAGTTCCACATAAATGGGGAGCTCAAGCGTCGATTCCATATAATACTTGAAAAGGTGACATACCGAGAGACCTCTTTAGAGTAATACGGTCTACCCACAAAGCATCATATAATGACTTGTGCCAGGACCACTGATTCTCATCGACTAGCTTCCGTATGATGGTTACTAAGTTCTTATTACTGGATTCTACCTGACCATTTCCTGGGGGTAATAATCTGAGGCATGGGCCAAGGTTATCCCGTATTCATAAAAACCAATAACTTCCCATGAGGAGAAGTTGGAAGCATTATCAACAACTGATCTTGTGTGGGATGCCAAACCTCACGATGATATTTTCTTTGATGAAGTTGCAAATGACTTCAGAGGTGGCATTCTTAACAGGTATGGCCTCCACCCATTTGGTGAAGTAATATGTTGTTGTTAGGACATAACTATGTCTAGAACTTGATTGGGGATGTAGTGCTCTAATAAAGTCAATTCCCCATTTCCTGAATGGTTCATCAATAATGATGGGCCTGAGGGGAAAAGCAGCCAATTTTGGTTTGCCAACAAATTGTTGGCAGAGCTCACATTTTGCTACCCATGTGGTTGTATCCTAAAATAGTGTTGGCCAATAGTACCTGGCCCAGATGATCTTATGTGTTGTCATAGATGAGGAGAAGTGACCGCAGGCTGAGTCATGAAAACTTTCAAGCAATTTGATCTGCTATGGTTTGTCAACACATCGCAAGAAGATGCCATCAATACCACATTTGTATAAACCTGTCATCCCATATGACATATCTGGCTATCCCTGAGCTTTATAGTCCACTTCTCCTTTGAAGTTAGATGAGGTGGGCACTCACCATAGAGTGAGAAAGAAAGTGATATCAGAATACCATTCATTGCTAGTCAAAAAATAGAACCATAGGCAAAGAATCAACTTTCTTTAGTTTACCTTGTACTCCATCGATGCAATCAACTTCCTCTTTAGGGACCTCTGAACCTTTGTTTTCAGCCATAAGATGACATAGGCCCTTGCCTCTTACCAACTTGGTTGGTTTTATGTCTAGATCATACTCTTGGACCTTTGTGATCCAATTCCCTCGTAAGCTTCCTAACTCCTATTGAGTTAGGATAGACTTGACTGCTGTGTCAGGAACCAACACTACCGTATGAGAGTTTAGGATGTAGTACCGGAAGTTCTTGACCACTTTGACAATGGTGGTGCATGCTTTTCTAACTGAGACATCTTCAATTCATGAGGCTTGAGAGGAGAGCTCATGAACGTGATTGGAGATTCAACATCCTCAGAATTCTTTTGCATTAAGATGGCTGATACAAGTATGCTCAGATGCATAATTGTACATGATAAAATCCTTGGAGAAGTCGGGACATACCAGGATGGGTGCATGGGTGATGGAGGATTTTATATCCTTGAATGACGCCTTTCCTTCTTCACTCCACAGAAATTTTGTGACCCTTTCATCATATTTGATATGTGATGAGTCTTTTCAGCAAAGTCGGGAACAAAGCGTCTGAGAAAATTCACCTTTTCCGAAGAAGGAGTGAACACCGGTCTTGCTTGTGGGTAAGGTAAGGTTCTGAATAGCCTTAACCCTTTCGACATCTATCTTTGTTCCTTCCTTGCTGACAACATGTCCCAGCAACTTTCCTTCAAATGACCCGAAAAACTTTTTTGGATTTAGGGAAATCCATGTTCTCGACATCTAATCAATACTTGCTCCAAATGATCACAATGATCACTTCACTTTTTAGAGAACACAGTTAAGTCATCTAAATAAACTATGATGACCTTTCCCATCATACCTTTGAATGCAAAGTCCATCACTCGCTGAAAGGTGGCACCAGCGTTGGTCAAGCCAAAAGGCATCCTGCTATAGGCAAATGTGCCCCAGGGAGTAGTGAATGTTATTTTGAATCGGTCTTTAGGTGAGACCTCAATCTGATTATAGCTTGAAAAACCATCAAGCATGGACAACATCTTTGAACTGGTTACTGCCTGTAGAACTTGATCCATTATAGGCAGTGGGTAGTTGTCCTTCAAGGATGCCTGATTCAGATTGTGAAAATCTACGCATATGTGTATCTCACCATTCTTTTTTTCATACAAGCATGATGTTTGTGACCCAAGTACTGTGATGGATAGGAAAGATAATCCTTGCATCCAACATCTTCTGTATTTCTACCTGGATGGTACCCGAGATCTTGGGATTATAGTGCCTCTGTTTCTGGTGAAAAGGTTTGACATCATCTTTTAACGGGATGTCATGTTGAACATCCTTCGGCTTGAAAGACTTTAGATCAGCATAAGACCATGCCAATACATCCATATATTTCTTCAGAAATTTGACAAACTTCCACTTTTCTTTGGGTGTGCAACATTTCCCGATGTTCACAAACTACGGATGTTCCATAGTACCCAAGTTGACCGATTCGGTTTTTGGAGAGGAGTTGGGATCATCTTGTCACTTCTTCTTGACAAAATGATCATGTTTGTCAAACAATCATTCCAGAGAGACTAAACCTTTGGGATTTTATTTCCCTTGAGCTGACATATGCCATCACCTTCTTTTGATTCATTTTCTTGATTAGTAATAGATTCATGGCATGTGAAGTAGATCCTTCAAAATGAAGCTCACTGAAATTTTCTACTTTCTCTAGAAAGGCAATAAGTTGATTGTCATCGTTGAATACCTGCCAGTGCTGAGAATTGTCTAGCATGCTTGGGTGGAAGACTACCTCAATGGTATATGTGTCATCTTCAACCCTGGGTGAGGGAGCATGAGAGATGCTGAGATGGCCAATGAATCGGCCATGTCATTCTGAGCTCTTGGAATGGATTTTATTGAGAAAGTGTCAAATTCCTCAATGTTGTCCCATATTACATTGCGGTAATGTCTGAGCCTTTCATTCTTTACTTGGTATATTCTTTTCACTTGATTAATGATCAGCTCGGCATCACCTATACTTTTAGGTTCTTAATTCCCCTTTCTTTTGCAGCTTGCATGCCAAGTAGCAAAGATTCATATTCAGCAAGTATTATTTGTATTGAAAAACTACAACTTGAAAGAGAGAGGAAAAATCTCCTCTTCAGGAGATATTAGCACAACTCCAGCACCGCATCCGCTAGTTACACAACTGCCATCAAACTGCAGTGTCCATATCTTGTTAAGGTCCTCCTCTTAGATGAGAACATCCATTTTATCAGACTCAGTGGATAAGAAGTAGTTCCCCATCCCTGATGATTCGAAGAGAATTTGGGCTTTGGGGTCGTTAGAATTGGTGACCAAGTACTTCTTTTGTGATTCAGGCTCCAATGTCTGCATTACACCCTTGATGGGGATTCTGGCTTTGGACCAGTCCATATGGATCTCTCCACCAACTCTCTACAAAAGCTTCTTCCTAGTAGAATTCCATATGCCGTTGGGATATCAAGCAACGAGGATGGTCATCTTTACTCTTTTCTCTGGGAACGCGCAAACGTGAATCTGTGCATCTTTGATTTGACCAATCAATGGAACCTGTTTGGTTTCCATGGAGTAACATCTACCAAAAGGCTTGGTAAGAGTGAGGCCCAAAGCATGAGTGACCTTTGCGGCATGACATTATCGGAAGCCCCAGAATCAATTATGTAGTTGCTTAGCTTGTGACCATTGATTAGGAGGGAGAGATAAAAAGGTTCAATTTTTCCTGACATGGAAGTCGAGGAAACATTTATGCGAGATGCAGGAGGAGTGGAAAGGATTCCTTTAGGGGAGGCATGAATGGGTATGGCAGCTTGGCTTTGGATATATTCAATCAATCTTACAAGCTACTCAGGATTAGACTGAAGATATTCAGCCTCAGACATTTGAATCTTGGTCTTTTTAGCATGATCGATTATATCGAATGAGGCCAAGGGTTGCGTTGATGAAGGAATGAGTCCCTCACTTTCATGGAGGGGTAGGGTTACTGGTCTTTATGGGAATAGAAGAAGGCTGATTTGGAGGAGAGATGGGAGGAAAATATTTTTTTGTAAAAGACTTAATAGGAGGTTGAGCAGGAAGAGGATTACCTCTTTTAGCAATGGTTGGAGGCATGTTTGACACAACCTTCTCTTTTTGTATCCTAGCAGCAACTTCTACTTCTTTTCCTTGGGAGTGGGTGAAAACAAGCATATGATTATTCCACTTGCATACCCTTGGGTACCCTCTTCTTCATTAGACTCTCATCTTCAAATTCCATATACCCGATTGTAGAGTCACCAGTCGGTTCACCGACATCTTGATCATCTTCACCTTGCGATGAAGGTTCTTCATAATTTTGCTCCTCTCTTGACCTCGACTAGGGCATTGACCGGAGGGGCCTCAAGTGCCAACCATGGAGTAGTTGCAGGAAAACGTGGCCTTTGTGGGGTGTTGTTGGAAGTGAAATTTCTCCGTGGGATATCCCGGTATGAAGTGTTAGGAGAAGCTTGAGCTAATTGCTTCTTTAATGCGAGCAAGTCATTTGCCATCTTCTGGAATGTTGGATCTGATGAAGTGGCTTGAGAAGGAGTTGAATTTTTAGCTTAGATGGCTCTCATTTTAACTTGCCAGATATAAGCAAGTTATCTTCTATCCGAATGGCTGCAGCTTGAGCGAGAACCAGGGTGGTGATTTGTTCTTGTAAGAGTAAGAAACTTACTCTTGAGCTCATGGCATTCACAAAGAAACACTTCTGATTTTCTGGTGTTGGCAGCATGGCGGGTGCACATGGTTAATTAGTGAATTGAAATGAGTGATAAAATCATGCATGGTTTCATTGACTTCCTTCTTTAGGTGAGTGATCTTTGACAGTAATGCAAATGCATCTTCTGAAGGCTTATACCTATCTTCAAATGTAGTTTGTAATGTGGCCCAACTGGTGATAGATCCGGCCTGGCAAATGTTGGAACCACTCTTGCGGGTCCTTGCAAGGTCTCTAGAAAGAGGTGTACTGACACATCTTCATGGGTCACATCCAAGATGTTGCATGACATAATGAATGTAGATATATGTGAATCCATGCTTTGGTTTCCACTCCCATCAAATCTTGGGAAATTCTTTTGGTTTCCATGAGGGAGTGTGTGAACAGGATGTGGTAATGCAAGAGGGCCCATAGTGTTTCCCCATGGTACTACCATTTGAAAATATGGAAAGAGACATGAGCCGGGAGTGTGGTTCCACTTGAGCAACAAAGTGCTACAAAGGGATGTGGAGGCTCCTCCTTGTGAAAAAATGGTTCTTTCATGGGGGCGAGGCACTTCTGGCTGACCGATCGGCTGAACTTAGTGATGAGAAGCATGTTGGTGTAATACTGAAGTTGTGCCTTTGAAGTAGATCAAAAATAGGATCAACTTCTCCATGAGCTCTCCTACTATGAGTAAATGGCTCACCACCAGCGTATCTTTTAGATCTGTAATGTTTTTAGAGTAGATTTAAAAACTCTTTTTGGTTGTACTTGCTGATTTTCTGATTTTTTGACAAAAATCAGCAGCATGTACTTTTCTAAATATTTAATTTTATCCCTCTTTTGAAAACCGATTGCGGTTTAATGAAAAAGATCAACGAGGATAAAATGATGGTTAACTTAGTAAGCTGATTTTGGATCTTAGAGTTGACTTTTTGCAAGGGTTTGAAATTATTTGTAAAACTGTCAGAATCTCAGATCTATGGAAATATGGGTTTTTGTAAAAACTCAAGTGAACTAAAGATCTCTAACTAGCCCAGATCTATGGATCTCTGAAGAAAATTTTCAGTTTGGATCACTTTTGCAAAAAATTTTGGATTTTAAGCAAAAAGTTAAGATTTGCAAATAGGTAGTGATTTTTATAGTTTTATCTATTTTCTTAGTTACCTTAGCAACCTTAAAAGTTGTTAGTGTCTTTTAACTAACACAACACTCACATAGATCTGGTTCTTTCCCCAATAGAGTCACCAAAAACTGTTGGTCCAAAATCTGTCGGGAGGCAGATCTATGGATAGATGAGCCAACAGTGTGCAGGGCATAGCCCCTCTTTGAGACAACAAAGTGAAATTGGTTTATTGCTATTCTACCAGTAGGAATCTATGCAAGTCCTACAGTATTCTACCTTCAGGGGTTTGGGATCTCATCCCAGTAGGGGTATTTCTGACTGTGAACAGAAAGGAATGAAGGGAGGAGAGGAGATAGGATAGATCCGAAGGGAGAAAAGAAATGAATTCCAAAGTAGAAAGGTCAGAGGGTTTATGTTTTGGGCTGGTAGTAAATAGAGCCAAACCTACTTGCATAAATGAACAAAGCAATACTGATGAGCAAATGACAAAAAAGTAGAGATAGATCTAACAGAAAAGCAACATAGATCTAACTTAAGAAAGATCTAATGCACATAACACATCCATTGAGCACAAAGTCTTAATTTCTGTATTAATATTTTTTATTACAAAAAGTACAAAGCCTTTTCCTTCTCACTTCTATTTTTCATCTAAAAAATGTTCACCACTTGAATACAACAAGTATCCAAGTATATATAGAAGGAGAAGGAGAAAGAAGGCAAAAAGGAACCAACAACTATTTACAAAATATCTACAAAAATATCTAAAAGTCAACTGTTGACTTTGGGGCAATTTGGTGGATGACAACATCTCATGGTGCAACATGGATGATGTCATCATTTGTGCCAACATACTTTTAAATACTTTACAAAAATGGGAACAATCCCAAGAGGAAGGAGCCTATTCGTCATCATCCCATGGCTGGAAAGGAGTATCCTGCTTCTGCTCAGGAGAGGAAATGTGAAATTGAGCATGATACTCCATGAACTTGCTAATCATCGGTTGAAGTTGATCCTGAGTGGGACCCTTGGTGTGATCACCGATGACCTCGCAAGTCTCCTGTTCATCTCTGAGTCTCTCTGGGAGCTTGAAGTATTCATTACCTACCTCCATCAGGTATCCAACAAAATTGTAGGCAGGGCCAGAAGGTTGTTGATAGATTCTACATCAAAAGTGGCTTCTGACCCTAAACCTTGTGACGTGATCTCCTTGAAGAGCCGAATAGTGTCATCTACCTTCCTCAAGGCATATGATGGGGTGAGAAAGCCTGGAGACATCCTTAGGATGATCTGCTCCATTTGATGCATTGCATCCAAGGCTTCCTCCTTGATTTTATCTATTTTCTCCAAGACAAATTCCATCTGGTCAACCCGATAGTCCAAAGCAAGCAAGGACTTTGTTGGGTGCTCTTGGGTGATCGAAGACGCCAAATTTTACTAAGTCATCGATTGGGAAATCGAGCATCTTCTAGAATGTCTCATGTTGTAACCTAGCATGGTCCAACTCTTCAGAGATAGGTCCTGCAATCACTGGAGTTCCTTATTAGCTTGATCAATATTTTGATATAGCTCGTGAACTTTATAATTACTTCCTCACTATCCTTGAGGATCTGGTCTCTCCAAGTGGATACTGCCATACCTTGCTCACCAATCTTGGTGTACTCATTTATCTTTTCCTGACTAAGGGCTTTAGGAGTTTGGTGGCAGCTATAGGAGGTGCACTACCCATTTTCTATAGGGCTTGGAGAAGATGTTTGTTCTATTCTTTCAGTATCCTCTTCTCTTCCTTTGCTTCTGAAGCTTTTTGCAAAGGGCATCCACTACAGATAAGGCCTCTCCTTGTAGGATTTCTGAGGATGTTCCCATTGTGACCTGTGTCACTGTATAATCTGTAGGAGACAGATCTTTTTATCCTTTTTGGGATCAAGGTATGCGATCTCCATAACCCTTTCACCTAAAGCACTTTGAGAGAAGCGGGTTATAGGATTTTTCTTCTTAGCTCCTTTGTTGGAATGATGAGAGAAGTCCATAGGTGCAATGGGGACTTTCCTCTTGTGCTAGCTCAGGTGTTTGGAGATCCATTCTGGACTTAAGGGAGTGTGACCAGAGGAAGGAGGGGAAATGGGGGTAGAAGAAGGAGCAACTATAGTGAACATGGGGAAATGTGTCGAGACACTTGGTGGTGGCATTGATAAAGAAGCAACCCTCCAATGCTCATAGGGGTAGGAGTCACTGTAGGAGAGGAAACCATGGGGGTGGAAGGGATCTGAGAGATGAGGGAAGAAATGTTGGGGACAGATCGTGAGGGAAGAGAAGATGGAGGAAGAGGAAGGGGGAACAGTAGAAGATGGGGGAGAAGACACAACCAAAGGAGTGGTTGCTTGAGTGATGTGAGGAGGGGAAGGAGGAGGAGGGAGATGGGATGGTGGGAACTTCACTAGTTATAGCAGTGGCAACATCCTGAGTGGATGTGCCCGTTGGAACACTTACCACCTCTTCTTTTTCAAGGGGATACCAGGCTTACTACCTACTGTTCTTGGGCGGTGGAAGGAGGACTCTCGGGAGCTTGCTCCTGAGCAGTGCTTGATTCTCCCTCTTTGTCTTTCCCTTTTCCCTTTGGCAAGTGCTTTGGCTTAGTAGGTGCATCACCCAAAGGAGACGTGGTGAAGTCTACCCCAAGGTAAGATGAGACGTTTTTCCTACACCAATGCTCGTGTGCATTGCAGAGTGCCTTTAACCCTTTCCTCAATAGTCTGAGGTGCCTTTGTTCTATCAATCTCGGAAAATGGCCAATTGTCCCCATCCGTATCTAGATAGACCTGATCAACTTCTTGATCAGTCACTTGGAAACCTTTCGGGACAATGGCCACACCATATTGGATGATCTCTGCCAGGGCCAGGTGGGAGTGATCCTTTCTTCTGAGCTCGACCTCGTGATACAGATCGATATAGATATCTTCGATCTGTGGGATGTGAATCGGATCAAGCTTTTCCCTTGGAAGGTAATTGTGAGGATCAAAGGTTGGCCTTGCGGGAAATTGTGTTTCAAGTTGAGCAACTCAGCTCGTAAACATTTCTCGGGATTTTACTATGAGAAGTGTAGGTGTACCTACCCACTGTGAGGGGGAATGGAGTTCCACCCTTCTTTCTTTTTAGACACTTCTCGTGGTATGTGATAAGCTATCTGGACAGCTCCAATAGGATCAACTTGGGTCCCGCATACCTCGGTAACTTGGTGGGCTCCCCCAAGAAGTTGGCGGCTCTGAGATAGGTGAAAGTGGGGAATTGCATAAATAACGCCCCCACTTCTCTGTGGTAGTAACCACGCTCTTGGTCATCCGACCATGAGTCATATTGGGCCTCAAGAGGCAGATGATGCCATAGAAGAAGGCATCATTGATTTTGTTGAATTGTGCGATGTTGTTTTCCAGTCTCAACTCTAGATAATACTCATATATTCTTACTTGGGGCCACACCCCGCATCGACTTAGTGTTGGGTAGTCTCTTTCAGAGGCAAGCAACATATACCACATAGGAGTTCATGTAGAACCTCCCAGTTGTTGAGAGTTGTTGAAGTTGCTCGGAGATGGTGCTGCTGATAATCTCGCCCATTCAAAATGTTGATTAGGAATGTTTTTGCTCATTGTTTCTAGATATCTGAGCATCCATTTGTGAAAGTAATGGGCATTAGGAAGCCCAAACACAGCTCAGGAAGGTGATGGTGTCACTCAGCTCTTTTGAGAAGTCACTGCGATGAATAACTTGTGGCCACCTAGTTATCACCTTCTTGTTTTTTAGATATACTTCATTCATAAGCTGCATGCATTTGTCTTCATTTTCATTCCATGCTTTTATGTAGTCTTCTTGGCTTATTGCCACAAAATGCCGGTGGTGGGGGATACCAACATGATTTCAAAGTGTTAGGGTAGTGAGGTTGATTATTACCTCACCCTTCTCATTCTCGACACATCTTGTGTCCTTATTATAACAACGGCCCACCACCATCATGAACTCATTGTTTACTATGCTCACGGGAATTCCTGCAATGAAATGTAAACCACTTACCAACCAATTTTTCCATCCATGGACTACCTGTGACCTTCTTGGTTCTGGCCCAGAAGTCCTCCATATCAATATGACCAAGTTCTGAATCCCTGATGTCAGGTCACACTCTGCAAGGGATTCAGGCATCCTGACCCTTTGGTATTTGTACTTCATTTCTTCTTCTGTGAGTTTGGCCTTACCCTTAGACTTGGTTGGCTTCTTACTTGATGAAGACATGTGTGAATCTAAGTTCAGCTGCTTGATTGCAAGAAGAATCAGGGAAGTCCATCGTAGAAGAGCCATGTTAGTTGTTAAATCATCCATCAAAGCTTTACAGAATGAAAAGTTATTAATTTACAAGCCTCTGGGCACAAGGTGCAATTCTATTGTAGGCTGTAGGGTCAGAAAAGAAAGGTGCACTATTGGAGAGTGTTGCATGGAAGAAAATAGTGCAAAAGGGGCGCAGGGCGGAAATACTACACACAACATTCAGATGTTGGTGTCATAGGATGTGCGCTTGCGCCATATGAAGGGTTTTAACTGGGTGAGATTCATTTGGTGTAGCAAGGCTTCAGGATGCGCCATTAGCATAGATATGGTACATGTTGCAAAACATTATGATGTGCCAAAGGGCATAGGTTCAAAGGGTGCATCATTGAGTTAAGGTGCGCCAAGGTTTGAGCTTTTTGGCGTGGTGCGGGAAAGGTCTCACATGACATTCAAATGTAGGTGTAGATGGAGTTGCGCTTGCACCTGTGTTAGGTTTTAGGAATTTTTATAAGGCATGGGAAAGATGCATGTTGTAGGTGGGGACAAGTGCACCTCTTTGGTGTGACTTTGTTTAGTGTAACAATGATGGTGTTTGTACCAAAGAAAAACCGTGGGTTTGATAATTTTTAGAATTTTTCCCTCTTTTGATAGGATTTTGGTTTTTTTGCCTCTCTTCAACACAAATTTTGACAGTGAGGGGAACAGAGGAAAGAGGGTCAGGGATTCATTTTGAGACAAGGCCCTCCAGGTTAGCAGATCTGGAAGGAGGGTAAAACCGTTTTAAAAGTGGGTCGATTTGCAAAATGGGCAGGGGTATTATTCTTAGGTTCATTTTATTTGTTTTTAATAATAAAAACCTCCAAAAAACAACAAAAACCACAAAAACAACACAAGAAGAGAAAGGACCACTTACCAGGAATATATAAGATGGAGGAAATGATGTGGGGTCCACGAATACGATGAAAAGTGACACACGGGGCTGACAGGAGCGCTGAAAGTGCTAGAAGAATTAACTTTTTCACGTTTTTTCAATCATGAAAATGATAGGTCGGATGTGCCTATTTATAGAAAAAGGTGCAATAAATGCACCACCAACTTTTTGTAAGGCACACCTAGGTAGATGCCAACATGAAAATATTTGTGCCCTAGGCATGGATTTGGGACTATCAACATTGTTTTTTTAGCGCTTTGGCACACCATTCAGGGGTGCAACATTTTAAATGTCGACAAGATGGCACGTGCGCCTTTGTAGCCTTGGGCACATCATGGGAAGAAAGGGCACATCATGGGGAAGGCACAACATTTTGAATGTCGACACTCCAAAGGATGTGCCAAAGGAAAGGAGGGGGCACAGTTTCATTTGATGTTGCATGAATAAAAATTGTGCCCAACCAAAAAAGGACCAAATGACTAAGTCTTAATGGTAAGCCTATGAGTGTGTTTCACTATGTTATCATGGGTGTCCTTCTCTATAAATTCAGCTCGACAATATCCTCTTACAATGCCTCACAAGTTTTGAAGTTCCATACACCATCAAGGAAGTTCATGATGGAATTTGTGGGGGTCACTTCAGTGGCTTAGTTGTCACTAAGTGGATCCTTCATCTTGGCTATTACTAGCCAACCCTAAACCATGATTTTTGTGACTATGTCAAGAGTTGTGTGAAGTTTCAGTAACATGCTAATATTTATCACACCCCTAGTCACACCTTACAGGTCACATGAGACCTTTGGCCTTTCTCTCAATGGGATTTGGATCTTGTCGGAGAGGTCAACCCTCATTCTTCCCAACATCATCAATGGATTATTACTACTACTGAATATTACACGAAATTGGTAGAATTTGTACCTCTTATTTATACAAAAACTAAGAAAATATGTGAATTCATCAACCATCATATCATTTTTCACTTTGGTGTTCCTCACCGCCTCATCACCGATAACGAAAAACAATTCCAAAACAAAACCCTATGGAAACTTTGCGATGCCTTCGGCATTCAAATCAATTTTTCTTCACCTTATTATCCTCAAACAAAAGGCCAAGTTGAATCAACTAAAAAAATCCTAAATAAAATTCTTATGAAAGTGGTTGATGATATCGTGAGATTGGTACACGCACATTCCTTTTTACTTATGGGTTTATCACACTAGTATTCGCACCTCAATTGCTGCCACACATTTCTCTTTGGTCTATGGTACAAAGGTTTTCTTTCCTCTCAAAGTTGAAATTCCATCTCTTCATATCTCACTCAAATATATATTCAACAATGATAATTTTCACAAGGATTGTTTGACACAACTTGAGTTATTAGACAAACGCTATCTAAATGCTCTTGATCACGTTTAAATCTACATAAAACGTATCAAACGTGCCCATGATAAACATGTCCAAGGACGAAACTTCAAGGTTGTCAACCTCATCCACGAAGGAAAATCAACATGTAACAAAAGAAGAGAAAATTAAACGAGGCATGTTCGCTCTTAATTGGTTTGGACCCTATATCATTACTCATGCCTATGGATTAAGTGTTTATCATTTATCTTCACTAGAAGGTAAACCCAAACTTGAGCCCCTCAATGCCTTGCATCTTTAACCAATCTATTATTGAATCAAGTCCTATATGACCTTCTGTCTATTAAACACTTGTCCCTTGAGTAACATCCACCTTCCACTTACCTATTTTAAGGATCAATGACTAAACAAGAATCATGTGATTACTCGTCACCTTTTAGCCTTATCTTCAATATGAGTACAATGACTCTACTCATGGAATTATTCTCATGGATACTTTTCATCCTTTTCAAGATGGAATCGATGTTCATTCGTCACTTCAAACCTCTCTTTCATAGCTAACTTCTATGTGTTATGGTTTTGTCTTCATACAAGAAGCCTGTACTTCTTTATGGTCGTGTCCATGACCTAAATGTCCTCTACAAAAACAATCAAAAAGTAATATACGGTATTTTCAAATTCAAAATCCTTGAGTCAAACTTCTTGTAAATAGATGACTCCCTCCAAAAGGACATCTATCTTTCCATCTTTCTACTATAAATAGACTACTCCCTTAAAGGAAAACTATAAAAATCTAGCCCTATTGTACATAGTCTATCACAAAAAGAAGACTATTTCTGTAAAAATAAAAATAAAAATATTTTGAAGCTTCCCACATTGATCAGCTTCACGAATACCTCAAGGAGATATTATATTCATCCCACATAGACTTCCCGCATCGATCAATCTATAAAACAAAAGTGAAAAGAAAAAGATAAAAAAATTTGTCATGGACTTGCCTATTTTAGTCTTGGGTATCTTGCAGAAGAGGCATGTTGTCTCCCACCAAGGTTACACTAAAACAACCCATTTTCACCTCACCATATTTCCTTTCTAATCTTCTACCTACTCAAGGGATGTGCCACAAATGTGACATTTCATGATCATATGAATTTCTTCACCCTTAGAACAATCAATCATGCAACACCTTTAGGGTCTTACATTCATAGGCCAATCTTTGGTATGATAGACTCATAATGGTTCTTATTGATTAGGTGGTTTTATGTCTCCTCTTACCATTCACCTCTTTTCTTACTTATTAATCCTCCTTCACAAGACCCGGACCTTTAACACCTACATTCGGAAATTCCTCTTCCACCAAAATAACCCAAACCTATTCAACCTATACTAAACCATGCCTAAATGACCCGGACTCAACCATACCTATTCAACCTATACTCAACCATGCCTAAATGACCTAGACTTAATCATGCCTAAAACCTACCAACACATTCATCTCCCTTATCATATTCTTCCCTAGCTTATGGGAGAACTACATTGGCCTGAGGCCCCTTTTCATCGGGGTTATGTAGGCGTGTACTGCGAGGGCATGGGTACCTTGGAGGTTAGCTCAGACACTTTTACCCCTAACCCCTTTACGTTCACATTCTACCCTAGTTAGTTTCCATTTACATAAAAACTTGGAAATTAATATATCATAAAAACATACATACCTACCATTTTATCACCACAACCATATTCTACTTAAATCATTTCATATTTCCATGATATTAATTACTTTGAAATTACCTAGACTCCATCATGCTTATACCTAACCAAACCATGCCTATACTTGACTCCACCATGCCTATACCTGACCAAACCATGCCTATACCTGACTCCATCATGCCTACAAGACCTCAACTCAATCATGCCTAACTCACCTAGTTCCCATGATACATAATAACAATAACAATGGAAATTAAATAGATTACATCATCCATCCAATAATAATCATCAACTATATAAAGAGGAATGTTTTGTATCAATACATATATACACAGGGATAAATAATTAAAGTGTCTCAAAAACTCTCATATACAATCTCGCAAAATCTTCAAACATGTAGGCCAATATATATAAATATAAAATCATCATACAAGTATCAAATGTCATGATCAATCAACCCCACCTAAGACCCTCCTCTCCACTCTCACCCATCTCCTCCTCCTAGCCCTTGGTTGAGTGTGATCTGCAAGAGTTGGTAACCTAACCCACGACCCTGTCTCTGGGGCCGATGAACCCCTGTGATACCTGAGTTGTTAGTCCTGGACTTGGTCCTCTCACTAATTGCCTATTGGGCCATGTTCTCAACATATGAGGGAACATCAATACCTACAGTGGCTATATGATCCTAGTAATAGCTGGCCTCATTCAAGGAATCCCTAAACCTCACCATAAATACGGTCTGGGGATGTTTCATAGGCCTAACTTCCACCTTTGAACTCTACCCTACTAATAGAGGACCTTGTGCTAGTGTCAATGCATGTACTACAAGACCTTTTCTTGGTGTCGGTGTTGGCACCTATGCAGCTACCTACACTGCAAGGCAACGAACTATGCCTATGTGTCTTCCAACTGTCCTGTAGAACTAGTAATCTGCACCTATAGTGCTACTACTATGAACCATACCTGCAAGAGCCTATACTTGTGCCTATGCTCGGGAAGTAGTCAACTGACCCTGTAATGTAGTCACCTACCCTGCCAAAGTAACTACCTAATCTTGTGCCGATGTCAACCAAACTCTTAGCGTGGTCACTTGTCCCTATAGGGCATCCCTTTGAACTATCACTATGGCTAAGTCGGCTAACCCGACCATGGTGGTGATGCTCGTAACTTCAATTCCAACCACTTTCTGTATGCCACAGTGGTCCTTGCATCATCTAATCTCGTATCCATTGGTACCTCCTCCTGTCAGGTGGGTTTGGTGGGTCGGGTGGAGACAAAGGTCTTGTAGACACCAAAATTGGGTCACACCCCTTGGTCCTTTGTCAAATAACCAATTCAATCATACTCATCTTATCATGGCCCCTTCCACCCCACATCACCATTAATTTAATTAGTTATATTAAATTAATATATATCCTCACAATATTTAATATCTAATTACCCTAATTTCTACCCCACCACCTCATCTAGACACCTCACCCTAGACTTATTCTTAGCATGTTTCCATAACTAAGACCTAATCTTACTTGCCTTAATGAGCTAAGATTTGGTCCAACCCTAAAATCAATGCCTAAAATCTCCCTAACCACCTTCCCACTCATAAAAATGTAATGTCCATTCCAAATCCGTGGATCAAGGAACGAACTTGAGATAAAAGAGGTGAGATCTGCCAATTTTAGTAAACCTAGGGAATCCCCCTTAACCGACGTCGATCACCCTAAACCGGTGCCGGTCAACCCGGAACCACTTTCGGTTACCATTTATTCACCTAAACAACCTTGTTTTTGGGTTGGCACATTCGAGAGCAAGAAAGGAGATCAAAGCTACATGTAAGCGAAACAAGCATCCTTTTACACATCCAGACATCTAGAACCATTACCAAGATCAATCATAGAGCCATTACATTCACGGGAGCACTCTAGGAAATCACCGCTATAGTACCATACATGTATTCTCCAATCAACCACCTCCACCACTCAGCCATCAGATCCTTAACACAGTAAGTATGGCCCTAACAAGTATGGTTTATTTTAGTTAGTAATCTTTATTACTCCTGTTATTAATCTATTCTTTACATGCTTATTGCTTCATCACCCACTTGCTTGTGAACTCAAATATCCCTTCACCCATATCACCAAATCACCTATCCTCACCTATTGTATACTGAGCATACCTAAGACCTCTACATACCTTCCCATTCACTCTTCCAAACTTTATTTAACCTCAGATCACCCCTGCCATTTAATTTATTTGAGTTTCTTTTATCTCGACCATACCGACATCGATTATCCACAACCACCGTCGGTTCTACCTAACCCGGTATCGGTCACATTTAGTCGACGTCGGTCTCTGTGTTTTACACCTTGACCAAGAAAAACCCAAAAATCACCCTACCAGTTAACCTAAATAACCTAGAATCAGACCCTAATCAGTCCCAATACCTTGACAAACACTTCACCTCTCAGATCCAACTATAGCCTAGCCTATTGTAACATCTCCATTTTAAAATACGTAACAAGGGAAAAAAATTTATTTATTTTTTTATATAACGTTCTCTGTTATGAATTATAAAATTCAAACACACGTTCAAGTTTTAACAATTGTTCTCTGCCCAAACAATGAGTTTGGATCACACAATTTCTTTTTAAAACGAATGTTCCCTGTCCGCATATTTATAATATGGAACACACATTCAATGCCATTTAATCTTATAATGATTCTATATGCTGTTTGTAAATGACTCGAGAACTACCGATCTTCCATTTTCATGGCTCGGAGTTTCAACGATCCTTCATTTCATGACTCGGCAACAACCGATCCTTCATGTCCGTTTATGCATAGTATAATATATATACTGAGTTCTTATAACCGTTTCCAGTTATCAAAGTGATCCATTTAAGAAGCCTATCTCGAATATCACATTCGATATTCATCTGACATCCTGCATCTTAAATTAAGTGATAAGGACAATGCAACCAGCAATTACGATACTTTGGCCAAATATTTTCACATGCTTTGCATGATCATATTCCTGGATGTTATCCACATCAACGGAATACGTCCTTCACTTCACTTCACCTGTTATCTAGAATGGTCTTTCCTGGTTCCTACCAGTCCTCTTCGTTTAAGGTCAGTTTTAAACTTCCAATTTTCCAACTAGTAATATGAACGAATATAAGAAGGCACTCCTGGTAACTAAAGATACGCAGACATACGGTGTCGTTACCCCACGACTCCGTGTGTCTAGTTATCCTTAGTATTCCGGAGTCACTCCGTATATCTGATCATATCCTATCCCCGCTAAGAGTTACACATTCAGCCTATGTATTCTAGATGTTTTGATTCGGGAGGGCATTGCTATATGTCAGCTGCAACATTGTGTCGTCATGAAGACCCCGTCTTCATGGAGACACCTTGCTGTAGCTGGCGTATGCCAATGTCCTGCAGAATCCACCCATCGAGAACACACATCCTGCTCAAGTGACTTAGCCACGAATTAATAATTAAAATCAACTTTCAGCATTCGTGTTGATCCCTTGATCCTCGTTTCCGTTGCAGTTGCATATAGCTAAGAGGGACTAAACCGTCCATTAGCTTGCTATGCATCTTCTCCTTCGTATCGAAGGGCTACATTTCCCTACTTGGTTCACTTCTTAATCATTGGATTAAGCAGTCCGTACCGACGGACGTGATAAGTTTAACCTATTAAACTTAGCCAAGATTTTCCAACTGCAACTAAATTCAGAATTCTAACTTATTAGACGTCATTTAAACGAGGTCTAATTCCCAAGAAATGTATTCATTTGTTCTCCTTAACGTTATATGGTTAAGGTCCATTAGTTTTGGATATACTTATCCTATATCCTTTATTCTGAATTTAACACACGAGATCATTAATGGAGCTCGAAAGCGAAGTTCGATTACTCCGAAGTTTAATTGGTATTCCTTAGCTCCTAAGCTAATCCGAATACCTTCCAATTATGGAATCATATTCTTCCTAATCCTTTTAATGTCAATTAAAAATTCATCTTTACCCAAGTATGAACTAATTGCATTTTCAACTTAAAAGTTGCATTTAGGTAAGAATAGAAATCAGTTTCCATTTAACATCCATCCAAGGACAATGAAACAAATCCAAATTAAGAAATAACATTATATTTCCAATTTAGTCAACAATACCAAACTGATATAATTATTAAAATATCACACATGTAATTGTATTCAATATTTCATGTCATAATCCGTACATTTGCCAATCCAGCTGATTGGGCATGGTTTACATAAATCATCCATACAACTCATAGATAGAAGAATATACTTTCTTCTTTTCACAATTCCTCGAAGAGGAATAAAAGCGACAATTACAATACATCATCAACAAATCAAGAAGCATCAGAAAACAGCCAAGTCTTCATTCTAATCAAATTCCATCTGCAAAATGAATTGCACGGGTCAGTTCAATGAACTGAGCATATTAAGCACTTATCCTTAAAATAAGGTGCTTCAACTAACTGTCTCAATAAAAGAACCCTGCTTTTATGAAACGACAGTTAAACATCAATCACGAAATAGGCACAAAAGAAAGATCAGCATAACAACTGAACTATCAAAATATCATCACAATCAGCCAAGGAACTGCTGTCCCGTTTCCACATAATCATTACAAGTATCAATTCACAATATTTGTAAAGTTAGGAATACAAGTAGCTTACTGCAGATATAACATACTGTTATCCTTTCCACGCCTTTCAATAACAATGAATGCAAAGGATGAAACTAACTGGAATGTAAATCCATTACTTTCCTTTCAGTTCATACATCATATTAGAATCCAAGTAATCAAGTACAGACAAGAAAGCGAACAGCAATGCATATAGTTGTTCCCATCTAAGCACTATAAAATTCATTTTTCATGAATTACAGATTTCCAACTGAATGAAAGTAGAAAAGATTATTTTTCCCAAGTCATTCATTCATATCTCTATTTCTTTCCACATGACTGTCCTAATAGTGCAATCCAAACAAAAGACAATTCAAGATAACAGTTCAGAGTGAAACTTACAAAATCCATTTAGAATTTGCTTTCCAGCAGTAAGAGTAATTTCATTTATAATCCGCTTTAATTGAAAACAGGGAAGAATTCATCATCCATATCCATACTTCATTTGAATCGGACTCATATAAAAATCCGATACAGGTTAGTACATCATTATGTTCATCCATGGTCAAACAGTACAAGGATGCAAACCATATTTTTATCATACTAAAAGAACCATATTTCTTTCACTATATGCTAAACAGAAAAACAGTATTTCAATCATGCAGTCAATTAATCACATGGTTTCCTAATTCTATGAACGTATCCCATTCAAAATAACATTTATTCATTCTGTTACCTACAAAGAAGTCCAATATTCACATTGACTATGAATTTCACCAAGTTAGAATAGCAGGTAAGAAGGATTCCCTTCAATAAATGATTTTACCCAATCCATTTTCCAAGTTCATAATAGTATGCAAAACTCTAGAATGCAAAATCAGATGTCATTACCTTTAGTAAAGTAAACCGTACAGGGTGTCAATACATGAATCTAGTATAATCAAGACAACCCATACAACGAGACAAAATTTCTATGCGTTTATTCTTTGTACAGCAATCCACGATTAAGTCATAATCTCCAAACAATTCGATCTTAAAGGACCGATCAGCATTAATAAACACAACTAATCATCATACCTTCCTAGCAAGAAACATTATATTTCTCTATGAGTTCAGAAGGAAAAACTATTCCTTTTTCCAACTCTCACGAACATTCATATAAAATTTTAATGCCCATTCCTTTAAAATATAAGATACCATTTCCTCATAATCCGAAAAAACAAAGGAAGAGAGAAGTCTTATCTCTTTTAAGCAAGAAAGGAAAGAACAGCCAAAAACGTGTTATCATTTCTTTCTCCAAGGCAATTCGTATGCTCATATAAAAAAAACAACGTTGTATTCATCATAATCAACACAAGCAGAGAGAGAAAGAAACTATTTCCTTTTCAAAAGAAGTTTCAGTATAGAAACGACCTTAAACATCTCGTACATCCTTTACCATTATATCACGAAAGACCATATAACAAGAGCATTTTCATAGTAGTGAAAACAACCATACAGTCTGCCAGTTCTTAATATAATACTTAAACAGTGAAAAACCCATTCCAATAAGCTCGAAAAGAATGATATTCCTTTTAATCGAACAACAGACATCAATCAACAAAAGATCTTATTTCCCATCAATGAAACTTCAGTACAGAAATGACACCAAGCCGCTCACACAACCTTCACCATTTTATCTCAAAAGTTCATGTGACAAAAGACAATCACACAACAATAAAACAATTCACACTGCATGTACTGTTCCTATTAAACATCTTACGGAAAAGAACCCGTTTCAACTTCCATTTAACGTCAACCACCAGCACGACAGGAAGGTATTTCATTCGAGAAATACAAAGACAGATAAACTCAGCAATCAAGACAGTGTTTCATATTATTTCCAAAATGACTGAAAAAGTCAACGGAACCCAAATCATAACAAAATAACTCGACTGTATTTCCATTTCCATTTTACATGCAAGGGCAGTTCCTAATACAACAGCAAAGAAATGATTGCACAGAAGGAGAACATCGCACAAAGCCTGTTCCAATTCATACAACATGTACAGAGAAAGAAAATGTCTATTTCATTCCACAATACTGTCAACAACCACTACAGTAATTCATATTCCAACTCGATTCGAGCAACAACACATCAAGGCCGAGCAACCAGAAGCAATTAAGCTTATCATTTCCCAAAGAAAAGAAGCAAGAACCGACAAAATCCAATTAAAATTGACTCAACAGCAATCATACAATCCAGACCCAAGAGCAGGGTTGTTTTAATGAAACACTTAATCAAAGCAAATATTTTTAAAGAGAAGGGCTTAACATGCCTGAAATCTCTTTTCCAGAGCTCGAAGAAAGCTTCGTTTGCCGCGTTATTTCCTTCCACAGTGACAGCACAAACTTCCCAGCACCCTTTCTTCTTCAGGCTTAGCAACAGCCTTAAAAATCTCCAAGCACAGTGTCAAATTCCAAGAGCTGGTTCGACTGAACCAGACCAGAAAAACCAAATGCAGAGCAACTTTGCAAAAGCCAAATCGAAACAATGAAAAATCAAATTCCCTCATACACTTTCCAAGGTGAACTGGTCGCGAGGACCAAGAATAATCAATGCAATTAAGGCTCTGCCTTTTTCCTAACTTTCCACGCCACCGCCACTTGAGTTGGCGAACTCTAAATTTCAAATTTCCCATGCAAAACTGAATTTGGCTCTATCTCCAAATAGATGCCTCCATTTCTTACCTGCCCCACCAAAACTGGCACTGTCCACGTATGGACCTTCCAATTAATGCCAATAAATACTCCCCTTCATCCTTATCCTTTCCCCCAAGGGTCTACGCGCCCTTTTAGATTAGGATTAGTTTAGGTTGCATAAAGTGTTCAACCTAGGTCTTAGTTTAGCCTTAGGTTATTAGAACTTAGGTTTATTTTTCCTTTTTTTTTTTGAATTTAAAAATCCACTTAGGATAGTAGTGTAGGATGCATGTTAGGACTTAGGATTAGTTTAGGTTTTCAATTTATACTAACCACTAACACTAACCAACTTCCATCCAGCCTCCTACAAACATTCACGTTAATGCAGAGCAGGACGTTCCATCCTTTGGATCACGTGCCAAGGCCACCCGTGTCCAGGCGTTTCTTGCCTCACGAGGTCCCAAGTTCGACAGTACAGGGTTCAAGAATCGAACCCCTGTCGTTGGCATTTACGTGCCAGCTGCTCATACCTGTAATCAGGCGCTGCACGTTCATAACAACCTCGGGTTCGGTTCAAGAGTAAATCAATACAGAAATCACCAGAAGCCCTCAGCATACTTGGATCAATGAAATTGATTCAAGGTGTGCTGTCAATCAGTAACGAGAGTATAGCAAGTATACGACAATTTGTCGTCACATTAGCAAACACGCAAGTACAATAATTGTTGTCCTAAACAATAAATCACAGCATGCAAGAATCCAAGTTAGCAACACATTCTTTTAAGATCAGAGTTTATCTTAACATGTTTTCCTTCATTCCAGCAGTTATAACAGCATGTAAAACATTCACCAAGATAACATGCAAAATCAGAGCGTTACACCTATTGTGATTGGATTTGCTTATTGTACTTGAATGAAATACCTAAATCATATCAACTATAGTAGGAATTTGTTTATTTCTCACATTAACTTGTTTTAAATAGTGGATTGATAGCCATCTAGGAAGTATCACACTTCCTAGAACTAGCATACGCTAGGCAGTCCATTGTCATATATCATTTAACTATCTTTTATGGTCTTGTTTTCTATTACAGGTAGTTCCTCCTAGCCAAAAGGAAGCTCTCACATTCAGTTGTGGATCAAGAAGTTAGAATGCACACAAAAACCATCAACCAACTAGCATTTAATAGGTATTCCTCCTTGGCCTTTACCCTTATCTATTTCGTCACTTCAAAAATGTAAAGAAAATGGTGAAACATTTTGGCACGCCCGGTGGGACCCATCAAGGGTTATTTTGCATTTATTCATTCCTAGGTGAAATTTGTGTGTTTGTTTCCCTTTAAAAATCTTCCACATTAATTTTCTTCTTTGGAATCATTCTCCTTCTTTCTATTGTCTAAAAACAATCATATTTTTGGTGCTTTAAAAAGAACATATCTTCCTTTCTTTTGCATTGCATTAGTGAAAGATCATCCCTCTTCTTGTTCATCACTTGCTACATCAAATATCACACTTTGATTTGGGTTTAAAACACTTTCATTACATTATGATTTGTTGCATTGTTAGCTCACATTAAAATTGAGGGAAACCTATATGTTGGAAGTCATGCCCAGCTAATGGTTGACACAAAGAATCGTAGAAAGCACATTTTTCTCTCTCTCTATGTCTTACCAAACTTACACAAAATCAAAATATACACATCTTTCTTAAACAACATCTTAGCTAGGAACATCTGTTAGTGATCACATGATCCAATGGCGAGTACTCCCACTCGTTGCCTCTGTTGATTCATCATCATCTCAGAGGACGGCCCGCCCCCACCATAACATACCGAAACCTCTCCTTTTAGATATTCTCCTTCGTAGGAAGCCTTTCTCACCAAAAAAATTTTCTAAATACACAGAATCAGTCCTAAATAGCATAAGCTAAAAAACATAATAAAATCACTGTTAGGATCGTGCTTTTTCTTAGTGTTCTTCTTGACTTGTGTTTTGAGGTGTGAGACTACGACTCTCCATTTTTCTTCTTCCTTGCACACTCCACCATCGTAGTTGGAGTATTCTGACTTTTCTGAGTGTGCCAAGGCCCCATCTCCTCATTCTCAGGTTTCTGAGTTTGATTCTTCACTTAATTTAATTCACAAAACCCATTTTCTTCATTTCTTTCTAATTTCATAGTCACCAACGTCGGTCCAACGACCATCGTCGATTCACATTTGACCATTTTCAATTACACCCTAACCATTTTCGACTTCTAGCTCTCTAGTTACTTTACCTAGAATAGCCTTCATCACTCTTTCTATTATGTTTCTGGCCCTCAGGGCATCATCATATTTCTCCTGTTGATACCTACTGTCATACCTAGTTTTCTCAGTACATATCCAACATTCTTGTTTCATTCTTTAAGACTGGTTTTCTTCCACAATGACTGGTATCAGTTTTAGTAACCATCATCGGCTTTCCCTTAACCATCACCGGTCAACTTGACCATCATCGACTTTCCCTTAAGCATCGCACCGTCAACCTCATTGTCATCATTTTTCCTTCAACAGATCACGATCAACCAACCGTCATCAGTTTTCCTTCAACCATCACCGGTCAACCTAACCATTTTCAGTTGCCTATGTTTGATTTTCAAAATCCAGATCTTGATCAGATTCACATCCTGGACCCCATTATTCTTTGTTTCTACTATTTTCTATGTCATCTACAAAATACAATCTTACCAAGTCAGCACTTGTTCACATGGTGCTGACTCGTAGCCAGAATAACACCCTCATATTCCATGCTAGTCGTCAACCACTCCCACCTAGTCCCTCACCACCTTCCATCCTGTCACCCATGGATCAAACCTTACCCACCACCATTTCTGCAGGTGATGAAGAGTTTGCATGACTCCTTGATCAGAATCACATGGCCTTATAGTTCTACCTTTCCCATTCTTCCACCCGAGACTCCTTAGGTCAGTTGATATATGGCATGCATGTGTCCATCTCTCCTTCCCTTATTCCTACTACCACATCAACCATTAATAATGTAGCGTTAACCTCACCTGCTTCACCCCTAATAGTTTCGTAGCTAGGCCCCATACCCACCATGATTGTTGTGTTCGTAGTTTCACTCATGCATGTCATATCTATTGTCCCCTCGTCGACCACCCAAACCATAGCACAGTCCGCACCCATTTTCTCACAAATACCCATTACAACACAACCACATGTGGTGTCGGTGATCCATACTCCATTCCAAAATCTTGTCCTCTCCATCTCATGCAAACACCGCCCTAATCACTACCAGAGTCATGATGACCATCCCACCTACATACACGTACTATTAACAACCCCCTATCTTGTCTGTCACCCATTCTAGATATGTGCCTCCTATATCGGTTCCTATTCTCAACCTCCCTATCAGGTTCAATATCCACCCCCTTATGCCACAGGAGGTGTCTCCCCATCACAACCTACCACTAACCTCATCAAGTTGATGATGGAAAGATGCAAACACTTGGAAGCTTCGGTTTCCACTCACGTAATTCCCTCACCTATGATGAAATTTATAATGATCCTATTCACCCATCCATTTATATTCCACCATACACCGTACATTGGGAAATGCCAAAGTTCAAGCGCTTCAATAGTAAAGAGGATCCACAACAACATTTGTGGTCCTTTAAACATGGGTGTTACCTGATTTCCCATGATGACACTTTACTTTTGAGGACTTTCCCAATGTCCCTAACTAGACCTGCATTAGACTAGTATAGTGGACTACCAAGACATTCCATCTACTTGTTCAATCAAGTAGCCCAAGGCTTCTTAGACGACTTCTTGATTAATATTGTCAAGAAGGTTACCATGACTAATCTTTATTCCACTCGTCAGTACAACGATGAGTCTATCGCTGACTTTGTCACTTGTTGGTGCAACCTAATCAATCAACTCAGATTTCAACTTCCTCAAACAAAACTCATAGATTTTTTTACTTGGGCTTGCGCTTGACACATCTCACCAACCTTGTGGGTGCATACCTTCTATACTTTTGACGAGGCATTCACTATGGCACAGAAAATGGAAATTCATGCTATCAAAGAAAAGAAGATTCAACATCATAACAAGAACTTCACGTTTAAACCAAATTATGCTTCTTCATCTGTGAAACCCCAAAAAAAATATTCAAAACCCAAAGGGTATTCCAATGCCGTAGTTCTAAAAACCAGTCCCCCTCGTCAATCAAACCCAGCCAAACCCCCTTCTAATCTCTCTCCTGTCCAAGATTTCCAGTTCAGACGAGAACAACGAAAATACACTTCCATAGGAGAATATTATTCTTTTGTATTGGAAAAGCTTGTGAAGGCTGGTGCCATTACCCTCCCACCTATAAAACCACATACTAGTTTTGACCTTAAGTGACCCATGTTCTCAAGGTATAAGGAACATGAATTTTGCAGCTATCATCATGTCAAAGTTCATAGCAACAATAACTACATCACCTTCAAGAATATTGTCCAAGAAATGTTGGACAACAAAGATCTAGTCTTGGATAGCCCAAATGCACGCTAACCGAAACCTGCATATCTTCAAGAAACCATTCCTTAATCATGCCCCATCTTCCAACCAAGCTGGTGATACCTCAAACAATGATGACAATGTCCATGAGGTCCACACTATTTTCAATGACACATCATTTACTTCCCAACCTGTCTCATGTTCCTTCCATAGATGAAATCTTAGCCCACACTCCCCTACCTACACCACAATCTATTTCATCTAATCCTCTCGAAGAGAGCATATTAGAATAGTTGTAGGTAATAGACAAAATAATAACAAATGATATTCCATTTATCTTCATATTACATACAGATTATTATATAGGAATTATATTTCCTATAATATAGGAAACCACTCACCTAAATTATACAAGTTGTTTTAACAACTCGTAACAACTCTAAAACTAATACAATACAAATAACATGAGTTGTTATAATATCAACTCATATAAACAATATACAAAATATAATATTGCTCACACATTAACATAATGGAGCACTAATATAATTATTTCCTAACATTCCCCCCCTTAGTGCGAACATGGGAAAACCTGCTTTGTACTGCAACATGCCGCTCGTAGCATGCTCATGATCTGGATGGTTTCAAGGACAATACCAACAACCCTCGGATGGTTTTCCAAGTGGTTAACCAACAACCACACAACGGATGGTTTTGAGGACAGTAGATCAACAACCTCGGATAACTAACAACCACGATATCATGATGATGCGGTAGTATCAACAACTCTCATCACTATCTCACTTGCGCAGGGGAATAACATAGGAAATTCTACTGAAATCTGTTGCTCGTACATACATAGAAAAAGTTGACATACTGGAAATGGAACATTGGATCATGTTCCCCCCCTCAATGTGAAATTTCCACTTATTCAATCATGAACACTGCAAACAGGAACACTGATACTGGAACTCTGAAAAAAAACATGACAAGAAGCACACGACACAAGCTGAAAGCAAATACATCACAAAAATGTCACCAAACCCATCATGCGGTCCCGTCGTGCGTTGGCGCATCGACGAGAGGTCGCTGAATGACCTCCAACCTCCGATGCCTCCTGCCTCCGGTTTCATGCTCAGAACAAGAAGTCTTCAGAGCCACTGTCTTCATTTACTTGTTCTTCCTCATAATCAGATTCATCATCTATGCCCATATTTGCTTCTTCCATTTTGATTGTTCCATTTAGAAGATCACGAGCTCGATTTTTACAAAATGGAGTTTTATGCCCCTTTCTCTTGCAGTAAAAACATTCAATTTCCTCCTTATTTTTGGAGAAATTCTTGTACTTCTTTTTTAAGTACAATGCAGTTTCTTCTTCTACACCTTCTTTAGTCCTTTTTTCCTCAGCTAGAAGAGCTGATATCATATCTTCCAATGAGTTGGAAGGCATCTGACCAAGTGTGAAGAAAATATTACTGTATTTGGGAGGTAAACTATTTAACAGAATATCTTTTTCATCTTCATCGTCTACAGGAGCTTTTACTTCTGCTAGCTGTCGGAGAAGAGATCGTAAATCATTAATATGACTGGACATTGTAGTTCCTTCACCCATTTTTAACTTGAACAACTGCAATTTGAGAGAAAATTTTGCGTTCATTGCTTTAGCACCAAAGGTTTTGTTCAAGTTTTCCCACATTTCATGAGATGATTTCTCGAGATCAACATAGTGTAGCTCAGTATCTGAGAGAGCAAGACCAATAATGGCTTTGGCTTTATCATCTCTCGTTTCCCATTCTACCAATTTGGTCAGATCTGTAGGTTTTGGTTCTTTTCCATCGACTATCCGCCAGAGATTTTTATTCATCAACTGCATCTGGATCTTCACTTTCCAAGTATGAAAATTGAGCCCATTGAATTTTTCTAGAGGGACTTCCATTGTGAGATGGGGAAAAAAATTCTAACAACACTTTTGACGTTTGACAAGACAATAATAACTTGAAAAATGATGACAACTTTGATTCTTTTGATTACTTTTGATAAAAAAATCCTAAAATCACCTATATGAAATACAACCTATTATTCACCTAAACATATTTTGACGATACAATGATGAAAAATATATTAATAAACCTGTAACAACATGCTCTATTTGACAACAACTTCTTGATATTTGACATATTGATTTTGACTTGACACTCCTAATAATACAAACATTTAATTTTACATAAGAGACAAGAAAATTATTAACAACAAAACATAGACTTTATTCCTAAACATATTAGGAGACGGATGATTAAATTTTAGCTATTTTTAAAAATGCAGCAAACTTATCTAACAAGCATCCCGAAAGCCATAAAGACCGACCTCTGAATAAAAGACACGAGTCTTCTGATATATATCAATTTCCTTTTACAAATGGTGTCAACTGAAGATGATTTGGCACGCATATACTGGATAATGGCATCAACTAGAAAATCTGAGTAATGAACAATAAGGAATCTGCAGACTGCGCATATATCATTTGGACAAATCTGGCAGGGAAGCGTACGTAGCAGAGATCTGGTCTGAGTTTGAATGATTCCGAATGCACTCAAAATTTTGACAAATCATATGCTCAAAACCCCGAGATAATACTTGCATGTGAACGCATGGAGTCATATCATTGTTCAGATGCATGTAGTGAACGCATGCAGTCAGATTACTTATAATATGCAAATATTGATAGATGCATAAACTCCATTTGAAAGCCAGATATAGAACTCCTCAATCACCTTCTACACAATCAGTCCCCATTTGTTAGATGCAGTAAAATACGAGGCCGTATGGAGCTCTTCAATCGCCTTCCACGCAGCTACACAAAAAATTGACTAACTTTAGCGGATCGTATTTTTCCTTTGCTACGTATCTGTTGACATAGGTCTCTCATCTCGCTCTGAAACCAACTGAAGAGAGCATATCAGAATAGTTGCAGGTAATAGACAAAATAATAACAAATGATATTCCGTTTATCTTCATATTACATACAGATTATTATATAGGAATTATATTTCCTATAATATAGGAAACCACTCACCTAAATTATACAAGTTGTTTTAACAACTCGTAACAACTCTAAAACTAATACAATACAAATAACATGAGTTGTTATAATATCAACTCATATAAACAATATACAAAATATAATATTGCTCACACATTAACATAATGGAGCACTAATATAATTATTTCCTAACATCCTCTACCCACAGAGAGGAACCCCCTTCCTATTCCCTTCACCTATGGAAGATATTATAATTATCATGCCTTGCCTTTGACCCCTCAAAATTCGAAAGCGGTTGTTAGTATCACCTCTCCTACTCATAGAAGATGCAAGTCCACCGCCTACACCAACACAAGGAGATTCCACTTCGGTTGACCCATCCTCTCCTCTACCCATGGAGGATACTATAGAAGTACCACTTCTTGTAGATGACCATTCACCATCAGACCTTCAAGATCCTGCTAATCTACTTTCAGCTCTCTTACCCACAGATTCTGAGGCTAACCATTTCCCTATATCTCAAACACATTTTACGGGGATTTCCACTTGATCCACATCAACCCCGCCTACATCAATACCATTCTCATGCTTGGCTGATCACCTAGACTATGTCGATAGAGCCTTACTTTGGGGACACCTTCTACTTCTTATTTCAACACAAATGTAGTTGTCCCCTGTTAACACCTCCACTATCTATCCAAAAGTGTTTCGAGAAACCAAACCAAACACAATCATGACTATTACAATGTCTTCCATGACACCACCCCTGGCCCAACTCACACCTCTTCCCATAGCCCAATATACACCTACACCCAAACACCTACCCTCGCCTATATCATCACCCTCACCTAAACCTACACCTACCTTAGGGATCATACCAACACTAACCTTACTCACCCACCCATCAAATTAGATTTAGCTACATCTTCCAAAACTAATACCAAACTTAAACTAGCCCCTAAAATGAGGATCCAATCCCCTAAATCTCATACCCCAACCTCACCTACCATGCCCTTATCACCTTCACCCATTTTTTCCATCCTAGGACCTCACCCCTTGACCTTGGCCAAGCAATCCCCATCCATCGGTAAACCAAGAACACAGTAACCCATTTCCCCATCGCAGACCTCTAATATACCCAAGCAACCCACACAACCTCCACCCTCACTGTAACCTTCTTACCACCCATACCTCCAATACCGTCAATAACTTCTTCACTACCCATGACACTTCCTTCTCTTTCACTCACACATCCTTCCCAACTTACACCACCTACCTCCACAAAGACACCTCGGATTACCCCCATGGATAACCCGCCCTCTTCCACCATTTGCTTTTCCCTCCACATCTCATACACTCGTATCTCCTTTTCACAAAAAGACGTAACCTAAAGCTAAAAATATTCTACCCTTCAATAAGGTAGTTAAACCAACAAAACCTCCATTTTTAGTTCATCTACCGTGCCCCTACCCAAGAAGATATAACTAACACCTAAGACCACACCAAACTAGTAGCCCAACCTACTCCCCCTATTGTAAAACCTCTACCTCCACAATTAGCCATACCTGCACCCAAACCCACATTCACCTCCCATTGTGATCCACTAGTGGGATCCTATGCCAAAATCTTAACCAATCTCCTCAATACTTCCTGTTATCCAAAATGGTGCCTGACTCATTTTTGTGGCTAACTCTTTGTGTTCTTGCCTCTCTTGTGCCTCGGTCTACATTTTTTCATTTTTAGGCACTCAAGGCTTTCTGGAAATGGCACCATCAGATAGAGCTCTCTCTCAGCTTTCTAGAAAGGTAAAGTTTTCCTCCTAGCTCAGGTTATATTTTTCAAGTTATGGCTCGGCGATTTTTGTGGAAAATTTTCCCATTTGAGGCCTGTTGATGCAAAATCACAGCACCCCTGGATGCAGATCAAGTTTCTAGGTTGATCACTGGCCAGTGTGATTGCATAACATTGAATCCTTTCTCCAAGTGTGGGACTTGAAAAAATGAGAAAGGATTCTCCAGAGAAGGCTGGTTCCTATTCCTCTGTTCAGATGCACACGAAATATGCAGAGGGTTTTCTCAAAACCTAATCTAATCTGCCAAGGAGACAAGGTAAGAAGATGCATAAAATAAATCTAAGCTAATAGAGGTGATGCACCGAGGAATGAAGAACACCTATTTTGCCAGTAAACACAGACCATTTGAATGTGATATAAGATCATGCACAGATGACAAAACCTGCAGTGAAAGACCAGGAGGATGCAAAATAACACAGAGAGGGCTGAGAATCATCCACAGACATGCATTACTTGCTCCAAAGATTGATACAATACACTAAAGAATGCCATGAGGTAGAATAGTATTACAGTTCAAATGAGAGGTTCGAACTCCACAAATTCACCTGAGGAGAAGAAGGGAGAGGCAAAACAGAAAAAATGTTCGACCTTGAAAAGAAGCTCCTCTTTTTAATATATAGAAAGAATAATAGAGGAAAGAGAGAAGGAAAGCCAAATCTACCCCAACCACCTCTAGGTTGCATTCAATTCATCTCATCATGGCGAGAAGCGGCGGATCTCGACAAAACAAAGGCTGCCTAATGAAGCGGCAAACTGTCTCTTTGCATTAAAGTTGTTTGTTGAAACATTACTTCGCTTGTTATTTCGTGCCAGAGGTGTTTCTTGATTTTCTCTCTCCAAACTGAACCAAAATGCAAGATTGATGCTTGAATCATGTAGAGAATCTCACAAGCTTTCCGTTGATATAAGGAACGTGCAAATCCGAGCTCGATTCGGCCGAGCAACTCTCTCTCCTCCACCTCTCGGTGGGATTTCTTTGAAATTTCCTTGTGGGCCCTAGCTGGGACACGTGGCGCTATTTCATTGGTTCGGATCAGTGCTCGAAAACTCGCCCTTTGACTTTTTGACCTTTTCCCTTGTGACACGTGTCATGATCTGGTTGGTTCTCGGCTCTTTCGGCTCCTTCGCGTCCACCGCGTCCATTTGTCCCAGATGTCCCAGTGCTCCTTGTGCTGATTTCGGCCGAACCGGCCGGTTCGCGTACCTTTGTCCCACTTGTCCCACTTTGTTTCGGACTGAAGCTCCTCATTTCGGCCGATCCGGCCGGTTCGGGTCTTTTTGTCCCAGATGTCCCAAATGCTTCGGACTGCCTTGACCTTTTTCACCCGGTTCGGCCGGTTTGCGTACTCTTGTCCCGAACTGTCCCTCTCAGCAGTTAGTCAATTTTCTTTTCCTCTTTCGGCCGGATCGGCTTCTCGCGCCCGCCGCGTACTTCTGGCCCGATTGTCCCAAATGCTTAGCGGGCCGCCTGGAGGCTTTTCGGCCGATCCGCGTCTTTCTGTCCCACACGTCCCTACTGTCCCAAGGACTAGGACTTAGCCATTTTTTGTGATTTTTCCTGTTTCAATCTACCTGCCTGGAACTGCAAAACTCTGATGCATGTTATCGAAATTTACCTTGGGGGGTGAAATTTTGACAACAGTTTTGACGACTCAGCGGGGTCACCTGCCTGCTAGGTAGAAGATCAGTGGCCTTTTAGCGATCCATTGGGCATAGAGTCATAAGCAATGACACAAACGAGGCGACATCGCAACTTCTTCTCCAAAGAACACTCGAAGGCTGTAAAAAACAACCTGAGAGCAGCAAAACCTGTGCCAAAGCACTTAGGGAAAAAGAAACCTAACTACAACAGGACAATGTGCACAAGCACTTGGAGGAATGAGAATCTAATTAATATTTACAAGGGCAAACCTTTTCTTTTTTAATAGCAATGTTTAAGATAGGTTCCGTTAACCGGAATCGGAAGTTCCTTTCCATCCAATGCAGACAATTGGAAGGCATTACTATTTTTACATCCCGTGACCATGTAGGGACCACTCCAGATGGCATCAAACTTGGAATGCCTTCCTGGTTTTGCCCGATCTGCATCCCATTTGAGAACTAGGTCCCCTTCCTGGAAGGTCCTTGCTCTTGCTCTCTTATCAAACCATCTTTTTACTAAGGCCTGATCCTTTTCAATCGTCTGAACTGCATGTTCTCTGATTTCTTCTAATTCAATCAATTCTACATACCTGACCTCCATTGGTTCGAACTCAGATAACTCAAACTGCTTCATGAGCTCCAAGGCTGGCAATTCTAATGATATAGGCAATACTGCCTCCTTCCCATAGACCAACTTGTAGGGAGAATTACCTATAGACCTCTTTGGTGTTATCCTGTCAGCCCATAACATTGATTTTAGCCTTGTATGCCATGTTCTTTGATTTTCATCCAGAGTCCTTCTGATGATTTTTAGCAAATTCTTGTTTGTGGACTCTGCCTGTCCATTACCCTGCGGGTAATAATTTGAAGAGGTGCTCAAATAGATTCCATTCTTGATAGCCCATTCTGTAATTTTTGAACCTATGAATGCTAATGCATTATCTGATATGATGGTGACTGGCACACCGAACCTGGTTACTATTTCTTCATAAAAATCTAGTATGTTAGACTCACTTGCCTCTTTGAGCGCTACTGCTTCGGTCCACTTGGTGAAATAGTCTGTCGCTGTAAGAATCCACTTATGGCCTTGACTCGGGTGGGATTAATGACTCAATGAAGTCCAATCCCCATTGCATGAATGGATGATCTACTTTGAGAAATTGGACAAAGGGCGTCTTTATTAATCTTCCTTTCCCCGTGAATAATGCACATTTCTCACATTTTTAACCCATGAGTAGCAATCATTGAATACAAAGAGGCCAATAGTAACCAGCTTTCATGATTTTGAGAGAGCTGTTACTCATGGGGTGAAATGGCCGCCTGCCCCCGTCATGGAACTCGTGTAAGATCCTCTCAACTCCGACTGTCCCAATGCATCTCAATAGAACACCGTTGATGTCTTTTTTAAACAAAACACCATCGATAAGTACATATGGAACTACTTGTAATCTGAAGTACCTTCTTTTGCTTTGCTCATTTCTAGAGAGCACATGCCCGTCTGTAGGAAATGTATCATATTCTGAGTCCAATAGGGAGTGGACACATCATCATTTTCCTATTTTTGATCATCTTATAACAGCAGGACAGCGTCTTCTTCATCTTCTGGGTTGTCTGGTTGTTTGGAAGCGAGCTGCTCACACAAACCTTTGCCTCTTACCAGCTTGGTGATCTTGATCTCAATGTCATACTCCATGACACGGGTGATCCATCCTACCCTTTTCTCATTCAAATCCTTGTTGAGGAGGAAATCCTTAACCCCAGCATGTGAGACTAGCAACTGGACCTTGTTGTTTGAGACTAAATGCTTGAATTTCTTCAAGCTTCTGATTACTGCAAGCACATGCTTTTCAATAAAAGAGTACCTCACTTCACAGTCACCTAGGCTCTGGCTGAAGAAGGCAATCGGCTGTTCATCATTATCTTTGTTCTGTTGTACCAGAATGGCAGAAATAGTGTCATCACCTCCAAATGCATAGAGGATGAAATCCTTGGAAAAGTCTAGGTTGATGAGAGTGGGTGCTTGGGAGATGGCTTCTTTGATTGCTTCAAAACTCTCCTTGCCTTCTGTCGTCCATTTGAAAGCCATGCTTTTCCTTAACATTTTGGTGATGGGCTTAACAAGGGCTACAAAATCTGGGACAAACCTCCGAACAAAGTTTATCCTTCCCAGGAAACTCTGAAGGGCTTTCTTGTGGCTAGGAAATGGCAGAGCTCTTATGGCTTCAACCCTCTCTGGATCAATTGCTAATCCTTCCTTGGAGACAATATGGCCAAGGAGCTTCCCTTCATGTGCAAGAAAGATGCACTTCTTAGGATTTAAGGACACTCCGAACTTTCTACACCTCTGAAACACTTGCCTGAGGTGAAAGAGATGGTCTGCAGCATTCTTTGAGAAGACAGTAATATCATCTAGGTATATCAGCACTATCTTGTTGATCAAGCCTTTGAATGCCATATCCATAGCTCACTGGAATGTTGCTCCGGTGTTCGACAGTCCAAATGGCATCTTCTTGTAAGCATATGTGCCCCATTTGGTTGTGAAGGCTGTCTTGAACTGGTCTTCCTCTTTTACCATAATCTGATTGAAGCCTGAGTAACCATCAAGTAGTGAAAACCTTTCTGAACCAGCTACGACCTGCAATATTTGCTCCATGGAAGGGAGTGGATAATGGTCCTTGAGAGAGGCTCTATTCAAATCTCTAAAGTCAACACACAGTCTGATCTCTCCACTCTTCTTTCTGACTGGAACTAAGTTGGCAACCCAACTAGAATGCTTGATTGGGAATATGATTCTTGATTCAATCAGCTTGTCCAATTCTTTCCTCATGAGAGGCTCCATGTGTGGATTGACTGGTCTCTATTTCTACCTGACAGGCTTAGTATTAGGATCCAATTCGATGGTATGCTGAGCTAAGTTGGGATTGAAACCTTTCAAGTCTTCATAGCTCCAAGCAAACACATCAGGGAATTCTTGACATAGCTGTATGAACTCACACCTTTCTTGCTCAGTTGTCATCCTTCCAATTTGCAATGGCTTGTTCTCTTCTACCAAGATGGATACCGAATCTTCTCTCTTGACCTGAATGTTTGCTTTCTCCTTTCTAAACTGATCATTGGGGTTGAAAATGGACTCCAAAGTGATAAGTCCCTTGGGCAGCTTGTCAGTTCTCAGCTGTATCACTTGGTCACCATATTGCTGTTCCAACTTTTCTTGATTCTTAGCTGAGAACTCAGCTTCTTCTTGCAAGAAGTGGATGATTTGCTGGTCATTCTCAAATACCTGCCAACTGACATTGTTATCCGGCACTGAAGGCCTCACAATCACGTGGATGTTTGGTTGTACCTTGTCTTGTTGAATGTTTTCTACAATGTCAAAGGCTGCCCCTACTGCTGCAAGCCTGTCAGCAGCTTGATTCTCTTTCCTAGGGATGGATTTGATGCCAAAGCCCTCAAAATCTTCCATGAGGTCCCATACCCTGTTCTTGTAGCACCTGAGTAGATCATTTTTGGCGGCATGCTGTCCTTTGACCTGATTTACAATCAGCTCACTGTCCCCAAAGACTTGCAAGTTCTTTATTTTTCTCTTGATTGCCCAATGCATCCCTTGCACCAAGGCTTCATATTCAGCAGTGTTATTGGAGCATGCAAATTGAAATCTAAAAGCTGAATAATACTTTACTCCTTGAGGTGAAATAAGCATGGCTCCACCTCTTGCGCCTTGTCTACTCCTTGATCCATCAAAAAACAGTTGTCATACCTCATTGTCATCCTTGTGGTTTGGCTTGGTGATGCTAGGAATAGGTTGACTTTCTTCGTGTATACAATAGACTCCTAGCTCAGATTCTTCTATTCCTTGATAAGGATCAAAAGCATGCACCTTGTTTGCCCATTCATCAAGAGTTAGATCTGGGATGTTTCCAACTTTAGTGTCGGTTTCATCGTGCTTGGGTGATCTTCTTGATCAAATCTTTGAGCAATTGGCATTAATCTGACTTGGAGTATAGGGCTCAATGTGGAAGTTTGCAATAGGTTCTGACCTAATTGTAGCCTTAGTTCCATACCTTGTTCTGAATAGCATGTGAGACCAATCAGCGGACAAATATCCCCCAATTTTGGCAGTGAAGTCCCTTGATAAACATAGGGCAAAGAGTGGTGGAAGGTCTATGACTGATATATCTTGTAAGACAACAACATTTGGACATGCATGCAAGGTAAGACTCAAATTTCTAATCACCCCAACTGTTGCTATTGCTGTCCCATCCAGCTGCACTACTCCCTTAGATGTTATTTCATACTGGAGCCCTAACTGATCAGCTATCTGTTTAGGCATTACTGAGCTACTTGCCCCGGAATCTATCATGCAATTATGCACTAGCTGATTTCCAATGATTAACGAAACATAAAAAGGGGGAGGCTTCAGCATTTTACCTTGTTGTGCTCCATGATTTCCTTCAGGCTGGGCAGCATTTGTGAGTACCTTCTCTTGCATTTGGACCTGCTGATTCGAAGTTGGCCAATCCTTCATGGCAGCTTGCAGCAGATTTCTTTGGCCTGGGATGGATAGGGATTCCCACATAGATATATTGACGTTTGTCTTCTTCATCTGATCAATGATACTGAATGGTGATGAAGGATCTCTCTGCTGTCCTTTGGTTTGCACATTTATTCCTTGTATGTGGGCAGCAACAGCTGGCATTTGAGTTGGCCTAGGGGCTGTTCTTGGCTGCCCTTGTGCATTTGGAACGGGACTTTGCCTGCCAATCATTTGTGGAGCCATGGAAGGTTGTGGATTGGCTGGGGCTAATGGCTGCTCTTCACCCAAATTTCTCCTTTTTGACCTTGTGTTTGCTGCAACACCTTGAGAAACTACCTGGTTCATGCCACAAAAATCCTCTGCTTGCCAATTTACCAATGTGGTGTCATTTGGGGCTGATTGCTGTTGGAATGTTTCTTGTTGTTGGTTGTTTTCTTGACTGTTCTCACCCTCCACACCAGTAGTTGTTATCATTAAAGCTTGAGTTAAAGCACCATTGTAGCACATGGATTGATTATGAGGTTCATTACATGGAAAACACCAATCATACTCCTGGGCAATGTTGTTTTGTGCTGGTACTAATGCCTTAGAGGCAGATATGGCATTTGGATTATAGGGCTGGAATGGTCTATTGGCAGGAGGCCTTGTTTGATTCAGATTTGCAGCTGGATTGGGTGGCCTTTGAGGCTGATATGGCTGCCTATTAGGTTGAGCTTGAGGCTGATATGAAGGTCTAAAACCTTGAGCTTGCTATCTTTTGAGAGTGACCAGCTCATTGCCTAGATTTTGCAATTGCTTCATGACCTCTTGAAGCTCATTTGGGGCACTTGGAGATGAAGTGGAGGCTTCATTTGAACTCTGATTTCTAGGAGTGGGAATAGGAGCTAAGACAGGTGCTAGACTAGCACTTGGGCTCTCTAAACTTGGATATAATGGCATTGGAGGCCTAGGAGCTAGCTTGCCAGCTTGAATCAGACAATTTTCAGCTCTAATGGCAATACTATAAGCAGCAGGGATAGTTGTGCCTCCCATAGATTGAACCAACATAGAAATATCGAGAATTTAAAGTTTTAAGGTAATATTGAAAAGCACCTTTCTGCTGTTGGCCTGACTGCTACTGGAATCCTATCCCAAGACCTTTGAAATCTGAAGTTGAAGTCAGTTAGCTGCTCATTGGAAGCTCTCTTGATGGTTGTCAGCTGCTCCAAAAGAGACAAGTTGTCTCCCTTCTCTCCAAATTGATCATGAAGTGCACTGATACACTGATTCCGGTTTGTGATAGAGCCACTTCAAGGCTCTGAACCATTGCAATGCCTTCCCTTTGAATGATGATGCCAAAGTAGTTTGTGACCACATCCATTTCATTTATCTCATGGATTGCACGAGATGTTAGCAATTTCTTTGACATGATCACGGGGAGTGGTATGATTTTCTCCAAAAAAATGGAATGTTCTTCAACGCTGCAATTGGAACCGGATTCTGTGCATTGAGGGCAAGTGGGCTGCTGCCAGTGAAATTGACAAAGGGATTTGCTGGTTGCACCATTCTGATTGGTCGAAGTACTCTTGAATATTGAATGAAAGGCCGAGAAGGTGGAGGAGTTGACAGAGTTCTGTTTGGTGGAGATGGAGACCTTTGAATCCTCCTTCCTCTTTGCCTTCGTCTTGGAGATAATTGTAGGTATTCAAACAACACTTCTTCTTCTCCAACTCTTGACCTTGTGATTCTTCTCATAAGCTTTTAGGCATGTACTGCTGAAACAAGTTGATTCTTTCTCTCGGAGTCGCTAGATATGCAAATAATAGCTCTTTTCAAGCAAGAAAATTGCAGCAGATGCACATCAACTTAGCTGCAAAAAAAATGAGACCTCTAGGTCCCACCGGGCGTGCCAAAACTGTTGATGCAAAATCACAGCACCCCTGGATGCAGATCAAGTTTCTAGGTTGATCACCTGGCATCCAGTGTGATTGCATAACATTGAATCCTTTCTCCAAGTGTGGGACTTGAAAAAATGAGAAAGGATTCTCCAGAGAAGGCTGGTTCCTATTCCTCTGTTCAGATGCACATGAAATATGCAGAGGGTTTTCTCAAAACCTAATCTAATCTGCCAAGGAGACAAGGTAAGAAGATGCATAAAATAAATCTAAGCTAATAGAGGTGATGCACCGAGGAATGAAGAACACCTATTTTGCCAGTAAACACAGACCATTTGAATGTGATATAAGATCATGCACAGATGACAAAACCTGCAGTGAAAGACCAGGAGGATGCAAAAAGAACACAGAGAGGGCTGAGAATCATCCACAGACATGCATTATTTGCTCCAAAGATTGATACAATACACTACAGAATGCCATGAGGCAGAATAGTATTACAGTTCAAATGAGAGGTTCGAACTCCACAAATTCACCTGAGGAGAAGAAGGGAGAGGCAAAACAGAAAAAATGTTCGACCTTGAAAAGAAGCTCCTCTTTTAATATATAGAAAGAATAAGAGAGGAAAGAGAGAAGGGAAAGCCAAATCTACCCCAACCACCTCCAGGTTGCATTCAATTCATCTCATCATGGTAGAAGCAGCGGATCCTGGCAAAACGGCAGCTGCCTAACAGAAGCGGTGAACTGTCTGCTGCATTAAAGTTGTTTGTTGAAGCATTACTTCTGCTTGTTATTTCGTGCCAGAGGTGTTTCTTGATTTTCTCTCTCCAAACTGAACCAAAATGTAAGATTGACCCTAGAATCGTGTAGAGAATCTCACAAGCTTTCCGTTGATATAAGGAACGTGCAAATCCGAGCTCTGGATCAAAAGATATGACAATCTGAAGATTTAGGGCACGGAACAGACCAAGACGGATTTTGAAATATTTTCCCGTGCTTCGCCACCTAGACGACACGTGGCAGGCTCTGATTCGCTGAGCAACTCTCTCTCCTCCACCTCTCGGCGGGATTTCTTTTGAAATTTCCTTGTGGGCCCTAGCTGGGACACGTGGCGCAATTTTATTGGTTCGGGTCAGTGCTCGAGACTTCGCCCTTTGACTTTTTGACCTTTTTCCCCTTGTGACACGTGTCATGATCTGGCTGGTTCTCGCCCCTTTCGGCTCCTTCACATCCACCACGTCCCTTTGTCCCGGATGTCCCAGTGCTCCTTGTGTTGATTTGGCCGAACCGGCCGGTTTCATGTACCTTTGTCCCACTTGTCCCACTTTGTTTGGATGAAGCTCCTCATTTTGGCCGATCCGCAATTTGGTTCGGTCTTTTTGTCCCAGATGTCCCAAATGCTTTGGATGCCTTAACCTTTTCACCCAGTTCGGTCGGTTCGTGTACCCTTGTCTGAACCTGTCCCACTCAGCAATTAGTCGATTTTATTTTCCTCTTTCGGCCGAATAGGCTTCTCGCGCCCGCCGCATACTTCTGGCCCGATTGTCCCAAATGCTTAGCGGGCCGCCTGGAGGCTTTTCGGCCGATCCGCGTCTTTCTGTCCCACACGTCCCTACTGTCCCAAGGACTAGGACTTAGCCATTTTTGTGATTTTTCTGTTTGATCTACGCCTGGGCTGCAAAATCTGATGTAAGTTATCGAAATTTACCCTTGGGGGTGAAATTTTGACAACAAGGCCCGCAGCCAATAGGAAGCTGCCACGTGGTAGAGGAGTTCGGGGGTCGGAGGCAAATTTGAATTTTTTCCAAGTATTTTGGTCGAAGGTTCAAATGGAAATTTTTTTCCCGTGGGGCCGCGGACCAATTAGGTTGTGACACATGTCACAAGGGCGGAATGAAAAAATTTGCTAAGTATTTGCCAAATTTTCCAAAGTGGAAGAATGGAACGGAGAGCCCTAAACGAGTAAAATTAGGACACGTGTCCTAAGGGGAAGGTAGATTCAGAGCTTGGGGTGGTTTTTGAAAATTTTGCAAAAGTTTTCAGCCAAAACTAAAAAGTGAAAGCAGGGCCCGCGCCCCTTGTTAGCCATTCAAAATCCGACACTTGTCCCGACTGTAAGGCAAGGCGGGAGAAAAATGAAAATTTTTCCAAAGTCTAAAAATGTCAAAATTTCAAAGGAAACCCCATGGGAGGCGAAGGAGAGAGAATTCCAAAATGAATCAGAGCTTTCCACATGGCATCTGACCAGCGGAGTGTAGGGAATTTTTGAAAAAAATTCCAAAGACAAAAAAGAGGTACAATTTGAAAAAATTTCCCGTCGATCCGTTTTTGGGTTGTTTTTGCCCTAAATCTTCAAACGATCATATCTTTTGATCCAGAGCTCAAATTTTTGCGTTCTTTATATCATTGGAAATATGTTAAAATTATCTACATGATTCCATGGTCAATTTCTAATTTTGGTTTAGTTTGGAGAGAGAAAATTCAAAAATGGTTCTGGTACGTGTCCATGGCCAGAAATGACATTTCAACAACCAAATTTAATACATAATGGGTCGCATTCTTCTCCAATATGGTCAAAAATGACAAGGTATGGGTTTGTAAGGTCCTCCATGCTATTTTAATGCATTTTCCATCAATGAGGAATGGGCTCCCACATTTTTATGTTTTCTCTCTCCTGGGCTCGACCCATGCATTGTAAAAGCCAGATTTGGCTCATTTCTTGAGTGTTGAACACTTTTTGGCATTGCAAACCCTAGTTATGTAAAATATAGATCGCGCCCTTTGTTTTCCCTATCATTTTCACAAGTTTTTTTCCTCTTTCCTTGGCCTCTGACCTTCAAGGTGTTCGGGATCCGAAAGCCCTCGAGTATGCGTTAACATCCCGCATGCTCCGCAGGCGGCTTGGTGACCTTCCGAACCGCCGCCCCCAGGCGGCGGTCTCAGTAACCGCCGCCCGCCGAGAGCGGCGGTCCCGTGCGCATTTTCGTAACGCTCTTTTGACATGACTCGCGTGAAATATCATGATTCACCAGCTTTTCTTTGCCGACTTGAGCATGCATTTATGTTTTTGGTCCCCTGGAATAGTGTTTTTCCTTTGTTTATTGTTTAGGAGTTCAATTTGGTTTTGGTTTTTGAGTGTTGGAATTCCTATAAATGCATAGCTTGTGCTGAGGCAAATGGCCACCATTTTTTCTTGTTAGAGTCTTCTGATTTTCAGTGGTTTGGTCTGTTAGCTTGCTTAGGATTGATAGCATAGTTCATTTCATACTTGGTTAGTATTGTTAGTATTGTCTTGTTGGTAAGCCCATGCACTCCATCTTGTGCAGGCAGTGTTGTTATCTCATCCCAATCCAGTTAGAAGCTTGCCTCTGAATTTCTCTTTGCTGTAGATTTGTTTTTATTGTGTCTTGGAGTTCTTAGTTCAATCCATTATATGCCTGGTTAGCTTTATTCAGCTGTTGGTAAGCCACATATCCAACTTGTGCAAGCAGTGTCTTTATTTTATCCAATCCATTGGAACAGAATAGCTTAGGAAGCCATTAAAGTTGCAGGTTTTGCTCTTCGTATAGGATAGTTACAGGTTCTGGTCGCTTCATGTTGCATGACTCGCAGTAAAATCCCGCTAGGAATCACATAAGCCAAGCTCTGTACTCTTGCGCTATCCCTCTCCTACTCGCATTCTCGGTCTGCATTCTGAGCTGTCCTTGTCCCAAAATCTACTCTTATCGGTGCTAGCATTACACGCTTTTCTGGATCCACGTGAACACAAAAGAACGAGGAGATCATACTGAGGGGACGAGATCACATACACCATCGGATTCGCCACTGTTCTGCGGAGTCCAGGTTTTAAATTTCAAAGTTCTAGTCAGATTCATATCAAATAGAGTAGTTAATCACTTTATTTCATTTCATTCTATTCTCGATATTGCCAGGGAAGCTATGGGGATTGATAGTTTCTGAGAAACTATGATTCACTCCTCACTTCTGAGGTAGGATCGAGAATCTTGCAGGTAGATTAGACAGGCTATTTTATTTATTTAGAATAATTCTACAAATCGCACAGGCAAATAACTACACTCGGTTATCTTGTCTGTTTCAAATTATTGTTTAGTTATTATTTCTAGATATGCTTAAAATAGTTTGCTTTCCTTAAAATTATTAAAAGTTTTCTTAGAAGAATAAAAGTTATACAGTTAGATTTATTTCACATAGTTAGAATTTGTTTCGTTACAGTTAGATTTGCATTTTGTTTCGTATGACAATCACGGGACCTCAAGAGCCCAGGGAATATATATTTGAGCCAATCGTGCCTCAACCAAACCTAGTCACAGCAATAGTTGACATAGACCAAAATCTCAGATACAAGTATTCCGAACAACACATGCATTTACAACCGATCGCTTCTCGCTAAGAGGATTAAACATAGAAGACGACCAAGCACATGCGTTTTGGTCAAGTCAGCCAAACTACAGATTACCCTAGAAAACATCCACATGACTGTAGAAGGGCTCGAAAGAGAACAAACATTCGGGTGTGATCCTCTAGTTCCACAGCCAGACGCTAGAGACACCCTCGTAGATATAGATACCAGCTTAAGAATCCAGGTTGCGAGAACGCCTGTAAGGTATTCTGAGAAGATTGCACAACTATTGGTTCTAAACATAGAAGCTGAGAAAGCATACGATTACTGGATACTAGGGATTAGAACTTGATCCCGCGTATGACCATAACAGGACCGCAACAACCAAGAGTCTATGGTTGTGATCCACAGATCCCACAGCCCAACGAATCCACAAGTCAGTTAGACATAGACACTAGCCTACGCATCTTGGTATTCAGGTCCACTCCACTTCCACCTATCATCATCGAACAACTGTCCTTACTAGATATAGTGGCTAACGAAGCTAGGGAATTCTGGACTAGGCCAGAAAATCATCCATAGAGTCAATTATATTCATCATCCACTATATGACCTTATCAGAGATATACACGAAACAATCCCAGGTCATTTTCCACGTATTCCGCAACCCATAGATCGAATCACGCCAGAGCTCGATATTGATTGGAGCCTTCGAGCAGTCATCCTTGCTGATCGATCTATCACACCAGTCCAAGTTAGAAGGGCCTTCTTTGCCTTAGATTCACAAATTCCACTAGTGCGTGTCGAAGACATTAGACTGCCTAACTAGTTTGTCTGCATATTCTCCCCCCACCGGCCCCTCTCAAGCACGACTCGGGAGGTCGGGTACGCGGAAGAGTTACTTGTTGATTCTCACGCTCGCCTGTCACTTTTCCGACGTACAAAATTGGTGAACCCGACGTGAAACAAACAACTGTTTCACCTTCTCTTTGAGAAGTTTCAAATCTTCTCTCAATCACCTTCGCTCCTTCCCATTATTCTGCGGGTATTCATATACCCCCCGAATATGTCGGGATTCGATGCATATGGCAGACCCTCTTGGGTCTTGAGGCATACTACGCCCAACAAAATAGGCAATCATCACCCTCGCTCTCAGTATGGGGTGACAACTATTCAACTAATCAGTTGTCAACACAAACCCCAAGAATCAGATATAGTTCATCTTTTCAAACTGAGGAGTTAGATCAACCCCCTCGAACCCAACAAACAGAGCCTTCAGGTTCAAACAATATGACGTTTACCGGAGAATCTGGTTCATCTCCTCAAATGCTACTCAGACCACAAATTAGTAGGCAATCGGATCCATACCTGGTCTTAGATGATGGACAATCAATACGTTATCCTAGGAGTGAACAACGCTCCCGGGGAATGTACCCACCTGTAGGAGGTTTACAAATACAACCCAAAATCTCTTTTCAAGAAAATACCTCTATGCCACTGCATACAGGAAATATTCTTGGAGAAACTTGGCAAGATAGTGATCAGTTTATGACAGGATATCACGTACCTTTACAACACCAAGGTATACAACAAACGCCGCTCAGGCAAAGTACCGTGACTTCACCAAATGAAGTCATTTCAACGTTAGTAGAAAGAGTGAGAGGGTTAGAACTGGCTCAAGCAAGTCACAATTCTCCGTTCATACAAACAGGAAGTTCCAATCCTCCATACCACTCTGGCCAAGTAGATCTCCTTACGGGAGTAGGCACGTTAGGCATGCCTCCTCAATATCCACAACAAACGCCAACAAGGCCTATCATCTCTAACACTATTCCTCCTGGTCTAGTGTCAAACAATCCATTCCTTGACAATACCCCGTCCTACTTAAACATATACTCTAAATCACCACAAGGAGATATGTTCTCCTCTCCCGGCATGTTTGCTCAAACACAGGGACCTCCCTATGCCCCTGCCAACGCATACGCTGCACCGTATCAACAACCTATCCCACCACCACTCCCTCAACAAACACCATCAATGGTCGAAAGCTATGCGATAGGGACTTATTCAGAATACCTAAAGGAACCCTTAGATTTCACCATACGAAGCGTCATGCTTCCAAGACCTCTCCCTGATTTTCCCAAGTTCAAGGGTGAGGGAGATCCAAACGCGCATATCAAAGCTTACGCTACAGCCATTCGGGAATTACTCCCATGGGATGGGGTTGTTGCTAAAATATTCCCCAAAACGCTGGAAGGCATTGCTCTCGATTGGTATTACAGAATACCTGAGGCTTCCATACATTCATTCAAACAACTTGTGTCTGAGTTCATCAAGGCCTTCGACATGAACAAACTATTAAGAACAGGAATCAGGGAGTTCTTACACATCAAACAAGAGCATAACGAGTCTGTCGCCCACTTCATCCAAAGGTGGCGTACCATCCTTTATTCATCAGCAAGTGCTCCAAACATGGATCAGATGGAACTATGTGATTTATTCCTTCATTCTCTCAGCAAGGAGGTGAAGGAAGAAGTCCAGAAGTTCCCACTAAGAACTTACGATGAAGTACTGAGAGCGCTTCGAATAGATCAAAAATGATAGATAGTGGTCGTAAGACATATGGAACAAACGGGAGGTTAATCACCTCCACTCAAAACACTACAACTACCACAAATGTCAATCAAGGACCCAAAATCCTTAACAAAAATCGTGGGGTAACAACGGATGGGGTAACCGACCAGCCCAAGAGGGTAAATGTTGTTAATGCTCCGTTACAAACAAACAACCAACGAAACAACAACTTTACCCCGACAATCAATACAGTGGATTTTAACCATCCACAACAACAACAACAACAACAACAACGGTGAAATCCCATACAAGGGCCAAGCCAAAACTCATTTGGTTACCAAAACCAAAGTCAAAACCAGAAACAACAATTCCAAAACTTTGGTCCTAATAGGCAACAGTTTGATCGGAATTTTAGGCCACAATACACACCAAACCAACAAAACGGGAATTACAACCCCAATTCTTATTGTGGTTTCCATAAAATTTGGGGTCACGATACTAGAACGTGCCGTGACTACAATAAATTTATGCAACGCTTGCCAGAAGAACAAAGACAGTTCTTCACAGACCTATTTTTGGCGGATCCCGTCTCATCATCACCAAATACTCTCGCAGGGGCAGTTTCTCCTCAGAATGCTCCCCTCAAGATCTTTAATGATCCGCTCCCAAATCATGATAGCAATAGGCTGAATCCAACCGGAACAAACAAAGGTGCAATGACGGGAAACAATGATCATGAAGCCTCGACTTCATTAAATCCGCTGGGCGCGCACAGCTTGGGAGCTCAACCGAGACCTAAGATAGTCGGGTTTGGTAGAATTAGACGCTGAACTACCTATCGAAGCTATAACAAGAACACGAGAGTATTTCTCTCAACCGAGCCCAAGTCATCTGCCAGAGACAGATAAGAGTCATCAAATAGTTGAAAAACCCATCGGTGCCTATGATTTAATTAGTGACCTAACAAAGACCTTCTCACACATTTCATTTTTGGACTTACTAAAGAACTCTCCCCCTCACAGAGCTGCTCTTTTAGAAGCATTAGGTCTAGGCCATCTAATTAACATCACTCCACCTCCCGAAACACAAGTAAATCACGTAGATTTTGATATCCACCCTCCGGGGCAGCCGGACAAGGATGTCGAATTCATTTTCGAAATAAGTAAAATGCCCACAGATGCTGAGATCGCACGCCGAGGTGACCCAACCTTACACTTGCAAGTGTGGGTTTATAATAACTATGTAAAACGGGCAATGGTTGACGATGGGGCCGCAGTTAACATAGTCCCTTTCTCTTTCCTCCAAAAACTTGGATATGGAGAAACAAACTGTTCCACTACACGAAATACCTTGAGAGGCTATGATAGCCTTAAAGCCACTTCGATAGGAACTATAATACTGCCGGTCACCTTAGGGCCCAAAACCATCTTGACTGAGTTTTATATTATAGATCGGGAAACTAACTATAATATGATCCTCGGCCGACCTTGGATACATCGAATGAAGGCAATCCCTTCCACTTTATTTCAAGAAGTAAGATTCTTGCATCTAGGAAAGGTATTTGTAGCCAAAGGCGATCCAAAACCTTTCGATTTACACCTAGCTGATTTAAAGAAAAGACCAGGGGTGCACTCAGAATTTGAACTTCCAACAAACCAACTTAATAAACCCTCTGACCCAAAGCCAGAGGAAAAGTTGGTACCTACGACGGATCTTGAAACTACCAAAGATATCCAAAACAATTCCAACCCCTAAAGATAAAACTAAAGAAACAAGATCATTAGGGACTATCGCGTAAAATCGTTGAGTTGATAGAACAAGATTCACCAATGTTCTTACCATTCGATTCAAAGAGGCATAGGATTTTCCCTAGGTGTTGGTTCCTTACCAGCAGAAGATCTCTGTATGGTAGAAGTAGAGTGCGCAAACGCAACAGATGCCCCAACATCTATACTCCCGGCTAAGTATTGGACTCTCCATTTCGATGGAGCTAAATGTCGTTATGGAGCGGGGGCAGGTATAATTCTTACTTCACCCGAGGAGAAAGTCCTCCCATTCGCTTTTAAATTAAACTTTGAATGTACAAACAACGGCGCTGAGTACGAAGCCCTCCTCCTTGGCCTTACCTTAGCCAAAAGAATTGGTATTGATAACATCAGAGTCCTGGGAGACTCGCAATTAGTGACAAACCAAGTTTCTGAAGTATATGAAACTAAAGCCGAACATTTACAACTCTACAAAAATGTTGTATTAGATTTAAGCAAGGCGTTTAACTTTATATCCATTGAAGCAATCCTCGAGAGAAAAATCTTCTCGCCGATTCAATAAAGAACCTCAAGATCACGTTTTACTCCAAGCAATGAGTTAAAAGATACCACTTCACAAAGATCCATTCGTGATGAACCATTGATAAAAACAATGACAAATCCTCTTTCAAGCGGAAGTGAATCTACCATCCTAGACCATGTTGGAAATGATGCGGCTACTTTGGATTACTTAAATGCCTATGCAAAGCACTACATCTCTCCTATCACATGCTAGATTTATCCCCGATTCCACATTCGCCTTCCTACTTCGGAAATCCCGTAACGGATCTTCCTCACAAATGGAACCTAGCATATACGCAATAGAAATGGGGATGATCTAGATTTACCTCCAAGACCACACCCGAGTTCAAGAGGGTAACGCCTCTTTGATCGAAGAAACAATCGATGTCAACATCGGGATGTAAGAGGAACCAAGAATATTGAAACTAGGTTCTTCGTTAACCCTGTAAGAAGTGGAAATACATACTGATTCTCAAAGAACATCAAGGCATTTGCATTTAATTACAAGGAGATGACGGAGTCGCACCCCACATTGCATGTGCACAACCTCGTCACTAGATCGATGCAAAGCCAATTAAACAAAAATCAAGACCCATGAAGCCCAAAGTAGCTCTCATGGTAAAAGAGGAAGTAATAAAACTCCTTCAGGTAGGATTCATCAAGCCAGTTGACTACTCCCAATGGGTATCTAACATCGTTCCCATTCTCAAGAAGAATGGAAAGATACGCATTTGCATAGATTTTCGAGACATCAACAAAGCGTGTCCTAAAGACGATTTCCCATTACCATCCATAGACGTTATCGTTGATGCAACAGCTGGTTTTGAACTCTTGTCTCTCATGGATGGATTCTCTGGATACAACCAAATCAGAATATCCGAGCAAGATCAAGCTAAAACCACGTTTATAACTCCTTGGGGAACCTATTGCTACGCTGTTATGCCATTCGGTCTCAAGAATGCCTGACTACCCAGCTGGCCATGACATACATATTTCACGATCTAATTCATAAAATCGTGGAATCTTACGTAGATGACTTATCGCAAAGCAAGAAGCGTTGTGACCATCCCGAAGTACTCCGCGTCATTCTTTCACGCCTAATAGAATACGGAGTCACGCTAAATCCAGAGAAATGCGTCTTTGGTGTAACAGGAGGAAAGCTCCTAGGTTACATCATATCGTCACGAGGGATTGATGTTGATCCAACCAAAATTCGGGCTGTCCTCGAAATGGTTCCACCTTCGATGAACTCGAATCGTGTCATTTCTCGGAAAGCTAGGTGCAATCCGGAGATTTATCCTGACTTAAGCTTCGCCATTCATCCAATCAACAATTTACTCAAGAAAGACTATAGCATTGATTGGACCGAAGATTGCAATGAAGCTTTTGATGCAGTTAAGCGTTTTCTGTTATCACCACCTACGCTAATGCCACCTAAGTTGGATCGCCGTTAATCCTATATTCACGAGCTACCAATGTCTCGCTGGCTTGTATGTTGGCCCAAGAAGACGATAACAAGAGAGAACGTGTGATTTATTTCATTAGCCGAACACTGCTCGACTATGAAACACGCTATACACAAGTAACGAGAATGCCTTGCCATAGTCTTTGCTACTAAACGCCTAAGACATTACATGCTGAATCAAGAAACGAAGGTCATGGTAAAAACGGACCATTTACGAACTTTTCTCACACAAGGTTCCTTGTCTAAAAAGGCTGGACGTTTTATAACCTTAATGGGAGAGTTCGAATTAACATTTGTAAACCAGAAGTCGGTTAAAGGACAAATCATCGGATTGGTTAGCTGACAACCCATTAGATGGAGGTGATTTAGTAGATTTAGACTTTCCAGATGAATGCGTATACTACATCGAAACACGACCCGCTATCTCTGAAGTGTCCTTGGTACACTGACATCGTTAATTATATCATGGACCATACGCATTCTGAGAGTAGTTACACCGCAACAAAGAAGGCGGTTACGCATAATCGTAGCTAAATATGTCATTATAGAGCAGTGTCTCTATCGAAAAGCATTCGATGGAATGCTCTTAAGGTGTGTCGACACATAAGAGTCCAAGAGGATTCTCCATGAATCCCACAAGCGGTATATGTGGAGGCCACTTCGGTGGCCATGCCACCGCTCGAAAAATACATCGAATGGGCTATTTCTGGCCCACTCTAGAACATGACGCGATAGAGTTTGCACGCAGGTGTCATAAGTGCCAAGAATTCTCCCACGAGATCCACATGCCAGCACAAGCTCTACAACCAATCGCAACTCCATGGCCCTTTTCTACATGGGGTCTAGACTTAATAGGGAAATTCTCTCCCTCATCCACAGACGGCCATAATTTTATAATCACGGCCACTGAATATTTTACCAAATGGGTGGAGGCCATGCCTCTTACTACTGTACCTGGTTCTGTGATCGCCAAGTTCATTTTGAACCAAATCATTTGCAGTGGTACGGTATCCCGCAAATCATTATCTCCGATAATGGAACTTTTTTAAAAATGAAGAAGTTCGTGAACTATGCAATAAATTTAAATAAGCCATCATACGGCTTCCTTGTATTATCCCCAAGCCAACGGACAGGCTGAAGCGACAAACAAAACACTGAAAGCCATTCTCCTTAAAACGGTGAAAGAAAACAAGCGAGATTGGCATTTAAAGTTATATCCGGCCTTGTGGGCCCACCGAACCTCAATAAGAACACCAACGGGAGCAACTCCTTTCTCGCTAGTATTTGGGGGCGTAAGGCAGCTTCTCCCACTGAGGTCGAAATACCTAGTCTCCGCATTTCACTACAAGGGATTCTGGATGAAGACGCTTACAGAGAAGCACGTCTTTCCCAACTAGAAAGCCTAGATGAAACTAGGTTAGATGTCGAAGCAACGGCATAGAGCTTATGCTGACCGAATGTGTGGCAAAGATAACAAGAAGGTCTATGAACGTGACATATACGAAGGTGATCTAGTTCTAAGACTAGACAACCGGATCGATAAGAAGACCGGCGAAGGAAGGAAATTCCGGCCCAAATGGTTGGGCCCATACCGAGTCATGAAGGACTATGGAAATGGTGCATACCTCTTATGTACGTTAGAAGGTGAGGAGTTTGGCGAAAAAGTCAATTCCCTGCACCTCAAACGTTTCTACGCATAAGCAGCTAACGCTACCTATATAGCTATCTACATTGCATTTTCATATAAATTAGGATCATTTTGTCCATTCGTTTCTTACACAAATTGTGATCAAGGAGTCTATTCTCAAAGCAATTCATTACAAACTCATGATGTTGTTTTGGCAAAACTTTCTAATCATATCTCTCCATTTTCACGATATCATCAATCACTTGTAATCTTTTATCAAATAAAATCAAACATGACGAAGTCTTAACGGTAACCATACCAAGATCTGCAAGTTTGTTCTCGCTTTGATTTCTTCTTAGGATAGGTGTCTTGCCTATGGTCTGTTCTAGAAGCTTCATGGTGTCACATCTATCCCATATATACATCTCTTTGGAAATAAGCATATACTGACATTTTACTCAAAAAGACAAGTCAAAAAGTGATTAAACAGAAAATTTTATTTTTACACATTTCCTTGCCCCACCAACCTTCGGTGATGAGCTTCAACGTCTCTTACTAGTGACGTAGGGTTGGGAAAGGATGGAAATGCCCTTACTCGCCTATGCCTTGCCCACGGTGATAAACCCACGCTTCTTACTAGTAGCATGGGGCAAAGTGTAGGGGGTCCTCTTGACAAAGCAAACGTTAAAAGGTCATAAACAAACTATTCAAACTTTGAGTCAAAAACGAATGAATCAGATATTCAAAATTCCAAAAAGAGTTAAAAATCCTAAAAACCCAGATTTTGTCTACTATGTGGCCATCTACGGGTCTAAGTCTGGATAAACCGCAAAGCAAGTTGCATCCAAAACTATGAAGTCATTCGGGTGGAGTAAGCTTGTAGTTTTCAATTTGGTTCCACCAAAGCTTCGTCTGTCTTTCATCACTATCATTTCACCATATTTCATAACTTGCGCCCTTCTTGGCTCTTGGTGATGAGCCCTCGCATCTTACTAGTTGCGTGGAGTTAGGAGTGGGGCAAGTTAATCTGTTCATCATACTGGTTATTTTCATCACTTTGCCAAAACAAACATGAGGTATCCAAATTGCTCACAGAAGCTAAGATTTAAGATCACAATATATCTACAATATCATGTATCAGCATCATGAAACACAAAAAGAAAGCAAGCATTTGCATCATCTGTTCTCCATTGCATACATATAAAAAAGCATATAAAACATACATCGTAGTATACACGAGGAAGCTGGAAACAGAAAGGGAAAACACCAGTGACAAGTTTTGATCCAAAAACGAATGCATATATATAAATAATCAATGTTTATATACAATGCCATCATGCTCTAGGCATGGTCAAAATGCTCAAAGAGCCCGTGATATACAAAAGATCTATAGTACAAAACGCATAGGAGCCAAGTAGTCTCTCAACCCCTGCGCGACCCCTCTGAAGGTGCGCGCCCTCGCCTAGGGCTCCGGCTACGCCGGCGCTCTGAATGCACGGAGGGCTCAGGGTCCCGAGGGGCAGCCGCGGTCTCGCCACGAGAATGGCTCCTCATAAGACGCTCGGCTGTCCTATAGCCTGCCAACTCTGTACGGAGAGTCGACACCATCCTGGCCACGTGCCAAATGGGAGCGAAGACGTCAGTATGCCTACCGGCTGCTGAGGGCTCCCCGGCATCTACAGATAGCTCCGCACGGGTCCTATCCATGGGGATCATCAGGGAATCAGTGCATACCCTGCGGATTAGATCCCGCCACTCATCAACAGTCTCTGCAAACAAAGAAGAAAAATGAATTAGAAACTAGACAAGAGGCTAAAAGATACAATATCAAAACACAAGGAGAAATAGCAATTAAAACAAATCCTAAACTAAACAAGCATTGAAAGGAAGAAAGGATAACTTACTCGGATCACCGGGCCTCCAAGATGGGTCGCTAGGGCCAGCACCCGCCGCAGATGCCGCTGCCGACTGAGGGGCTGCTCCTGTAGTAGGAGCAACATGACGCCCCGCAACGGACTCATCCTCTCCACCATGGCCCTGGGAGAGTGGCTCCTCTGAAACTAGAGTCTCTCTCTCTGCACTCTGCTCGGCCCTCTCTGCCTGCATGATGTCCTGAGTGTCATGCCACTCAGGATCGCTATCATCCGTCCGCTCCTCCGATCCTCCTCCGTAAACTCCTCGTAATCGGAGTCAATATCTATGGGGTCATCGCGCGTGAGCAGACCCGCAAAGCAACCAAGCAAAGGTGCCCGAGGCGCACCAGCCTCTCCTCTAGCCCGAACTATCCTCCCGGCTGCAATGGGAGTGCCAGAGTAATCACTGTCCAACCACGGCCTCTAGGCCCCCTCTAGCCTCGCGGATCGATCTATAGACCGGTGCCACTGGGGAAATATGCCCGTATATGGAAGGCCAAACCGCCGAGGAACCCGCCAAAAGGATGTACTCCACCGCCCCACGCGGTCAATAAGCTGCCCCGTGGTGGAGCAAGAAATCAATGTAAGAGTCTCTCTCCCCATATACCGCCATAAGCCGGTACGGTGTCGCCTCCATGTCTCTCGCTGTAGTAAGAGAGGCAATCGGCCGGTGAGGTGCTCTAAGACCGACATATCTCCATCCATCCGGCTGCCTCACACAGCCCCGGATCTCGCCACCTCCACGCCCGCCATAAGGGATAAAATGCTCATACACCCAACTCATGACTAGAGTAGGGTGGCTCAAAGACTCGCCCCCTCGCAAGACGGACCACCCTATATAAATCATGGTAGGTGGTCCCTGTAATATCTCGCGCCCTGTGCGTATATCCGGCCATGCCCCTCTATCTGTGCAATGATGGGGGCCCAAAGCAGATAGTAAAGTATCCCCTCCCTTGTCCCCGATCAGCCTCGAGGCAAGGATCCCCATGATAGCCTGTCGAAATACGGGGATGGGAAAAGAAGGAATGGATCGAACTCTCACTCCCTTCTTCGACCCCGTCGAGATGGCTGCATCTCCCATGTAGCCTCGCCCACCTGTGCAACTCGTGCTCGAGACCCCGCTCTCCAAAGTGTGAGTCTCCTCCCGATGATCGGGACCCTGTGATACGGTAGGCATCCTCCAAAGTGATGGTCCACTCACCACGGACCCCTCGGCAATGGAAAGTGTTCCGATCTCGCATCCCAATATGAAAATAAGTCACAAAGTATGTGACTGGATGGTGTGACATGGGGCACGCGTGATATACGCAATATGCCGGCCCTCTGTAATGTATCCTCCTCATCCTGAGAAAGGGCATCCAATACCCCCGAAAGCCAATCACACTCTCTCTCTCGGCTCCATCTGATATACTCCTCCCTCGCCTGCATACACCCAAAAACACACAAAACAGGCAAGTTAGTATCTGAATAATACCAAGAGAATCATAAAAACGCATAGAAATGCAAGAAAATACAAGTGCAGTCTCCAAAATAAGTTCTTTTTGCATTTCAGTGCAAAACCGCCGCCCGAGCAGGAGGCGGCGAGCCAGAACCGCCGCCTCAAGGCGGTGGTCGTGGCAGAAACCGCCGCCGATCGGGCGGCGGTCGTGTAACCGCCGCCCTGGCCAGGGCGGCGGTCGCGGTCCGAAAACCCGCGGGGTTAACCCCAAAAAGCCCAAAATGAGCAAAAATAGACCATTTAAACTAAAAATGGAGCCTACCCAGTAGGCGCCCCCCCTAGGTGGACCTTTTGAACCTAACATTTTCAAAAATAACCCCCCCATTATGACGAATTTAACATTTCAATTTTAAAGGGGGAAAAACACAAAATGGAAGAAAACCAACCTGTGATCGCTGAGGTCGGTGTTCCGCACGTGGAGGCATGATCACGATCTCGCTGCGAACGTTTCGACTCTACTCGCGTGAGAAACCGTCACCGTGGGTCCCAGAGCTCAAAATCAATCAAATCGACTCGCGCAAATGAATAGGAAAATGGGCCCACTTTCATATATATATCATTCTATTTCATTTTAAAATGACTTTTTCGCAGGTTTGGAGCGCTGATGGAGGTAAGTTTCTATCCCCGCACGAATGGTACGTTCTCCTTCCCTATTATTTTAGCATTTATCTTCCAAGTTATTGCATCTATCTGCACTTGAGTTCTCTTTTCATTTTTTGCAGGTAGCGGGAATTTGGATGGCGTCATTTCAACACACGGACGAGTAAGGTATAGCTTCTAACTCCCCATTTCGGGACTGCCATACTCGGACCCAACGTTTTATGCCTCTTCATGGCTAAAACGCTTCTCCGAGGGGGCAATATGTACGTACCCAAAATTGTAAGGTACTGTACTGCCAGAACAGTGTAACAAGTGCCCCGATGATGATACAGGTCTCCTCGCAAGGTGTTCGGGATCCGGAAAAGCCCTCGGAGTATGCGTTAACATCCCGCATGCCCCGCTTAGCCCCCGCCCTTTGTTTTCCCCTTTTTCCTCTTTCCTTGGCCTCTTGACCTTCAGTGACGAAACCGCCGCCCTGCAGGGCGGCGGTCCTGTAACCGCCGCCCTGCTCAGAGCGGCGGTCCTGTGCGCATTTTCCAGAACGCTCTTTTGACGCGACTCGCGTGAAATATCATGATTCACCAGCTTTTCTTTGCCGACTTGAGCATGCATTTATGTTTTTGGTCCCCTGGAATAGTGTTTTTCCTTTGTTTATTGTTTAGGAGTTCAATTTGGTTTTGGTTTTTGAGTGTTGGAATTCCTATAAATGCATAGCTTGTGCTGAGGCAAATGGCCACCATTTTTTGTTAGAGTCTTCTGATTTTCAGTGGTTTGGTCTGTTAGCTTGCTTAGGATTGATAGCATAGTTCATTTCATACTTGGTTAGTATTGTTCAGCTGTTGGTAAGCCACATACCCATCTTGTGCAGCAAAGTGTTGTTATCTCATCCCAATCTAGTTAGAAGCTTGCCTCTGAATTTCTCTTTGCTGTAGATTTGTTTTTATTGTGTCTTGGAGTTCTTAGTTCAATCCATTATATGCCTGGTTAGCTTTATTCAGCTGTTGGTAAGCCACATATCCAACTTGTGCAAGCAGTGTCTTTATTTTATCCAATCCATCGGGAAATGTAATAGCTTAGAAGCCATTAAAGTTGCAGGTTTTGCTCTTCGTATAGGATAGTTACAGGTTCTGGTCACTTCATGTTGCATGACTCGCAGTAAAATCCCGCTAGGAATCGCATAAGCCAAGCTCTGTACTCTTGCGCTATCCCTCTCCTACTCGCATTCTCGGTCTGCATTCTGAGCTATCCTTGTCCCAAAATCTACTCTTATCGGTGCTAGCATTACACACTTTTCTGGATCCACGTGAACACAAAAGAATGAGGAGATCATACTGAGGGGACGAGATCACATACACCATCGGATTCGCCACGCTCATGGAGTCCGTGTTTTAAATTTCAAAGTTCTAGTCGATTCATATCAAATAGAGTAGTTAATCACTTTATTTCATTTCATTCTATTCTCGACATTGCCAGGGAAGCTGTGGGGATTGATAGTTTCTGAGAAACTATGATTCACTCCTCACTTCTGAGGTAGGATCGAGAATCTTGCCAGTAGATTAGACAAACTATTTTATTTAGAATAATTCTACAAATCGCACAGGCAAATAACTACACTCGGTTATCTTGTCTGTTTCAAATTATTGTTTAGTTATTATTTCTAGATATGCTTAAAATAGTTTGCTTTCCTTAAAATTATTAAAATTTTCTTAGAAGAATAAAATTTATACAGTTAGATTTATTTCACATAGTTAGAATTTGTTTCATGCTTAGATTTGCATTTTGTTTCGTATGACAATCACGGGACCTCAAGAGCCCAGGGAATATATATTTGAGCCAATCGTGCCTCAACCAAACTAGTCACAAGCAATAGTTGACATAGACCAAAATCTCAGATACAAGTATTCCGAACAACCACGCATTTACAACCGATCGGTTCTCAGCTAAGAGGATTAAACATAGAAGACGACCAAGCACATGCGTTTTGGTCAAGTCAGCCAAACTACAGATTACCCTAGAAAACATCCACATGACTGTAGAAGGGCTCGAAAGAGAACAAACATTCGGGTGTGATCCTCTAGTTCCACAAAGCCAGACGCTGGAGACACCCTCGTAGATATAGATACCAACTTAAGAATCCTGTGTCATGAGAACGCCCGTAAGGTATTCCGAGAAGATTGCACAACTATTGGTTCTAAACATGTAAGCCGAGAAAGCATACGATTATCGGATACTAGGGATTAGAACTTGATCCTACGTATGACCATAACAGGACCGCAACAACCAAGAGTCTATGGTTGTGATCCACAGATCCCACAGCCCAACGAATCCACAAGTCAGTTAGACATAGACACTAGCCTACGCATCTTGGTATTCGTGTCCACTCCACTTCCACCTATCATCATCGAACAACTATCCTTACTAGATATAGCGGCTAACGAAGCTAGGGAATTCTGGACTAGGCCAGAAAATCATCCATAGAGTCAATTATATTCATCATCCACTATATGACCTTATCAGGAGATATACACGAAACAATCCACGTATTCCGCAACCCATAGTCATTTTCCACGTAGTTGATGTGCATCTGCTGCAATTTTCTTGCTTGAAAAGAGCTATAATTTGCATATCTGGTGACTCCAAAGGGGAAGAATCAACTGGTTTCAGCAGTGCAGGCCTGAAAACTCATGAGAAGAATCACTACAAGGTCAAGAGCTAGAGAAGAAGAGGTGTTGTTTGAATATCTGCAGTTATCTCCAAGAGTAAGGCAAAGTGGAAGAAGGATTCAAAGGTCTCCATCTCCACCAAACAGAACTCTCTCAACTCCTCCACCTGGTAGGCCTTTCATTCAGTCAACAAGGGTTTTAAGACCAATTAGAATGGCAAAAACAACCCCTATGTCAACTTCACAGGTAGCAGCCCACTTTCCCTCAATGCACAACATCCAATTCCTATTGCAGCCTTGAAGAACATTCCATACTTCACTGGAGAAAATCAGACTACTCCAGGTGATCATGTTAAGGATATTGCTAACCTTTGTGCAATTCATGAAATCAATGAGATGCAAGTGGCTGTCAAGTTGTTGGCATCTTCATTCAAGGGGAAAGCATTGCAATGGTTTAGAAGCCTTGGAGTTGGTTCTATCACAAATTGGAATCAGCTATGTATAGCACTTCATGAGCAATTTGGAGAGAAGGGAGACAACTTGTCTCTTTTAGAGCAGCTGACAACCATCAAGAGAGCTCCCAATGAACAGCTGACCAATTTCAACTTTAGATTTCAAAAGACTTGGGAGAGAATTCCAATGGCAGTTAGGCCAACAGTAGAAGGTGCTTTTCTCTATTATCTCAAAGCTCTAAATTTTGATATTTCTATGTTGATTCAGTCCATGGGAGGCATAACTATCCCTATGGCTTATAGCATTGCCATTAGGGCTGAAAATTGTTTGATCCAAGCTGGAAAACTAGCCCCTAGACCTCCCATGCCATTGTTTCCAAGTTTAGAGAGTCCAAATACCAATCAAGCACCTAATTTGGCTCCTTCTCCCACTCCCGAAATCGAGTTCAAATGAATCTTCTACTTCATCTCCAAGTGCCCCAAATGAGCTTCAAGAAGTCATGAAGCAATTGCAAAACCTAGGCAATGAGCTGGTTGCTCTTAAGAGGCAACAAGCCCAAGGTTTTAGACCTTCTTACCAGCCCCAAGCTTAGCCTAACAAGAAGCCATACCAACCACAAATACCACCTAATCTAGCTGCAAATATGAATCAAACAAGGCCTCCTGCCAATAGACCATTTCAGCCCTACAATCCAAATGTCATATCTGCCTCTAAGGCATTGGTGCCAACACAAAACAACATTGCTCAGGAGTATGACTAGTGTTTTCCATGCAATGAACCTCATAACCAATCCATGTGCTTCAATGGTGCTTTGAATCAAGCATTAATGGTGACAACTACTGGTGTGGAGGGTGAGGGCAGTCAAGGAAATAGCCAACAACAAGAAACATTCCAACAGCAATCAGCCCCAAATGACACCACGTTGGTAAATTGGCAAGCAGAGGATTTTTGTGGCATGAATCAGGTAGTTTCCCAAGGTGTTGCAGCCAACACAAGGTCAAAAAGGAGGAATTTGGGTGAAGAACAGCCATTGGCTCCAACCAATCCACAACCTTCCATGGCTCCACAAATGGTTGGCAAGCAAAATCCAATTTCAAATGCACAAGGGCAGCCAAGAACAGCTCCTAGACCAACTCAAATACTAGTTATTGCTGCCCATGTGCAAGGAGTGAATGTACAAGAAAAGGGACAGCAAAGAGATCCTTCATCACCATTCAGTATCATTGATCAGATGAAGAAGACAAATGTTAATATATCAATGTGGGAATCCCTATCTATCCCAGGCCAAAGAGACTTGTTACAAGCTGCCATGAAGGACTGGCTAACTTCGAATCAACAAGTTCAGATGCAAGAGAAAGTGCTCACAAATGTTGCCCACCTGAGGGAAATCATGGAGGACAGCAAGGTAAAATGTTGAATCCCCCTCCTTTCTATGTTTCATTAATCATTGGAAATCAGTTAGTGCACAATTACATGATAGATTCCGGGGCAAGTAGCTCAGTGATGCCTAAACAAATAGTTGATCAGCTAGGGCTCCAGTATGAAACCATATCCAAAGGGGTAGTGCAATTTGGATGGGACAAGAAGAATAACAGTTGGGGTGATTAGAAACTTGAGTCTTACCTTGCATGCATGTCCAAATGTTGTTGTTTTACAAGATGTATCAGTCATAGACCTTCCACCACTCTTTGCCCTATGCTTGTCAAGGGACTTCACAGCCAAGATTGGGGGATATTTGTCTGCTGATTGGTCACACATGCTGTTCAGAATGAGGTATGGAACTAAGGCTACAATCAGGTCTGAACCTATTGCAAACTTCCACATTGAGCCTTACACTCCAAGTCAAATCAACGCCAATTGTTCAGCATTTGATCAAGAAGACCACCCAAGCACCGATGAAGCTGACACCAAGGTTGGAAGCATCCCGGATCTAACTCTTGATGAATGGGCAAACAAGGTACATGCTTTTAATCCTTATCAAGAAGTGGAAGAATCTGAGCTAGGGGTCTATTGCATACACGAAGAAAATCAGCCTATTCCTAGCATCACCAAGCCAAACCATGAAGATGACAATGAGGTATGGCAGCTGTTTTTGATGGATCAAGGAGTAGACAAGGTGCAGGAGGTGGAGCTATGCTTGTTTCACCTCAAGGAGTAAAGTACTATTCAGCTTTTAGATTTTAGTTAGCATGCTCCAATAACACTGTTGAATATGAAGCCTTGGTGCAAGGGATGCATTGGGTAATCAAGAAGAAAATAAAGAACTTGCAAGTCTTTGGTAACAGTGAATTGATTGTAAATCAGGTCAAGGGACAGCTTGCTGCCAAGAATGATCTACTCGGGTGCTACAAGAATAGGGTGTGGGACCTCATGGAATATTTTGAGGGTTTTGGCATCAAATCCATTCCTAGGAAAGAGAATCAAGTCATTTGTGACAAAGCTTACAGCAGAGGGGCAGCCTTTGACATTGTGGAAAGCATTCAAAAAGATAAGGTACAGCCAAACATCCACGTGATTGTGAGGCCTTCAAAGGCGAGATAACAATGTCGCTTGGCAAGTGTTTGAGAATGAACAGAAAATCATCCATTTCTTTGTAAGAAGAAGCTGAGTTCTCACTAAGAATCAAGAAAAGCTGGAACAACAAGATGGTGACCAAGTGGTACAATTTGAGAACTAACAAGCTGCCCAAGGGACTTATCACTTTGGAGTCCATTTTTAATCCCAATGATCAATTTAGAAAGGAGAAAGCAAACATTCAAAGTCAAGAGAGAGGATTCAAGATCCATCTTGGTAGAAGAGAACAAACCATTGCAAATTGGAAAGATAACAAATCGAACAAGAAAGGTATGAATTCATGCAATGTGTCAAGAATTCCCTGATGTGTTTGCTTGGAGCTACGAAGATTTGAAAGGTTTCAATCCCAACTTAGCTCAAAGCATACCATTGAATTGGATCCAAATACTAAGCCTGTCAATCAGAAACAAAGACCAGTCAATCCACACATAGAGCCTCTCATGAGGAAAGAATTGGACAAGTTGATTGAGTCAAGAATCATATTCCCAATCGAGCATTCTAGTTGGGTTGCCAACTTGCTTCCAAATGTAAAGAAGAGTAGGGATATCAGATTGTGTGTTGATTTCAGAGACTTAAATAGAGCATCTCTCAAGGACCATTACCCACTCCCTTCCATGGAGCAAATCTTGCAAGTTGTGGCTGGCTCCGAGAGGTTTTCACTACTTGATGGCTACTTAGGCTACAATCAGATTATGGTGAAGGAGGAAGACCAGTTCAAGACAACCTTCACAACCAAATGGGGAACTTTTGCATACAGGAAAATGCCATTTGGGCTGTCCAACGCTGGTGCTACCTTCCAAAGGGCAATGGACATGGCGTTCAAAGGTTTGATTAACAACGTGGTGCTGATTTACCTTGATGATATCACTGTTTTTTCCAAAAATGCAGCAGACCACCTCTCTCATTTGAGACAAGTTTTCACGAGGTGTAGGAAATTTGGAGTGTCTTTGAATCATAAGAAGTGTATCTTTCTTACACATGAAGGAAAGCTCCTTGGCCATATTTTCTCCAAAGAAGGATTAACAATTGATCCAGAGAGAGTTGAAGCCATAAGAGCACTACCATTGCCAAGCCACAAGAAATCCCTTCAGAGTTTCTTGGGGAGGATAAACTTTGTTCGGAGGTTTGTCCCAGATTTTGTAGCCCTTGTCAAGCCCATCACCAAAATGTTAAAGAAGAGCATGGCTTTCAAGTGGACAGCAGAAGGTAAGGAGAGTTTTGAAGCAATCAAAGAAGCCATTTCTCAAGCACCAACTCTCATCAACCCGGACTTCTCCAAGGATTTCATCCTCTATGCATTTGGAGGTAATGACACTATTTCTACCATTTTGGTACAGCAGAACAAGGATAATGATGAGCAGCCAATTGCCTTCTTCAGCCAGAGCCTAGATGACTATGAGGTGAAGTACTCTTTTATTGAGAAGCATGTGCTGGTAGTAATCAGAAGCTTGAAGAAATTCAAGCATTTAGTCTCGAACAACAAGGTCCAGTTGCTGGTCTCACATGTTGGGGTTAAGGACTTCCTCCTCAACAAAGATTTGAATGAGAAAAGGGCAGGTTGGATCACCCGTGTCATGGAGTATGACATTGAGATCAAAATCACCAAGCTGGTAAGAGGAAAAGGATTGTGTGAGCAGCTGGTTTTGGGGAAGCAAAAAGAAGCATGCAATGAAGGAGAGGCTGTTTTGACAGTTCAAGACAGCCATGAGCCATGTGGCACTCAAGAAGAAAACAATGTTGCCCCCACTCCTTGCTGGACCCAAGGTATAATGCACTTCCTAAGCACAGGCCTATGCCCTCCGGAGATGAACAAGACCCAAAGAAGACACTTCAGATTGCAGGCTGTCCCATATGCCATTGTTAATGGATTTTTATTCAAGAAAGATGTGAATGGAGTGCTGCTGAGATGTATTAGCACAAATCAAATTCATAGGGTGTTGGAAGAATTCCATGGTGGACCAGCTGGTGGTCATTTTGCACCAAGAGTGACAGCTCTAAAAATCATGAAGGCTGGTTATTATTGGCCTAAAATTTTTAGTGATTGCTATGCATGGATTAAGAGGTGTAAGAATTGTGCATTCTTCACAGGAAAAGAGAGACTTGCTGCCCTTCCATTGCATCCAATCTTAGTTGACCAGCCATTCATGCAATGGGGTTTGGACTTCATTGGAGTCATTAATCCCAATTCAAGTCAAGGGCACAAATGGATTTTGACAGCCACGGACTACTTCACCAAATGGACTGAAGCAATAGCACTCAAAGAAGCAAATGAGTCCAGCATCTTAGACTTTTATGAGGGGATAGCGACCAGATTTGGTATACCTACTACAATAATCTCAGATAATGCATTGGCATTCATTGGATCCAAGGTGACTGAGTGGGCTGTCAAGAACGGGATCTACCTAAGCACTTCATCAAACTATTACCCTCAAGGTAATGGCTAGGCCGAGTCTACAAACAAGAACTTGTTGAGGATCATTAGGAGGACTCTTGATGAGAATCAGAGGTCTTGGCATACCAAATTGAAATCAGCCTTATGGGCTGATAGGATAACTCCCAAGAGATCCACAGGTAACTCTCCATTCAAACTTGTCTATGGAAGAGAGGAAATCTTGCCCATGTCACTTGAGTTGCCAACATTGGAACTCATGAAGCAATTAGAGTTGCTAGAGTTTGAGCCCATGGAGGTGAGATATGCAGAGTTGATGGAGCTGCAGGAGGTCAGAAATCAGGCATCCCAAGCAATGGAAAAGGATCAAGCTTTGATCAAAAAGACCTTTGATAGGAAGGCCAAGGATAGATCTTTTCAAGTTGGAGATCTAGTGTTGAAATGGGATGTGGATAGAGAAAAACCGGGAAGGAATTATAAATTTGATGCCATTTGGAGTGGCCCATACATGGTCACGAAGTGCAAGAACAGCAATGCTTTCCAATTGGCCTCATTGGATGGTGAAGAACTACAGATTCCAGTCAATGGAATCTATCTCAAGCGTTGCTTCTAGAGGGAAATTTACCACCTTGTAAATATTAGATTAGATTTTCATTCCTCCAAGTGCTTTGGCACGCTTACTTTATCCATGGAGATGTTTTGCAGTCCTTGCTTCCATCAGGTGATATTCCATCTTCCTCCTTGCACATTCTAAGTCAGTTGAGGTTCTAAATAGAATATTTGATGACTCCATGCCCAATGGACTACTTCAGGAAACTGGTATTTTCATCTAGCAGGCAGATGACCCCTCTGAGTCACCAAAATTGTTATCCAAAATGGTGCCCCAGCTCATTTTTGTGGCTAACTCCTTGTGTTCTTGCCTCTCTTGTGCCTCAGTCTACATTTTTGATTTTCAAGCACTCAAGGCTTTCTAGAAATGGCACCATTAGATAGAGCTCTCTCTCATCTTTCCAGAAAGGTAAAGTTTTCCTCCTAACTCCTTATATTTTTCAAGTTATGGCTTGGTAGAGTTTTTGTGGAAAATTTTCCCATTTGAGGCCCGCAGCCAATAGGAAGCTGCCACGTGGCAGAGGAGTTCGGGGGTCGGAGGAAAATTTGAATTTTTTCCAAGTATTTTGGTCGAAGGTTCAAATGGAAATTTTTTCCATGGGGCCCACGGACCAATCAGGTTGTGACACGTGTCACAAGGGGGGCGGAATGAAAAAATTTGCTAAGTATTTGCCAAATTTTCCAAAGTGGAAGAATGGAACGGAGAGCCCGCAGCGAGTAAAATTAGGACACGTGTCCTAAGGGGAAGGTAGATTCGGAGCTCGGGGCGGTTTTTGAAAATTTTGCAAAAGTTTTCGGCCAAAACTAAAAAGTGAAAGAAGGGCCCATGCCCCCTGTCAGCCATTCAAAAGCCGACACGTGTCCCGCCAGGGTGGGCACGGGGGAAAAATGAAAAATTTTCCAAAGTCTAAAAATGTCAAAATTTCAAAGGAAAACCCATGGGAGGCGAAGGAGAGAGAATTCCAGAATGAATCAGAGCTTGCCACATGGCATCCGACCAGCGGAGCATGGGGAATTTTTGAAATTTTTTCCAAAGACAAAAAGAGGTAAAATTTGAAAAATTTGCCCGCCAATCCGTTCTTGGGCCGTTTTTGTCCTAAACCTTCAAACGATCATATCTTTTGATCCAAAGCTCAGATTTTCATGTTCTTTATATCATTGGAAAGATGTTAAAATTATCTACATGATTCCATGGTCAATTTCTAATTTTGGTTCAGTTTGGAGAGAGAAAATTCAAAAATGGTTCTGGTACGTGTCCATGGCCAGAAATGACATTTCAACAACCAAATTTAATACAGAATGGGTCGCATTCTTCTCCAATATGGTCAAAAATGATAGGGTATGGGTTTTTAAGGTCCTCCATGTTGTTTTAATGCATTTTCCATCAATGAGGAATGGGCTCCCATGTTTTTACATTTTCTCTCTCCTGGGCTCGACCCATGCACTGTAAAAGCCAGATTTGGCTCATTTCTTGAGGGTTGAACACTTTTTGGCATTGCAAACTTCTTCTTTCACCTCCAGCAAGTGATAGTTGTAAGAATCAGACCTTTTTCACAGTTTGTAATAGGTTTATACCTCTTTGATGGTGGAATGCAAGAGATTTTTACATGGAATTGACAGTGCAAACTCTGTGAATGCTTTCAGTCCTCTATTTGTATTGTTTTACTTCATTTTAAGACCTCTAATTACATCTATTAGCTTGTGTATGTTTTCCCTTATTGCATTTCATGAATTTGTGTCTATTTACATGGCAAAAAATGTTTCACCACTCCTTTTGGTGCATCACCATCTTTAGTTTAGTTTCATTTTTACATTTTTATCCCTGTCTCCTTGCAATCTAGGGTAGAATTAGGATTAGAACCTCTGTAGTTGTGCAAAATATAGATCTAAATCAGAGGAGTTTGAGGAACCAGCCTCTATTCTGGAGATTCCTCTCTCATTTTCACAAGTCCCACACTTGGAGAGAGGTTTCCATGTTGTGCAATCACACTGGATGCTCTAAACATCATTTAGAACCTTGATTTGCATCCGTGGGGGCCGATGATTTGCAACAACACTTCCGTCATCACATTACCACCCTTAAGATCTTATGACCCACTCAAACCCAAACCAAAAGGGTTTGACAAAACCAAAAAAATTTCCTACCATCGTGTGTCGAGGATACCATGTAGAGAAGCGTAAGGCTTTAAAACCACTCTTATCCAATTACGTCTTCTGAAGAAAACTTTGACGATGATGATCTTCTTGATGAGGACCCCATTTCACCTTCACCAATTTCCACAGATCCTCTCCCGTCACCTACTCAACAACCAAGATCTCCACCCCACAACTCTTTGATCCATCCTCAAGATTCGAAATTAACATGGTTTGTATAAGAGAGTTGGCCAAATCACCACCCAAATGTCATTGCACCTAGCTCACTTCACAAGGATTTTCTCCCCAGTAGTTTTTTGCCCGTCATGTTGTTATACCACTCATCCTACACCTTCTCCATTTACCCCCTCCCCTCATATTAACATGATCAACATTACCACTGTGCTCGGAAGAAAAAACGCAAAGAGAAAGCAAGTGGCCCATCCACCAACCCCTGTACTCCAATATACCATTCACACCCGCACCTAAAGTCATCATTTGAGGTCTTGCATATCCCATTTCTGACGGGGTCACACATCACACAATGCTAAAATAACTACACCAATCCCCCTTCAAAATGTCTTTATATGACCTTATCCAAACCTCATAGTCACATCGTCAAGCCCTCATGGAGGTCCTTCAATCTATCGAAGTCTTACCAAATGACGCCATAATCGTGGCATCCATCATTACCCCTCACCACATAGTCTCTCTCACTAGGTCTTCGCCTTCCTCTACACCTCCACCCACTCACCACGTGGCCACTCTTATATTTTCAGATGAAGAGATTGCTCCCTTCCAGTTTGATGACCCTGATCCCACTATTTTCATCTCCATCTTCATCCATAATATATGCATACGATGCATTATAATCAATGGTGGTGCTAACATTAACATTATCTCCTCCCATGTGTATGACCAAATGTAAATACTGCCAATTGCATGCATGGTAACCTTGTTATGTTGTGTTCCTTTAATGATGCCATGACCTCTACCCTAGGTACCATTTTTCTCCATGTCCACGTAGGTCCCCGCACAATTCTGGAACTTTTCTATGTCCTAGAAGGGGAGTTCCAGTACAACTTGTTTCTTGGCCGACCTTAGATCCATCCTATGGGTTTTGTTCCTTCGACGTTACATTGATGCCTCAAATTTGAACACGAGGGACATAATTACACTATCCTTTCCGAACCCTCACCTTTCAAGACCTGTAACATGTTATATCAACCCAATGATGTGCTTATACCGGTCAAGGCATCCACCACCATAACTACTTCACCTTCACCCACAATCCCATCCACCAAAATTGCCACTACTTCTGTTGCATCTAACCTTGTTATCCCCACTACAATTGTAGCCTCTACTGTTGGCACCCCTTCATCTAGAGAACCATCCATACCCACTACCCACATACCAACTATTGATCCCTTAGAAGGTGTTTTTCAATGCCTCACTCTAGGGGAATACCGCCTATACAATATCGATACCTTCCTCACCCCACAAGAGTATGGGAATCTGCGTCAACACCCTAGCTACGACATCCGCATCGGTGACATTTTCCCTTATGGACCTCCCCACCTTTGCACCAACCTAACATATGGGGGACTTGATATGGCCACCTATAAACCTGAACCTCCATCCCAAACCTAGCCATTTTCATCCGACCTACACTCCCTCACTAACCGTCACTTTGCTCACACTTTCCTCCACCGGTGCGCATGGAAAGGATTTGGCTTCGATTTTTATGAACAAGGCCGCCACACTATCATCTCCTGTACCTCTCATAAACACAATGACCATAGTGGCATTGGTTTTGATGCTCCACCCACCAAGAAGGTTCACATCGACCTTATACAAGACAAGAAATATTCCCCCTCTCATTCACCCACATTACCATCTTCACCCATAGAGTCCATAGATCCTGAATCTATACCTCCTAACTTTTTTTTCATAAACACCATTTCCCTGGGACCGCTGACCTATCAACATGATGGCAAGGCTCCTTCTTCTCTCCCATTCCTGTATCCTGACATGATCGATGATAATACACCTTCAATTAACATCGTTCAATGTCGGATGACGATTCCATCCTCATCTACCTTCAGTGCAGTAAGACTCTTATATTCATCGGTCGTTACCCTCTCGAGACACGAGATCATGTTGAATGAATTAACCATCAAAATCAACATTAATACTCGGGACAACATGCACATTCTAAAGATCATCCAATCCTTAGACGTTAATGAATAGGAATCCTTCACCTCTTTCCTCTCGAGACCATAACAATGCATTTTCTTGGTCCTATGCCGATATGCCCGGTATTGACCCAAAAATGTGGTTCACAATATTGTAACCATTCGATACAAAACCCATCAAACAAAATCATGGAAAATGCATCCTCGCATTGCTTTTCCGGTCAAAGAAGAGATTAAGCGGCTTCTCTCATTTTCCTTCATGCTACCCATTGATTATCCTCAATGGATTTCTAAAATCATTCTTATCATGAAGGAGATAGGGAACTCCACATTTGCATGGATTTCTATGACCTCAACCTCGCCTATCCCAAAGATGATTTCCCATAACCAGGAATTGACCAACTAGTTAATCTCACCACAGGCCATGAAATGTTGTCTCTCATGGATAGTTTCTCAAAGCTACAATAAAATATTACTAGCCCCAGAGGATCAACACAAGACTTCCTTCATCACCCCTTGGGGACTTTCTGCTATTGAGTCATGTCTTTTGGCCTCAAAAATGTGGTGCTACATACTGTGATGAGCCATGACTTACATATTCCATGACCTCATGCATCACATATTTGAGGATTACATAGATGATTTGTTTTCCAAATCCAAGCATCGAACCAAACACCTTCCATTCTTAAAGTCATGTTTTACCACCTCATCAAATATTGTGTTCATCTTTAACCAAAAAAGTGTGTCTTTGCGGTACTTTCTAGAAAACTCCTAGGTTTCATCATTTCTTTGCATGGCATAGAAGTTGATCCTACTAAATTCAAGGTTATTCTTGAAATTCCACCACCCACTAATCTCCTTCAACTTCGTAGCCTACAAGGAAAGTTATAATCAATTTTTCATTTTATCTAGCAGCTCTCCGACCACTATCAACCATTCCATCATCTTCTCAAGAAAGACATTTCATTCAAATGGGATGAGGAATTCCATAAAGCCTTCGAAGCCTTGAACAATACCTACTTCAACCACCAGTGCTCATTCCTCCTAAGGATGACCAACCCTTCTACCTATATATTTCCACCACTGACCATTATCTAGGTGTCATGCTCACTCATCATGACGACCAACACCGAGAGCAAGTGGTTTATTACATAATCCGTACCCTTCTTGAATATGAAACTAGATATACCCACACCGAAAAAAATTACCGAGCCTTAGTTTTTTTGCCACCAAACTCCGCCATTACCTACTCAACCACAAAACCTTCATCATTACTAATACTGACCCATTACACTATATGTATGCCAAACCTTATCAAAATCAACGTGTCGCACATTGGCTTATGCTTCTGGCCGACCTTGACCTCAAATTCATCCATCAAAATTCCATCAAGGGTCAGGATATCACCGACCAATTGGCTGAAGCACCTATTTCCAAGAATAACCACTCTAACTTTGACTTCCTAGATGATTCTATAGCTACCCTTTCCTTGGACGAACCCACTTACCAAATGAAACTCTTCTTTGATGGCTCCAAGTGTTAGTGTGGGGGTAAGGCTGGTGTTATCCTCATTCCGATTAATGGTGAACCTATTCCTTTATCTTTCAAACTTGATTTTGATTGTACCAACAATATTGCTAAATACGAAGCACTCGTATTGGGTCTTCAGCAGCTTATGCCTTAGATGTTAAATCAATCAACATCTTTGGTGATTCTCATTTGGTCATAAACCAAGTCGATGGTATATACCAAGTGTTGTAATGAGATACTTTAAATGTATAAGCATCATGTGGACATACTTTTAACCACCTTCGACTATTATGCACTTCAAACCACCCCACATTCAACCAATAAATTTGTAGACACCATGGCCTGCTTGGCTTCTCGGATACCTGCTTCGTCCACGACTCTAAAATCTTTGTCACCATACAAAGACTACAATCACCCTCTTATTTACCTCATGAAGTCTACTCCATCGAACTATTTCCCCGACCCACTTGACCTTTGGTATAAGCAATATAGAGACTATCTTTCCCTTTCCATTCTACCCACTGATCTCACCTGTAATGGACAACATGCCTTTCTTAAAAGTATATCCCGTTATGTCCTCATGGGTGGTCTTCTTTAGAAGCATGTATTTGACGGCATTCTCTTACGATGCCTTACGAGCTCTAAAATCCCCTGCACCATTAAGGAAGTCCATGATGGAATTTGTGGAGGTCACTTTAGTGGTTTAGTCATCGCAAAGCACATTATTCACCTAGGATATTATTGGCCAACCCTAAACCATGACTGTTGTCATTATGTCAAACATTGCGTAAAATGCCAATAACATGCTAATCTTCATCACACACACCTAGTCACGCCCTACAGGTCACACGAGACCTTTGACCTTTCTCTCAATGGGGTTTGGATCTTGTCGATGAGATCAACCCCCATTCTTCACAACACCACCAATGGATCATAACCGCTACTAAATATTACACTAAATGGGTAGAAGCCATTCCCCTCATTTCCACCAAAGTAGAGAAAATATGTGAATTCATCAACCATCACATCATCTATCACTTTGGTGTCCCTCACTGCATTATCATGAATAACGAAAAATAATTCAAAAACAAAACCCTACACAAACTATGCGATGCTTTTGGCATCCAACTCAATTTCTCATCACCTTATTACCCGCAAACCAATGGTCAAGCTGAATCAACCAATAAAACCTTGAAAAAAATTCTTATGAAGGTAGTCAATGATATTGAGAAGGATTGGCATACACACATTCCTTTCGCCCTATGGGCTTACCGCACTAGTATTCGCACTTCAACAGCCTACCACCTTTCTCTACGGTCTACGGTACCAAGGTTTTCTTACCTCTCGAAATCTATATTCCATATCTTCACATCTCACTACAAGATTCCATCATTTGGTGCAACTGGAATTATTAGATGAGCATTGTCTTAATGCTCTTTAGCATCTCCAAATCTACCAAAAATGTATCAAACGTTCCTATGACAAACATGTTCACGAATGAACCTTTCAGGTCGGTGACCTTGTCCGAAGGAAAATCAACATGTAACCAAAGAGGATAAAAGTAAACGGGGAAAATTTACTCCTAATTGGCTTGGACCCTATATTGTTACCCATGCATATGGATCAGATGCTTATCATTTGTCTTCACTCGAAGGTAAACCCGAACCTGAGCCCCTTAATGCCTTGCATCTTTGACCATTTTATTATTGATATCAAGTCTTATATCACTTTCTATCATTTGATTACTCATCCCTTGAGTGTTGTTCACCTTCCATATTACTCATTTTGAGGATCCACGACTAAAAAAGAATCATGTGATTACTGTCACCTTTTAGCCTTGTCTTCAATATGAGTACCATGGCTCTACTCATAGCATGATTCTCATGGATAATTTTTGTCTTCTTCAAGATGGAATCCCATGGTTGTTCATCACTTGAAACCACCTCTTTCACAATTACTCTTTGTGTACTACGATTTTGTCTTCTAAAACAAGAACCTAATCTTCCTCTATAGTCTTATTCATGACTTAAACATCTAAAAATAAAAAGGGATACAACTCCTTGAGTCAAACTTCCAGCAAAAGATGACTCCCTCAAAAGGGACATCTCTTCTTTATATTCTACCAATATCAATAGACTGCTCCCTTGAAGGACAGCTATATCAGGTCATTACACAAAGGTAATAAATATTCAAAAGCTTCCCGCATCGATCAACTTCACGAAGACCTCAAGGAGATAATGTACCCATCCCATATAGACTTCCCACATCGATCAGTTTATTTAAAAACAAATAAAGAAAGAGATGAAATTTTCGTCATGGACTTGCTTATTTTGGATTTTGGGCTTCTCGTTCCAGAATTCATGTCGTCGTACACTAAGTTATGTTAAAACCTCCCATTCTCACCTCCTTGCCTTTTTTTCCTAAATTCCTCATCACTCAAGGGACTCACCACAACCGCGACATTTCACGATCATGTGAATTTTTCTTCACCCTTAGAATAGCCCATTATGCAAGGCCTGTAGGGTCTTACGTTCAAGAGCCCCTCTTAGGTATGATCGACTCATTAGGGTTCTTATCAATTAAGCAGCTCTTTTACCATCTCTTACCATTCTCCTTCCTCATTACTTATTGATTATCCTATATAGGACCAGACCCTCGACACTTGTGTTTAAAAATCACTCAATCATGCCTATGACCTACATCACCCATGCCTAGCACCTATCAACCCATTCCATTAGTCACCCTAATCTTCCCTAGCTTATGGGAGAACTACATCAGCCTGAGGTCCCTTTTCACCGGGACTATGTAGGTAGCACTCCGAGGGCATGGGGCCCTTGGAGGTTAGCTCGGCCACTCTCTACCCTAACCAATTCCCTCTACCCCTTTCCTATTCACATTCTACTCTAGTTAGTTTCCTTTTATATCAATCATTGGAAATTAAACCACACAAACAACAATTGCTTAACATCTTTACCATCATCACTCATACATTCATTTCATCTTGTCTACCATTTCTTTACCATTATCATACATTTTCCTACAAAACATCTTAACATGATCCACATCATCATTAATTGCACAAATTAATGAATTGGAAACTCAACCATGCCTAAACCAACCTAACTCAACAATACCTACAACCTAAACTCAATCATGCCTAAGTTGACTTGATTCCATCCATACCTAAAAACAACTTGACTCTATCCATGCCTATGACCTAACTCAATCCATGCCTATGACCTAACTCCATCATGCCTGAACCGACCTAACTCCACCATGCTTACACAACCTTGACTCTAGCATGCCTAACCACCCGATTTCCACTATATATATATATATATATATATATATATATAACAATGGAATTTAAAACATGTACACCATTCATACTATACACACCATCATCTATAAATCGGAACATCTATATAAAAATACATATGAACATATATCCCCATAATAATCACAATCATCTCAAATTTCTCAGATATAGCCTCACCATCTTTGGCACACAAAGGCCGTTATATCATCAAAAATCTCAAAAACTCTCATGTACATCCTCACTCTCTTCGGCACGTAGGCCGGTATATATCAAAAATACACAACTATCCAAAACAGGAGGTATATATGGCTATTAAACATCACCCTACTGGATATCCTCCATATCTGTCTCACCTATCTCCTCCTCCTTCACTGCCCATGTACGACGTCTAGCTAACATCTCACCACCCATCATCGGCCCCGCCAAATCTCTACAGGTACCTCACCTAGGGTTGGCCTTTGTACATTGGTAGCCTCGCCCTAACCCTATCTCAGGGCTTGATGACCCCCTGTACTCTCTACACTATGCATATGAGACCTGGTCCTCTCACTCAAAGCCTACTGTGCTCTGTACTCTATGTAGGATGGGACGTCTATCCCTGAGGCCATCAAATGATCCTGATAATACCATGCCTCTCCTAAGGCATCTCTAAACCAGGCCATAGGTACCATCTATGGTGGAGCCATCAGTCTCACCCCTATACCTGCCTCTTGGGACCCTGTCCCATTGGTACCTATAATGAGGGACCCTGTCCCTATCCCTGTGCCTATGCTTGTCCTACGGGACCTGTCCCGCCCTTGCTGTATCGGGGCTCGAAGGGCCACAACCTATGCCTATGCAGTGGCCAACTAGCCTGCAAACCTACTATTTGTGCTTGTAAAGTAGCTACATATGCTTGTAAAGTGACCATTTTTGCCTCGAGACCACTGTCATTTGTCCTTGCACTACCCCCAACTGTGAAACTAGGGTCACCACCTGCCCCTGGAGGGCGTCTCTCTGCACTATAATGGTGGCCAAGTCTGGATACCCGGCCTCGGTGGTATGGCTCACAGTTGTGCTACCCACCACTATCTATACCCATCTATAACTCCAAAGCATCATCAATTCACCAGTCCACCACCCGATCCTCCTTCCCTATAGGCACCGTCGGTTGTGGCAGAGGCATAGGTCTTTCCACGTCATCTCTCCTGTATAGTGGGAATGGTGGAGGTATATCCTGCGGCAACCCAAACTACCGTCTAACCCTATCTACGAGTATCATCTCGTGCTCTCCTGCACAACACCCTCTATCCATCGAAGCAACTGTAGCTCGTCTAACTCCATGACCATCTTCCTATATGATGGGAAGTCCACATATGGCCTCTAAATGATGTCTACCCCAGAAAACCCCTCTAGTATCTTCTTGTAGTGAGCTACATCATGTGTAGCCCTAGTCCCCACCGCACCCCACCAACTAGAACCCATCGCTTATACCCAACCTGGACCATACCTGGCTCAAAGGCATCTAGCTAGGCAACCCGATCAGAAGAACACACATAATGTGCTCATATGCCCAACAATGAAGCAAAAACGTATAGCATAAGTTGAACCTTTGTAATCTCCCATAGGCCCATAGCTCCCGGTATAGCTATACCAAATACGTAGGTGCCCAAGAAAAGCAAGTCCTCTCCTCCATCATATCATGCAAGAATCCCATAAGTACTTGTTATCCAAAATTCACCCCCCCAGGGTAATTTTGATAACATGCATCAGAATATTCAAGTCCTAGGCAAATAGATTGATTCAAGGCCCGAAATCATGTTTTTGGGGTCCCTCGGCTTCCTTCTAACTCTCCCATCCAAGGAGGAATCCCAACAGGTCAAGAAAATGGAAGAAATGCAGAAAAACCAAGCTTGGGCCCAAAAAGCAAGAAAATTGCCTAAGTCCTAGTCCAAGTGGTCTTGGGACGGTTGGGACATCGTGCAGCGCCTCCAGGGACGTAAAAAAGCCAATTGGGACATCGAGGTCGTGGGGCGCGGATGTGAAAGCTGATTCGGCCGAAAAAGGGAAAAAATTGCCTAAGTCTTGTTTCGCAGAGTCTGGGACATTCGGGCCAAGAGTACGCAGAGGATGCGAACCAGCCGGTTTGGCCGAAACAGAGAACTTTCGTTTGGGACATCTGGGCCAAAAGTACGCGGGACGCGGAGAGCCGAAAGAGCCGAGAGTGAATGGAAATGTGCCACGTGTCTTCACCTCAAAGAGGGACAGGGAAGCCCGAATCGGGCGGATCGGAGAAATTTGTCCCAGACGGTTTGGGACATCCGGGCCAAAAATACGTGAGGGACATGAAGACCCGAAAATCCACCAACGAATCAGAATGTGATGCGTGTCACAAGGGGAGGCGCAATAAAAATTTTGACTAAGTGTTTTTGGGCCCAAAAGTTCAAAGGGCGAGGTTTGAAGGGTCGGCCCGAGCCAATAGACACAGGACACATGTCCTAAGGCGGGGAAGTGTGGAGCTTGGGGAGGACTTAGAAAATTTAGCAAAAGTTTTGGCCAAAAACTAAAAGGTAAAGGTTTTCCCCGCCCCGTCGTCCAACCAAATGATGCCACGTGTCCCAAGTGGCGGGGGCTGGGGAAAATGAAATTTTTTCCAAAGTGTAAGAAAAGTCAAAATTTTCAAAGGGAAACCTATGAGAGGTAGAGGAGAGAGAATTGCTCATCCAATCAGCGCTTGCCACGTGACGTGTCGATCCAGTGGCAGAGCGGGAAAATTCAAATTTTTGCCCGCCGATCCGTTTTTGGGCCTGCTTTTTGCCCTAAAACTTCGGGATTGCCATATCTTTGATCCAGAGCTCGATTTTCACGTTCTTTATATCATTGGAAATATTATGAAATTATCTATAGGATTCCATGGTCAATATCTAATTTTGGTTCATTTTGGAGAGAGAAAATTCAAAAAATGTTTCTGGTACGTGTTCATGGCCAAAAGTGACATTTCAGCGACCAAATTTAATACAGAATGGGTCACACTCTCCTCCCATTTGGTCAAAATGACAGGGTATGGGTTTGTAAGGTCCTCCATGCTGATTTAATGCATTTGCAGTCAATGAGGAATGGGCTCCCACGTTTTTGTACGTTTTCTCTCTCATGGGCTCGACCCATGTAATGTAAAAGCCAGATTTGGCTCATTTTGGAGGGATGATTACAAGTTGTTCATCTTTTCGGCTCTGCCCTCCCTTCTTTTCTTCTCCAGGGTTGAAAATGGAGTTGAACCTCCTCCCTTGCTCTGTAATGGCATTTTTTCCTTTTACTATTGAAATGATGTTCTCAGGTAAACTTCTGAAGCAACAAAAACGTGTTTTGTGATGCATCTGTCCATCCTTGCTCGTTTTTTGCTTGTTTTCTTCTTGCCTCTCTTCATTGCAGGTATTTGTGCAAGTTTGAATGTTCATTGCAGGTCTGGAGCTGTGTTCATGGAGTTTTGGGACATTTTCTGTGTGAAATCTATCCTTGGGCCTGTGATGCATCTGTCCATCCTTCCCATTGCTCACCTCTCCTTGTTCCATGGCAGTTTTGATAGATGTTCAACATTCTCCTTCTCTGGTGTATCACCATTTTAGTGTAGGCTTTTGCTGTTTTTCCCTTTTTCTCTCTCTCTCGTCTCCTTGGCATGGTTAGATTAGGTTTAGATTAGCTTTGCCTGCACTGGAATAGCTTGTGGCAGGTAGTTTAGGAGCAGGAACCAGCCTTCTCTGGAGATTCCTTTCTCATTTTTGCAAGTCCCACACTTGGAGAAAGGTTTCAATGTTGTGCAATCACACTGGATGCTAGAGTGATCAACCTAGAAATTTGATCAACATCCAGGGGTGTTGTGATTTTGCACTAACAGTTTTGGCACACCGGTGGGACCTTAGAGGTCTTCCACTTCATCTTTTGCAGGTTGGTGTGTTCCTGTGAAGATTTCAGCCTTTGGAGGCACTTGCAAACACATCTGGCGACTCCATCTGATCAGCAACCCATTTCTGAAGTTGCAGACCTATTTTTCATCCATTCCCATCCATCCTTCTTTCCATCCCTTTCATTCTTTTCCATTCCATGAAGTTGTGCAATCATGACTTCATTTCCATCATGGAATTCACATTTTCAACAACAACAGCAGTTTATCACACCTCCAACATGTTTTACAAATCCTCCAAATCAGCATTTTGCATATTCAAAATCAGCATGCATACCCAATGAGCCAATGCCAAAATCAGTTTGGCTATGGAGCTTTCCAAGAGCAAGAGTATGCTGGTTATGAAGACAATCAGATGCAAGATGCTGGTCTATTGGAGAAAATCCAAAAGATGGAGGTAGAGATGGTGTAGTCCGAGCAACAACTCAAATGAGAGCTTTTAATTGGTTGCAGACTCCTTGTCCATGGGGAGGCCCTTTTCCAAGACACTTCAGCCCTCAGAGAAGCTTGACTTCATGATGAAGATGCTGCCCAACTTGTAAAGTGGATTGAAGAAATAGAGGTGTATGAGAGGAGTATTCAACAACCTTGTCAATGGGTAAGCACGCCATCTCATGCCTTTCTTTTTCCTCTTTCCCAATCTGTTTTATCTCAGCAGTGTCAAGTTTTAAACTCTCCATCTGCTGTCCCAAATGTTGATCCCATGTCTCCACCTCTCAGTCTTCCACCACACCTCAATTCTTCTTTCCTTTTTCCTTCCAAACAGTCATCCCCTCCACAAGAGCTAAAAGAAATACCCCCTCCTCCAAAGAAACAAGAGTTTCTACCTCCACCACCACAAAAAATTGCCAAATCAATTGAGTTACAACCCATCCCTCCTCTTGCATTCCCAATTCCATGTGGGGAAGAAGAAATTGCAAAAATCAGTCATCAAGGACAGCAAGAGGAAGAGCCAAGAAGAAAAGAAATGACAGACAACTTGAGGGTTTGGGCTGCCAAATTTGGGATGACAAAGATCCCCTTGATGGTTAAGCCTTGTAAGAGGATGGGAGGAGAACAAATGGTGGTAAGACTGATTTTGTGGCAGCAGCAGAAGAAGAGAAAAAGAAGAAGTAGATCAAGATCGGTTTGCTCAGAAAGTAGTGTCCATGTTGGCACTCTATTTGAAGGGAATGCTGATTCAATTCAAGTTGCACAATCAGCCATAAAGGAAGAAAGCTCAGAAGAAGATCTTGCAGTCCCAACTTGTCCTCTAGAGTAGCAAATTGAAGAGTTTGACTTGACAAACTTCATGCTGGAGGAAGAGTTCAATCAAGAGCAAGATTGTCTTCAAACATTGGAGGAAGGAGAAGCTGCTCCAAATCCAAAAGAAGAGGAGCACATTCTAGTTGTGGAGGAGAAAATTGCAGATCCAAGGGCTTTGAGCACAAAGCAAGCTACAGGAGAACCTTCAGTTCTTCTTTCTACTTCACCTCTCTCAAGTTCTAGTACTGAAGAGGAGTTTGATCTCTCAAACTCAATGTTGGAGGGTGAAAGAAACCATGGTGGTCAAGTTATAGATCAAGAAGACACCATGGAGGAAGTGGAGCATTTGCAGCAGGACAGCCATGAGGCAGTTTATCTGTCAGATTTGGAGGACTGTTTTGATGGAGAAGAGCCGGTTGAGTTTCCACCATTCTCTCTTTCATCATCCACATTCCAAACACTTGAGTCTATTGTCATGAAGGAGAACATTCATTTGCAGCAGCCTGCATCTTATAGCAGCTCTTTGGAACCAAGATTGGAAGATTTTAATCTTTCATGTTCTTCATTGGAGGAAGAGAAAGGACAGAGGAATTTCACCATTTCTTCCACACCATCCATTCAAGAAGGTCTACAAGAAGACTCCATTTTTGGAGTTGAAAATCAGAGCTATGGGCATATCAAACGGATCATACCTTGCCCAATCAGGTATTTGGCTTCATTGGAGCCAAAGGAGAAGTCACAACCAGTCATGCTTGCTTCTGAGCATGAGGGTGAGCTACAAAGTACCAAGGATCAGCTGTCATACCTCTTCAATCCAAATGCAGAGCAACTAAAAGAGGTATTGAATTTGCCTTCAGCTGATACCTTGATGATTTGGGTGGAAGACCAGCTTCTTGTTGATTTTCCACTCATCCTAACAGCCATGATCAGCTCCAAATCAATTGCATGGCTGCCACTTTTGAGAAAGGGAAGCTATTTCTCACAACCAATTGCAGGGTTTGTTTAGCTTTCCTTTGCTTCCAGTTAGAATAGAGTAGGTAGGTTTGCTTTTAGCAGAAGAAGTGCTTGTGCACACTCTGCATGTTCCATTTGGAGCATGTATGATTTTCAGTTCTGTACATAGTTTTTGTGGTGCTGGTTTTGCTCTTGCACAGTCCATTTCAGTGGCATTTTGGTGAGAACAACTCCATGTCCGGTGGGTTTCAAGTGGTTCAGAGGGAAGTTTTCAAAGTTCAGATCAGTTTCTGCAGGTTACAACTCATGACTCCATGCCCAATGGATGCTTTTCAGTAATCGATAATTCATCTACAGCAGATGACCCCGCTGAGTCATCAAAATGTTATCCAAAATTCACCCCCCAGGGTAATTTTGATAACATGCATCAGAATATTCAAGTCCCGAGAAAATAGATTGATTCAAGGCCCAAAATCATGTTTTTTGGGGTCCCTCGGCTTCTTTCTAACTCTCCCATCCAAGAAGAATCCCAACAGGTCGAGAAAATGGAAAAATGTAGAAAAACCAAGCTTGGGCAAAAAAATCAGAAAATCAGCTAAGTCCTAGTCCAAGTCCTGGGACAAGTGGGACGCGATCTTCGAATCGCCGAAAAGCCTCCAGCGTGGCAGGCAAAGCAATGGGGACATGGGGACGTATGGGACGCGAAAAAGCGAATCGATTCGAAAAAGGGAAAAATTTCCTAACTCTTGTTTTGCTTAAATGGCAGTGCCGGGACATTCGGGCCAAGAGTACGCGTGGAGGATGTGAACCGCCTAGTTCAAACAAACACGAGAGAACTTTCATTTGGGACATTTGGGCCAAAAGTACGCATGGGACGCGGAGAGCCGAAAGAGCCGAGAGCGAATGGAAATGTGCCACGTGTCTTCGCCTCAAAGAGGGACAGGGAAGCCCGAATCGGGTGGATCGGAGAAATTTGTCCCAGACGGTTTGGGACATCTAGGCCAAAAATACGTGAGGGACGCGAAGACCCGAAAAAGCTGCCAACGAATCAGAATGTGACGCGTGTCACAAGGGGAGGCGCAATAAAAATTTTGACTAAGTGTTTTTGGGCCCAAAAGTTCAAAGGGCGAGGTTTGAAGGGTCGGCCCGAGCCAATAGACACAGGACACGTGTCCTAAGGTGGGGGAAGTGCGGAGCTCAGGGAGGACTTAGAAAATTTAGCAAAAGTTTTGGCCAAAAACTAAAAGGTAAAGGTTTTCCCCGCGCCCTGTCGATGAACCAAATGATGCCACGTGTCCCAAGTGGTGGGGCGCGGGGAAAATGAAATTTTTTCCAAAGTGTAAGAAAAGTCAAAATTTTCAAAGGAAACCCACGGGAGGTAGAGGAGAGAGAATTTCTCATCCAATCTTGCCACACGTGGCGTCACCAAGTGGAGCGCAAAATTCAAATTTTTTCCGATCCATTTTTGGGCCGTTTTTGCCCTAAAACTTCAGATCCCCATATCTTTTGATCCAGAGCTCGGATTTGCACGTTCTTTATATCATTGGAAAGATTATGAAATTATCTACAGGATTCCATGGTCAATATCTAATTTTGGTTCAGTTTAGAGAGAGAAAATTCAAAAACATTTCTGGTACGTGTTCATGGCCAGAAGTGACATTTCAGCGACCAAATTTAATACAGAATGGGTCGCACTCTCCTCCCATTTGGTCAAAATGACAGGGTATGGGTTTGTAAGGTCCTCCATGCTGATTTAATGCATTTACAGTCAATGAGGAATGGGCTCCCATGTTTTTGTATGTTTTCTCTCTCATGGGCTCGACCCATGCAATGTAAAAGCCAGATTTGGCTCATTTTGGAGGGATGATTACAAGTTGTTCATCTTTTCGGCTCTGCCCTCCCTTCTTTTCTTCTCTAGGGTTGAAAATGGAGTTCGAACCTCCTCCCTTGCTCTGTAATGGCATTTTTTCCTTTTACTATTGAAATGATGTTCTGTGCAAACTTCTGAAGCAACAAAAACGTGTTTTGTGATGCATCTGTCCATCCTTGCTTGTTTTTCGCTTGTTTTCTTCTTGCCTCTCTTCATTGCAGGTATTTGTGCAAGTTTGAATGTTCATTGCAGGTCTGGAGCTGTGTTCATGGAGTTTTGGGACATTTTTTGTGTGAAATCTATCCTTGGGCCTGTGATGCATCTATCCATCCTTCCCATTGCTCACCTCTCCTTGTTCCATGGCGCATTCTCCTTCTCTGTGTATCATAGATGTTCAACATTCTCCTCTCTCTCGTGTATCACATGGTTAGATTAGTGTAGGCTTTTTTTGTAGTTTTCCCTTTTCTCTCCTTTCTCTCGCAAGTCCCACCTTGGAGCATGGTTAGATTAGGTTTAGATTAGCTAGAGTGACCCGCACCTAGAAATTTGACATATAGCTTTGTGATTTTTTGCACTAACAAAGTACTCATGGGTGTAGTTTAGGAGCAGGAACAACACATTTCATAATCGGAGATTCCTCATTCCTTAGGATCACATACATCTCGCAAGAAACCTCATCTCCCACAATATTGGAGAAACTCCTCTGGTCTAACGAAATCAATACACCTATAACCCCCACATACCAAACACACTTCCTACCTAATAAACCTCGTTTCCAACCCTCATTACTTATTCCACCCATCCTATAGATTACCCATTGCTAAACCAATCTATTCATGTCATTTATACTTATTACCCTACTTTCCTCTCATGAAACCTATCTTTACATCACCCTGACATATCCTCACTTCTTACCTTTTCTCTCTATTGCTCTATGTTCCCCAAAATTTGACTTCCATCGGTCAGCCTCGACCGTCATCGCTCATATGTAACCACCATTGATCACCTACTTCTAGACCGACACTAGCCAAAATACCACCGACGCGTCGGCCAAAACGCGTGACCGACGTCGGTCACTGTCGCAAATCCAAACACGTAAAACCCCTCCCCTCTTTTCCAAAATTCTTCAAATCCAACCTATACACCTACTCTACCCTACCCAAAGCTAACCTAACCCCTACCCATCCCTATCTACCCTACCTAGAACCTCCCCCCTCCCTCATTGCATCAATTTTCACCACCAACTTCATTATCTTTTCCTACCCACAAAACCCATACCCACATCACATTTTTCTACTTTAAAAAGGAAGGATCAAGATAGACTCCTACCTCGTCTTAGTGTTGCCGATGTGGTGGTATGGCTAGCCATTGAACCGGTGGCCCACCCGAACCTTCTCCTACCTCGGCCATGTCCAAATCACCAACACAAATATTCCTGACCTCCAATCAAATCCTCCACACCGATCTCATGGACCCGACTACCTAGCCCGTCTAACCAACCTAATCTCTCTACCTCAGCTGGGTACTATACCTTGTACTTTCCTCTCGCAAAGGCATGAAATGTTCCATGCTCTGTCATTTTCCCAAAATTCAAAATGCACAAATGAATCCCCTTTTTGCAGATTTCTCTTTTTAAATACCCAACCGACCCGACCGACATCGGTCAGATCGTGCCCTAGTAAACTAATGACGGTTAAACCTAAACCGATGTCGGTTACCTGTCATTTCACTTATAACTCTTCTTTTTACCTATTTTTTCCCACAAATTACCCAACCCCTCCACCATTTGACCTTAACCATTTTTATCGCAACCTACCTCCAAGCCTACATTACCTATACCTATCCTTCATTGCATTTAGGGACTTGTTATTTTACCCATACCTCGGCCTTACCTGTGCTCGTGTTCTCGCTAACTGGACCCGAAACATTGTTAATAACCTATGACCTCATGTGCTCACTATACCTTGCGACATTGTTACCCATATTGTTTGACCTAATGACCTTACCTTGCCTATTTCCGTGACCTAGCTACCTAGACCCAGAACATTGTTAGTGACCTATGAACTCATGTGCTCATTATACCTTACGACATTATTACCGTGTTGTTTGACCTAATGACCTTATTTTGCCTATTGTCGTGTCGTTTATCCCGACCTTACCTTTGGTGTACGGAACATACCTAAACATTCCTGCACCTGACCTGCGAAGTGCTTCCACACCATATCCTATACCTTGGATACCAGAATCACCTCAACCTTGTTTGGATAAACCTATCAACCTTAGACAATGTAGAGTTTACATGCTCTTCAACCTGGTACCGTGTCGTAGTTTATATGTGTGTGTACATTTGACTGTTGCTACCTTTGACCTTGGCCCATTATCTAGATTACCCGATTGCATCTTTACCCAATTACCTCCAGTGTCCACCTTCCTCTTCCTCACATCCACCTTTTATCAAACCACTCACCAATTTTGTCTTCTACCACATCAGTTCCTAGTTTGAGGGGGATCACCCTCACCCACACATGGGGCAACCACATCTTATTTTTGTCAACGTCGCTTACCAATACAAGCTACACAACAAAAAGGGAAAAATGTAGACACCAAAATTGGGTCACACTCCCCTTGGTCCTTTGTCAAATAACCAACTCAATCATACTCATCTAACCATGGCCCCTTCCACCCCACATCACCATTAATTAAATTAATATATATCCTCACAATATTTAATATCTAATTACCCTAATTTCTACCCCACCACCTCACCTAGCCACCTCACCTAGACACCTCATCTAGCCACCTCACCCTAGACCTATTCTTGGCATGTTTCCATAACTAACTAAGACCTAATCTTACTTTCCTTAATGAGCTAAGATTTGGTCCAACCCTAAAATCAATGCCTAAAATCTCCCTAACCACCTTCCCACTCATAAAAAATGTAACGTCCATTCCAAATCCATGGATCAAGGAACGAACTTGAGATAAAAGAGGTGAGATTTGCCAATTTTAGTAAACCTAGGGAATCCCGCCTTAACCGACGTCGGTCACCCTAAACCGACACCAATCAACCCGGAACTACCGTCGTTACCATTTATTCACCTAAACAACCTTGTTTTTGGGTTGGCACATTCTGAGAGCAAGAAAGGAGATCAAAGTTGCATGTAAGTGAAACAAGCATCCTTTTATGCATCCAGACATCTAGAACCATTACCAAGATCAATCATAGAGCCATTGCATTCACGGGAGCACTCCGAGAAATCACCGCTATAGTACCATACATGTATTCTCCGATCAACCACCTCCACCACTCAACCATCAGATCCTTAACATAGTAAGTATGGCCCTAATCAGTAGGGTTTATTTCAGTTAATAATCTATATTACTCATGTTATTAATCTATTCTTTGCATGCTTATTGCTTCATCACCCACTTGCTTATGAACTCAAATATCCCTTCACCCATATCACCAAATCACCTATCCTCACCTGTTGTATACTTCTAAGCATACCTAAGACCTCTACAGACCTTCCCATTCACTCTTCCAAACTTTATTTGACCTTAGATCACCCCTTCCATTTAATATATTTGAGTTTCTTTTATCTTGACCATACCAACATCGGTTATCCACAACCACCGTCGGTTCTACCTAAACCGGCATCGGTCACATTCAGCCAACGTCAATCTCTGTGTTTTACACCTTGACCAAGAACAAACCCAACAATCACCCTACCAGTTGACCTAAATAACCTAGAATTAGACCCCGATCATTCCCGGTGACTTTAATGAGACACCTCACCTCTCGGATCCAACTATAGCCTAGCTTTGTTGTCATTGGATTTAATTATTATACTTGAATGAAATACCCAAATCATATCAACTACAAAAGTAGGAATTTGTTTATTTCTTGCATTAACTTGTTTTAAACAGGTGGATTGACACCATCAGGAAGTATCACACTTCCCGAAACTAGCATATGCTAGGCGAGTCCATTGTCATATATCATTTAACCATCTTTTTGTGGTCTTTTTTTAGATTACAGTAGTTCCTCCTAGCCAAAAAGAGGCTCTCACATTCAACTATGGATCAAGAATTGAAACGCACGCAACAACCATCAACCGACCAGCCTTTAACAGTATTCCTCCTTGGCCTTTACCCTTATCTGTTTTGTCACTTTGAAAATGGTGAAACAGGTCTCTCCACATCATCCATGTAGTATTGTGGGAAGGATAACGACACATCCTGCCATAATTCAAAGCGGCATCGAATCCACCGATCAAGATCATCTCATGCTTATTGGCACATCTTCCTGTATCCACCACACTAATCAATTACTCATGGAGCTCCTAATCCATCCACCTAAAAGATAGAAAACCGACATAGGGCTGTCAAACTATGTCCATCGCATTCAGCCCTCCAACTCCCACCTGTAGTATACTATATCACGAGCTTCCTCCTCTACTCAAGGATGACCACCTATGACCACCCACCTCTGTAACTTGCCCTTTGTCCCCATGGTGCCAAACTGCAGTCTTGGTAGTCCCTCGTGGCCGCACTACCACAATATGCTCATACGCCCAACAATGCAGTAGGAATGTACAACAGATGCCATAGCATCGCATCCTCTGGTAAGCCCACAACTCCCTGTATAAATGCACTAAATATGCAGTGCCCATGCAAAACAAACCGATTCTCGATTGTATCTTGTAATACTCCCATTATCCCTACGAGAAACCACCCATCCTCTAAATTAGGAAGTGCATAGCACCCCACCGCCACCATCATCAGCATTGTTTACCATGTCTCTTGCAGTGTGGAACATATAAAGCCCCATAAAAAGCGGCTCTATGCTCTGTTAAATCACTAGCCATCTCCCTAAATAGCTCAATCATCACCTCGAAGTCTCCAATTTTGTAGATACCGAATATCTTGACTCACCAACAATAGGCAGCTACAAAATCCCATATACATCCTCCAACGTGATGGTCATCTTGCTAGTGGGTAGATGAAAGGTGTTGGTCGTTGCATCCCATCTATCGATGAGTGTGACCATGAGACTGTGATCTCATCGAATCCTCTTGTAGCACCTAATGCCCACCAATCCGACATCTCGCATATGTGTCCACTCGTCCTCAGTAACATTGGGATGCATCTACCCTAATAACGGTGGGACATGGTCCCGCATCATCAATTGATGTCGTGCCTACATCCATACCACTCAATAATGTCAAAAACTAAACTAATTTTCCCATTTCTTTACAACCTAATTACCCCACCTATCTATTTCCTAACTACTTCCCTAGCCTATCATTTCTTCTAATTTAGCTTACCAAGTTCCCATAACCCATTCCATCACTGTGACCTAATCTTCCTTTATTACCCACCTATGTTTACCTATATTTACCCTCACCCACCTACTTCTCTCCCTCATCTCTCTCTATTTCCCTTATTCACTCCCTATTTACTCTCCAATTTCATTTTTTACCCCATTTTGGCCTTCTCAACTTAACCTATTTAGAATAAGTCACTTTTCATAGTGCTTGATGTCAGTCTCTGGTTTGGCTCCAAATCCAGACCCCCACACCCCCAATTTTCTAAAATTTAAAAAACAAGCCTAAAAGCTACCCAAAAAACGTGTTGGGAGTTCAATTGACAATGCACGAGGCACGCATGTGTAGTTACTTCTACATGGAAGGTGACTACATTACTGGTCGATTGACTATTGCACATGCACGAGCATTAGGTGTATAGGTACAAGATCTTGTAGGGTATGATGCACAGTAGAAGCGCTACGGGCGCATGTTACTAGTTTACAGGGAAAGTACATAGTCGCGCGGCCCACAGCCTTACAGGCCCAAGTAGGCTGTATAGTACCTACACAGCATCGAAACAAGGTCCTGTAGTATAGGCACTAGGACAAGGTCCTCTATTAGTAGGGAAAAGTTCACATGTGGCGATTAGGCCGATGACACCACCCCAAACCGTATCTAGGCCGATGGGTCACACTCCCCTTGGTCCCCATCACTTAATTAACGTAGCACATTTTACTAATCATGACCCCTTTACGCCATAGTAATATTCATCCTCACATTATTAATTAATTTAATTATTTTAATTAAGTTAATTTCATCCTCACACCTTCACCTCATCATGACACCTCATCCTGGACCCCTTCCAAAGGAATTTAACTCACAGTGACCAAGTCATCACTCTAAAGAACTGAGTCATCATTCCCATTTCTGAGTCACTACTTGACCTAACTAACTAAGAATTCTCCCTAAACCTAACTGGACTTCTTCTAAGATCTTCATGCCTTCTCTCATGTGAACTCTACTTCCCTAAGCAGACCCAACAAAAAAACACACCAAATGTAGGAAAATCTACCTATTTTTGGTAAATATGACTATTTCACCCTAACTGATGTTGGTTTTGCCTCAACCAAGCGTCGATTACCTAAACTGCCATTGGTTCCTTTATATATAATTTTACAACCCTTTACCCAAGTTGGTCATTTCAATTTTTGAGAGTGCTATTGCAATCAAGCAAAGATCTAACAACCATTACTTCATCCAAACGATGTCTACACACCACCAGAGAGCAAGTACATCCTAATGATTCCCTTCTAGATCATTGGAGCATTCACAGGAATACATAGGTCATACTGTCGTGGCACTGAACCAGCTACCACCTCACCAATCAATCACCAACCTTCATCCAGCCACGAGATCTTCATAACAATAAGCAAGTAGCATGATCTTAATCATTTTTCCTCCTTTATTGTGGATCTCTTTTCTTCCTTCAAGTATTTCTAGTTCCTACCGTAATCCAGATATCTCCATCTTCTCACTAATCCACCAACACAACCGGTTTAAGCCCTTGCACCCTTTGTGACCTCTCCCGGTATTCCGAGTCTTCTCGCGGTTATATTACGAACCCAACCATACCCTCCTTACTCTCTGTGTAATCACAGAGAAGCCCAAAACTATTTTTATTAAGTTATTTCCAATTTCCCCTACCGACATCGGTTTACCCTATTGCCATCGGTTTAGTCCCCATACTAGCATCGATCATCAAACCGATATTGGTCTCTGTGTCATTTCATATTCTCAAACCAGCAAGCTTCCCACTCACCCAAAACCAACCCAAACCTCAACCAATCAGCCCCAGACCCTTACCAGACCTTTGTGCACTGTCTGACTGAAAAAACCTTGGTTCTAATTAGATTTAGTGTTATTTTGATATCTAGCATAAAATCTAGTGTATTGTGTGTATGAGAAACCTAAATCATTACATTGCAATAGGACTTATTTATTTTAGTTGTTTATTCACATTGAATTGTTATTAAACAGTGGATTGAAAACCTCTCTAGGAAGCACCACGCTTCTTGGATCTAGCATACGCTAAATGAGTCCATTGTCATATGTTATTTAATACTCTTTTGTGGTCTTGCTTTACATCTACAAGTAGTCCTTCCCAGACAAAAATGAGTTCTCTACGATCAGCTTGGATAACGTCAACAACGTGCACATTCTACCTTCCACCTTCACTTCATAGGTATTCCTCCTTAATCAATTACCTTCTATCTGTTTCGTCCTAGAAAGCATAAAAATTATTGGTGAAACATCAAGATAGGACCAAACCTAAGCAGGCATTCAAAATTTGATGCCATGTGGAGTGGCCCCTATATTATCTCAAGATGCAAACCACACAATGATTTCTAATTATCAAAACTAGATGGAGAAGATCTCATGATCCCAATCAATGGGATCTACCTCAAACATTGCTTTTGAAGCAAGGGCTCTAAATTGTACATATTAGATTATTTTACTTTCCTACAAGTGTTGTTTAACACATTTTCTTGTTGGTAGTGTATTTTTCCTTTACCTAAGTGTTTTGCATATGTTTCTGCTTTCCTCGGGTGGCATTTTCATTCTCAAATTTTTAAAGAAGTTTGAGGCAATCCTCAAATTCACCAAGTGAGTGATAAAGCCAAGTTCAAGGAAGATATACGTCAAAGATAATAACTACAAAGATATGTACTTGTTCTATGCCCAATGGATCACCAAGGCAACTTATCATTTATCTCGTAGGTAGATAACCATTTTGATTCACCAAACTATTATCTAAGACAACATCCCCTTCATTATTTTGGATGATTCATCAAGTTAAGGGCTAAGGAGGCTTATTTCTTAACATTGAGGTCCCAAAAATGGATAAATATGAAATTTGCAGAGGCTTATTACGAAAAATTCAATGCTCCATGGAACGAAGCGCTAATGGTTCGGGTATTTCGCGTGCCAAGATTAGCCTAGTAGGGTGTGAGGAAGTTTTGAGGTTCACAAGGCATATACATTCACAAGGGATTTAAAATTGACTAAGTTTTGCACTGTGAGTCAAAGTTGAAGGATGGTGAGGGTCCGCTAAAGAAGAAGAAAAGATGGTGTTTTGTGGAATTCATTTTCACATAATAAAGGATTGTGAAACCTCGCAAAGCAAAGCGAGTGGAGTAAGTAGAGAACTGACTAAGTTTGATAACCATGAAATATTGTCCTAGTGTTCTCGCAAGTTTTTCGAATGTAGTATTATGTGGAATTCTAAGTCTGTAAAATGAAGAGAGAAAATCCTTCACATCTTTTGGTATGATTGACAAAGTGTGTGTGGGTGACCGAGTGTGGAAGGCTGAAAATTTTCGGTGTTGCGAGTAAAGAGTTCCATGGATGTGCGGGAGTTATTGTCTTGTAGGTTTCTAAATCCACGAAGACATTGAGTTCAAAATATGTGGGAGTAAGCCAAGTCAAAGGCCCGGAAGTGAATGTTGTGGGATAAGGAGGAACCAGTTTTTGGGTCATATCTTTCAATTGAGAGTCCTAAATTGCAAGAGATTTGTTGCATTCCTTTCAACTCTTTAATGGATTCATGTCTGAATGTAGAGTCATTGGATTGGACGAATTTTTGGGGGAAAACCATGAGAGCTCAAGAGAAATAGAGGAAGCGTGCATTTGATTGTTTCAAGTGCCCAACCGCCTCACCTACCCAGAGTAAAATCTTAAATGGTAACCATGCCCTCGCTTTGTGAATCTCAACGGCGTGTTGCGAGGAAAATAAAGATTTTTCGAGAAGGTTAATGTGATAAGATTTATAGGCGGGATATTTTTCTTCATTCATTGTAAATCCAAATTCAAATTTCCCTCTCATTTCTCTATCTCTTCCAGTCTCATATTTTATAAATGTAAATGTAGATGCACATTGTAAGGGTTCCTTTTCTTCCAAATTCACATGTTCTTCCTCGGAGCAACACATTTTCTTGCTTTCGTGCCTCTGCTGCAACTTCACATTTTGTGTGAAATCTCAAGCCTCTTCTCTATAAGCTCGTGATGGGTACTTACTAAATGTAATACATCTATGGTTATTTTCTCTTTGAATGTTCTTTATTCACTGTGGATGTTTACCCTCTTGTTTTCATTAAATTTTATTCATTCATGTCTTTCATAACTCTATGTTTCCATTAAATATTTGCATTTGTAATTGTTCTATGTCTTTATGGTCATATTTGAACCTTGTCTTAGTGTTGGCGCATTACCATTATTTCATTTCACAAATTCTCTCCTTTCTCTCAACCATGTATCATGTATGTTTTAGATTTAGTTACAGTTTGAGTAATTTAGGCTAGTTTGCGTTGAGCTAAGAGAGAAGGAACCAACCTTCTATGGAGGTTTGTCTCAAGGAGCAAAGTCCCACACTTAAAAAAAAAATCCATGTTAGCCAAATTGTTTGATCTTCCTTGATCAATCCAAGGGTTCTACTTTCGGTCTCTAAAACAAACATTAACAACATCCAAGATGTGCTCAATATGGGTAGTTAAATTTTCTCCTATAAAGAATGGGATGTTTTTTAGCACAACTACTGGGATATCATATTGGGCATTCAAAGCCAAAGGGGTTGTCACCATTGAATGTAACAAAATATTTATTTCTTTGAAAGGCGATGAAGGGAATGGGTCTTAAAATTTTGGAAGAGAAAGAGAAGGGTCTACCAAGGGGAGGAGTTAACATACTTCTACTAAGAGGGGAAAGAGATATACGAACCAATATTTCTCTCCTTCTTCTTCTTGGTGAAAGCTACAAATATTCAAAAATTTCACCTCTTGCTATGTTATGTCTTGCTTGTATCCTTCTCATAAAAAAGGGCACTGGAATGCTTGAAAACATTATATCAAACCTTATAGTCACCATATGTGTAGAAAGGTTCCCCTAAAGGTTGGAATCCACTAAGATACACACCAATCTTAGGGAAAGAAGACCAAAAGTGAGCTATAAGTGACTCAAACTGGTCCCACCAAGCGTGCCAAAAATTGTTGTCACCTAAAGTTCGCACCCTTTGTTGAATCCATAGATTTAAAACCTCAATAAAACATGGGATGATCTCTCAAAGTGAGACTTGATTGTATGAGATTAACCTCTAGAGAAGGCCGACTTCCTCTACTTATCTTACTAATGCTAAACTACTCCTAGGCTAGGTTATGCTATCAATTTAAGGGGAAAAGGGGGAAGGAATGCATGAAATGGAAACTAAGATAAAAGAGTGGTGATAGCAGAAAAGAAATGAGATATCTCTTTCATTAAGTTTAGGGAAGCAAGGAAGGGTCACACAAGGTGAGAGTGAAGATACAAATGATAGTATAGCTTTTCAACTCCATCATCTTGAAACCCTACATATATGACACGGTGAAATGGAAGCCATGCATATATAGTCCATACACAACATAAAATGAAAGGAATGGAGAGGCAAGAAGACAATAATGTAAGTAAAAGGGACTATACAAGCCACATTCAACATATATTATTGCTTATAAGGATGCACAATCTATTACAAGTCACTCAAAAGGCATTGGATGCATTACAAAAGCTCAAAATAGAGGTTTACAACTTAAAGTTCAGTCAACATTTTAGCATGGTAACTTTACAAAACGAAAAGAGGGTCCTTTATAATGAAAATTAGTTGCATATATAGAGAGGAAAAGAAGAGAGAAGATGGGATACAATAATCGGGGCCAAATTAAGGTCGTAACGCCCTAGGCAAGACTCGAGTGTACGACCAAGCATTTGGACCAAGTCGAGTTTGAGTCTATCAAGATGCTAAAATCCTTACGGTTTCTATTAAAATACAAAATTTTGAAGATATTTCAAATAAAAATTAGAAAGTTGAGTGCAATCTCACACAAATCTCATTGCCATTAGCTCTAAGCCTGCAAGGCTGCAAAGAAAAAATTTAACCTTCAATCTAATAGGCTAGTGCTACTGCTAGATCCGGATCTCAGAGTCAACAACAAATAATAATAACAAATATTAGCAATAATCTCAGGTGAGTTACATCGAAACAACGCCCTTTCGAGTGTGCCCTCGCGGCCAAGATGGCTCATTGGCTGGACCACCTAGATTTAAACTAGCCAGAATGAATTATGAGGAGTTGCGACTCTACGAGCACACGAATAAGTATTAAAGCTAAAGCTTTAACATATGCTTCAGCCTCCAACGTTAAAATGGGCAATGGCCGCGACCGCCTATAGTACTAAGCAGACTGCCAAACACCATGACACGACGATTGATAATTCATAATTGATTGAGATAATTTAAAAACAATTGTCAATATATAGTCCAAAATTATTGTGTTGGCACCCGACAGTCTAGCAAAGTGTAAATAATATGACAGATATGACTGTATCACGTATGATTATAATTTATGAATGATTAAACGGAAAACTCAAAGCAATCCATAGACCATATTCGTTTCGAGGTTTCGCCTTCAGCACTGTTTATTATTTATATATATGTTAATGTGAAAGGGCAATGTCAATGGTTCAAGAATCGGGTATTATTTTTTTGAAAATTTTAACTTGCAAAGCCGACTGCTGGAAAGTTGACTTACAATTTTTTTGAAAACTTTTCCTCCCTCCCCATTGTGTGCCCTAGGCAATTGCCTAGGTTCCTGGGCATGAAACGCCCCTAACAATAATGGCAAGAGTAAACCACCAAGGACCAATCGCCATTCAATGTCTATAGGCAGGTATAGGTGTCATCGCTATAGACGCATGCCATGAGATAACGAGTACAGGAAGACAGTGCCCATACATCATTAAACCCTGGTTTGTTGAGTTGGTTGGGTGTTTGGCTTGAATCAGGGACAAATTTGTCATGTTTCATGAATTTCTAATGTTCCGCATCTTTTTCATGTCTTATGTTGCTTTCGCTCTTCATTTTTGTCTCAAGCGGCTTCATGATGTTTCTATTTGGTTTGCGGCCTTGTTTGTTGATTTCCATGGTCTTCCACATCTTTTGAATGATCTGCGGAGTTTTTGTTGATTCCGCCTTAACCTGTGAATAACCTCTGACTCCGATTTGAATTTTTACCACCCACGAACTTGTTGTTTCTCCTTCCGCGGAGTATGCTTCCTTCGTTCCGCAGTGGTGTTCTTTTGTTATGTGGGTTTTGTAAGCCCGCGAAATACTATGCTTTTACAATCCTGCGGAACAATATAGATCTTCATTTCTTTGCTCTGTAACTAACTTAAATTTTCCCATGTCGCGATGTCATGTGACCTCATTGCTTTGTTTTGCAGAGTATAACTTCATAGTCCTTTTTCTTTGCAATGCGGACCTTGCAAACCTGCGACACACTATCTTTTTGAACTCGTTGAACACTACGCCTCCAACTAATTTCCATAAAACACTTACTTCTTTGTTCCGCAAACTTTTGATTTTTCAGAGCTACTTAAGTCGCGAGCCCTTTTTCCTTTATTCCGCAGGTTACCTGAACCCACATAACACTATGTTCCCACCTTATGTGAAACACTAAGTTCCTTTGTTCCACGACTTTTTGAAAAAAGTGATTACGTCCTTGACTTAGATGAAGTTGTCAAAATAGCATGGGTGCTATTTTGGATAATACGTTTAATCCTCAATTGCGAGGTCCCTAATAAATATGGATTCAACAGATGGTGGCCTATCCATTATTGCTTTCAATAAAAAAGAAAACCATACAAACTTTTTACATGTAATCATATTTGCCCAAACAATTTAATATGATTTCGTAAGCTAACTATATATAGCCCAAAAAGTGTTGAGGAGAGTGAACATCCTTTCTTAATCCTAATGGTGCTTCTTAACCCAATTGTTTAACCAACACGTGTATGCACTCTACCAACAATAGACGTGTAGAGTGTCATAAGAAGATACATCCCTTGTTTTGGAAAACCCAAAACCCTAACCCTATTAATGAGCAAATGCCTAAGAACAACATCAATTTTTTTGCAAAAATCTACAAAGTTATACTAAACGTTTAGCCTTAACCCCTTCAATTATAAAGGTCAAGGAGAAAATATGACTCACCTAAAACTTGCTTGTCCCCTAGCCCCAAAAATTTTTTTGGGGGAGGGGTTCAATTCATCCCGGGATATGAATGTTTGAAGGGGTGGAAAAGATTTTGGCAAATATTATAATGAGTTATGATAGTGTGATAATTTTTACAGTCATTATGGGCTGTAAATTTGTGTATGTGGTGAATGTTGGCTAGCTCAAGGCAAAGGGAAAGTACATGATAGATTATAGTTAAACTAATTTCCTGTAAACGGCTAAAACTTCTAGAGTGTGATTGAAGAATTCCGCAAAGATTTTCATTCAAAAATAAATGGGCATTGCCAGTTCAAAATTCAATGAAATGAATGAATGAATGAAAGTTTTTAATGACGTCCACGAGACCGAGCAGTCTATGGGACCCAAAGATAAACATGAGCAAGACAATCAAACATCAAAAGATGCCCAAAAAAACCACTACTTCAACCTTTCTTCCAGCTCTTTGCTAATTTTGCTTCGTCTGCTATGAATTTTTATCAGGAAATCTGCCACAAATTTACCATCTTATAGCAATTATCTGTCACATATTGCCTGAATTGGCAGCTAAAGGTAACATTTGGTAACTCCTTTAGTTTTCCAGTAGCAGAGTTATGAGAGTTTCAGAACTTTCACAAATGTTACATGGATAATACGATTCAATGCAATGCTGGACGAGAAATTCTACAAAACATTAAAACTGATGTTTATCTCTGCCCGATTTCAAACTGGGTGTCCAAACATCTCTGTAATCTTCCTAGTCTAGGCTTCGCAGGAATACAACTTCAGCTTAGAAATTGAGAAAATGGAACTGGAAATCAGCTTAGCAAATTCAGCATTAGGATGTTAAATCCACTCAGGAGAGTTTACCGCTGGCTAGGTCAATAATGACGTTCGATTCGCATAAACAGATAAATGGCTTCCCGCACATTTTTTCAGAATAAGCTTATCAATATGTACGCCAAATGCGGTAGTTTGGTTGATGCTCGTAAAGTTTTTGACGACATGACAAAACCAGATGGATTCTCATGGAATATGATGATTGCAGCTTACCAAAGAGACGGGTACCTTAACGAGGTATTGGCACTCTTTCACCGAATACAAGCAACAGGTTCCCACCCTGATCACTTCACCTTTGCCAGCGTCCTCCCAGCCTGTGCCAAAATGGGAGCTTTGGAACAGGGTATGGGCATCCATCAGAGCATAATTGAAAGCGGATTTTCGTCAGATGTTGTAGTTGCTAGTGCCCTAGTAGACATGTATGCAAAATGTGGAAGCATTTACAAGGCACGGAAACTGTTTGACAAAATGCCTCAAAGAAATGTGATCTCGTGGAATGCAATGATTACGGGATATACACAAATTGGTGATCTTGACGAGGCTTTAAGGATTTTTAAAGAAATTCCTCAACGAGATGTAGTGTCATGGAATGTCATGATTGCAGGATTTGCACAAAATGAGTTCATTGAAAAGGCTTTGGAGACTTTCAGGCATATGCAATTGGCAAGTGTAAAGCCAAACTCTACAACCTTTGTCATCACCGTCCCAGCCTGTGCAAAACTAGGAGCTTTGGAATACGGCATGGAAATCCATCAAAACATATTCAAAAGTGGATTTTTTTCAGATGTTGTAGTTGCTAGTGCTCTAGTAGACATGTATGTGAAATGTGGAAGCATGCACAATGCACGTGCATTGTTTGACAAAATGTGTCAACGAGATGTGATCTCATGGAATGCAATGATTGCAGGATATGGACAAAATGGTGTTCTTGATGAGGCTTTAAGACTTTTCAAAGAAACGCCTCAGAGAAATGTAGTCTCATGGACTGCAATGATTGCAGGATATGCGCAAAATGGACTTGTTGAAAAAGCCTTGGAGACATTTAACCAAATGCAATTGGCAGGTGTAAAGCCAAACTCCACAACCTTTGCTAGCATCCTCCCAGCGTGTGGCAAACTTGGAGCTTTGGATTGGGGTATGCAAATCCATCAAAGCATAATTGAAATTGGATCATTGTCAGATGTTGTAGTTGTGAGTGCCCTGATAGACATGTATGCAAAATGTGGATGCATGCAGAAGGGACGTGAACTGTTCAACAAAAATTCTCAACTAGACACTGTCTCAAGGAATGTGATGATTGCAGGATATGCACAAAATGGCGTTCTTGATGATGCTGTGAGTCTTTTCAAAGAAATGCCTGGACAAGATATAGTCTCATGGAATGCGATGATTGCAGGATATGCACAAAATGGGATTTTGAAAAGGCCTTGGAGACTTTTAACCAAATGCACTTGGCAGGTGTAAAACCGAACTCCACAACCTTTTCCAGCATCCTTCCATCCTGCGCAAAAATGGGAGCTTTGCAAATGGGTATGGACATCCATCAAAACATAATTGAAACCGGATTTTTGTCAGATGTTGTAGTTGCAAGTGCCTTGGTAGACATGTATGCTAAATGTGGAAGTATACATAAGGCACAGGAACTGTTTGAAAAAATGTCTCAAAGAAATGTGGTCTCATGGACTGTAATGATTGCAGGATATGCACAAAATGGACTTGTTCAGAAGGCCTTGGAGACTTTTAAGCAAATGCAATTGGCAGGCACAAAGCCAAACTCCACAACCTTTGTTTGTGTTTTATTTGCATGCAGCCATGCAGGTTTAGTTGATGAGGGCTGTAAATACTTCAATGGCATGAGTGAGTCTTATTGCATTATGCCTTCAATGGATCATTATGTATGCATGGTTGACCTTCTTAGCCGTGCTGGCTATCTTGAAGAATCCCTAAACTTTATCATCAAAATGCCAACTAAACCTGCTATGGTTGTGTGGATGTGTTTGCTTGGCGCTTGTAGATCACATAAACATACAGGGCTAGGAGTATATACAGCAACTCTCCTTTTTGAGCTGGATCCTAAAAATGCTGCACCTTATGTTCTTCTGTCAAACATCTATGCAGAAGTGGGCAGGTGGGGTGACGTTCAAAAGGTAAGGAGATTGATGAAAGATAGAGGAATTAAAAAGATACCTGGATGTAGTTGGATTGAAGTCCATAAAATGGTACATGCTTTTTGTGTAGGAGACAGATCACACCCACAAACACAGGAGATCTATGCAAAGTTGGAGAAATTGTCTTGGGAGATGAAGGCAGCAGGGTATTTTCCAGATTCAAGACATGTACTGAATGATGTGGAGGAGGAGGAAAAAGAATTATTCCTCTGCCACCATAGTGAGAAGTTGGCAATTGCATTTGGATTGTTAAACACATCCCCTGGAACAACTATTAGAGTTGTCAAGAACCTTCGAGTATGTGTTGACTGCCACACTGCAACCAAGTTTATCTCCAAGATTGTTGCAAGAGAAATTGTTGTGAGAGATGCGAACCAGTTCCATCATTTCAAACAAGGGCAATGTTCTTGTGGAGATTATTGGTGATACTAAGTGAAGCAGGCTGTAAACACAGGCTTGCACCATAACAGGGTGCATTGCATCAAACCTGCAGTTAGATGAAGGAATCAGTTATTTTCAGTTTCTATAAAGTGTTTTTCCTATGTTCGGAGAGCTAGACAATGCTGTTAACTCCATAAAACCAGATGTATGGTTTGCATCGCTTCCCATATATACTGATGGGGTATTCGTTAAAGGCTTATAATACCATGGAGGCGTCACGACATTGAACTTTTGTTCAGGTCACCTGTACATCTCTAGAATGAAAAGACTGAGGAGGTGGATAGTGGAAAAATCAAAAGCAGGGGAACAACTGAAGGAAACTGAAAGATACTTGACAAGCAGGAAACGTGAAAGAATAGTTTACAATGAACTCAATGCTCGTAGACAACGAGGAGAGCGCCTTTTGATGGTTCTTTACTCCAATCTCTGTCATTTTGTATGGTCGCATTATCTTGTGCCTATGTCAGGTCAGCTATTTGGGATAAAGTTACATGTACTATATTATTATGTTTGTTCAAGTTTATTGTCAGAGATTTCTTATACGGCTTCACATCCCTTTACTTTCTAGGGGGCTAATATGTTTGTGAACTCAATATTTTTCATTTTTATTATAATTTGTTTGCTTCAGACTGGTTAGAGGGTTCCCACATCTGGATTTTTATGGGAAAATGCAGAGAGCTGACAATGAACTTTCTTTGCTAGGATGCGAAGGATGGTTGAAAGGCATGATTTTGGGAGGACTAATGGTCTTCAACTCATCGATTTATTAATCATCCAATCCTTGCTGTTGTAACTGAGCCATTGTCAGCTGCACAGGTGACACTGGTAAAAGATTACTGAGAGGAAGAGTTAGTCGAATAGCTGAAAGGAAGTGAAAAGATCCAAGATTATCTGCTATCCATATGGACAGAAATATTACAGAAGGTTTCTATTTCTTCCTACCATCCCAGAGAATCTCTAACTTAAGAAGACAAGATGAGTTAAACTGGTATGGACATCACTCTGGTAATACAATGTTCAGGACAAATGAAAGCTCTTGGGAGACTAGATTATATCCCATCGACTCCAGAGAGGATATGGCCTCAAATAAACCTAGTTACCTAACTAAAGCAAATGCTCTCTTGTGGCTCGCTGTCAAAACCAAAATTTGAACATGGGACAAATTATCAAGGATTGAGTACCAGGGTTCTTTAATATGTGTCTCAGACTCCCATGTAATAAGAGCAATGAAATTATCAAGGATTGAGTACCAGGGTTCTTTAATATGTGTCTCAAACTCCCATGTAATAAGAACAATGAAATTCCAAATTTTTGTCTACTTCATCGCAAATTTGCATGGGATATTCAGGTTTGGGTCTTCAAGAGGATGGGAGATCCTTGGGTTGCCCAGAGGACTTGTCCTCTCTTTTGAATTACTGGCCTAGCTTTCCAAAACATAAGCAGTTGGAGGGATTGTAGAGAATGGGCCCATCATTGATAATGTGGCATATTTGGAATAAAGAAGCATGATGATTTTTAAAGAGAGGACTCTTACAAAGGATTTGTTCCTAATTAGCCTGGAGAGTGGAAAGAAACTTTTCTAGCTAAGGTCCCACCTCCATCATATCAGATTACAGGTGAAGAATGGGATATCCTTCTTAAGTGGAAGAGGACAAGAGCTTTAATCCCTGATAAAAGGGTGAATTGAGAAAAAAAATAAAAAATGGAGAACAATGAAATGGTTACCCCCAAAAGTTGGCTACTTAAAGCTTAACTTGATGGCTCTTCATGAGAAGTGTTATCCAAATAAGCCCCCATGCCTATTTGTACAAGTTATTCAAGTTCCAAACTTAGGTGGCTTTGGATGGAAGACCTGCGGAAGGAAGCAAAAGAGATTTCAGTGTTCCGCGGACAAAAAGAAGAAGAAGCAGTGTTCTGCAGACTTGGGGAATGAAGAATTTTTGTAAAGTTGACAAAATCCGTGAAACAAAGCATGAGAGCAAAGAACAGAAGCCGCCATGCATGGAAAAGTAGTCACATGAAGCCGTGAAGCAAAGGGGAGGAAGTTAGAGTGGGTTGTTGGGAGAAAAGAATGTCATAGAACAAAGGAGGTTAATTTTTAATGTTCCATGGGTTGTTGGGAGAAAAGGATACCACGAGGGTCAATATGCCACGGAACAAGGGAGACTAGTTTTTTAGTGTTCCACGGGTGGTGAGAAGGATGTCTAAGTGTTTCGTGGAAGTCTGAATGTTCCATGCATGTCCAAACAGGTCCACGAATCTCTACATGATGCCTAAGCAAAGCTGCGGGGTCCTTGTGAAGCCGCGAAATGAGTAAAAACACAAACTAAAGTCCACAAAGGTCTAAGAAATTATGCAAATGGTCAGAAAAGTCACGGGAGACTTCAAAATAAACAAAGTAAAGTCCGCGGGAGGTCTAGAAATGCGGTGGAAGGCTGTTGAAAACATATAAAATTGCGAAACAAGGCGGAAAACTCAGAAAAGTTGCATAACACGGGATGACCATGAATCTATTTTTAGCTTCATGTTTTCAGTCAAAAATCTAATTTTAAAGCATAGAAAAGCTAAAACAAGAACAATGCATGCAAGAGGGCGTTAATTGGATTAAACATGCGCACCTCACGCTCAATGTGGTCCTTAAGACCCCAAGAAATAGGTCATTCAAATACTCGGTGTAATATCCTCCAAACACAAGGAAAGATCTTGGAATTGATGGACATACTCCTTAATTGAACCTGTTTGTCGTAACTTTGTTAATTGGTGAAGTAATTTCTAAAACACTAGAAGTATAGTGTAATTGATGTTAGATATGTGCCAACAAAGTTAAATTTTGAATCCCTTTTGCGGCACAATTTGTACCTCACTTATTAAAGGCGGGATGTGGGGGCAACGACATGTTATGGAACCCCCCTGGTGGGGGTTCGGGGCAAAGCCCCCAAAGCAAAAATTAAGGAATCAATCCCTTGTTTCTAGAAAGACAAATTCAACTGAATTCTATTTTTAGGAAGGAAAATCCTAATGGCATTTTCCACTCTATTTTTAGGAGGAATCCAAACTGTACTTCGCCAATTAGGTGTATATATTTTTGTGGAGATCTAAAGTTTCTCATAACGAGTTCGCATGTAATTTGTTCATCTTGAGTTAATAAAGCTTGATATCTTGCACCGTGGATGTTTCCTAAGCACTTAGCTAGGGTTTTACCACGTAAATCTAGTGTTTGTCTCTTACATGTTTGGTATTTCGTATATTTCATTTATCTCTATCTCTGTAAATTGTTATTTTGTTATTCACATTTCGAGTATTCATTGCTGCATAGTCTGTGATTTCCTAACAATTGAAGCTCTTTAGTGAAAATTGTCCATGTGACATTTAGACCATTCTTTTTCCTTTGAGCACATAACCAACGATACCAAACAAATTGGTCAGGTTCTAAGTATAAGGATGCCACGATTACCTTTTGTCCCAATGGGATCTGATGGAGATAAAATAAATTCTCCATTTGGGTAATCCAATTGAGCGGATCCTTTCCATCAAATTTACACATTTCCACTTTTGGAATAATGCCCCGCCATTGGTGAGGAGATCCACCTGAATGAGTAAAGGAGCCTCCTTGATTGGAGTGATTTGGACCTGTGTGAGTATTGCTAGAGGAACCCATATGACTGGAATTGGGAGTTGTGTTTGAAAGAGCAAGCAACAACTCCTATTTCATTGCTTGAAAATCCGTCTCGAATTCCCCCTAAGGGTACCTTTCGAGATGAAGAAGCTCATTATCAAGGTCATATTTACTCACCATATAATTTAAAATTTCCTGAAGTTGGATGACCACCTCTAGATACTCCCAAACTAGAAGATTCTAAATCCATATCTTCCTTATTTGGAGTCATTCATGGAGTTGTTTAACCTTTCCCTTGGCCTCGGGTTGATCTACGATCATGATATAGGGTTTGGGGCTTCGGGGTAGACGAAATAGGGAAAAATATTAGGGTTTGGGGTTTTGTAAATTTTCTTGTCGAATAGAGGAAATTATAAAAAAGAAACCTTAGCTAATTTTTTTGAAAGCTCTCCGAAAATGTAAAAAAATTACAAAAATTCCAAAAATTGCACCCTAGGGAGTTGAATTATGAAAATACATAAATTGCTATAACTTTTGCAAAACAATTCAAAAATGCTTGAAATTTGGAGAGGAGCTTACTTGACTAATTTCGCCACACCACAAAAAAATTGCAAAAAAATCACTACCAAATTTGAGATATAGCCGAACCTTCACAATTAGGGTTTGACGCAACGCTGGCTGAGATCAAGCTTTGATACCACTTGTAATGAAATTACTTGTATAAATCTGATTATCACCAACAATAGAACACCAAATAACACAAGATTGCAGATAAATGATCTCAATATGCAAGTAGAATAGCTTAGCCACTTCGAGGGGCAACCTTTAAACCATACAATAAGACTCAAATGCTTAATATGATGATTAACTACTCCTCATTGCCATCTAAATATACCAATCCTAAGTTATGGCCAACACAAAGGCTGACCTACTAAACATATGAAAGCATAAATGAATAACATATGACAAGTAGAGAGATTATGTAAGCCACATGTCGGCACTACATATCCAACATAAGCTATAAGACTAAGGGTGTAACAACTAGTAGGGAACTCTTCGGTGGTGAAAGATCCACCCTAGTTTGTTATTTCAAAGATGATTCAAGACAAATATTCAGGAAAAAAATCGGGAGACTTCGGGAAGGATTTTCGTGAGGTTTTTTTTTTCGTGTCGTGAGAGAGATTCAAAGGGTTTGTAGATTAGATTATTTGCGGTATTCAAGGCAGATTTTGGTGCAACTTTTAGGGGCATTTTGGTGGATCTTCAGCCCCTCCTTTAGGGTGACTTAAGCATTAGGGTTTTGCAGCATATTTTTAGGGGTTCCAAGTGTCTGTTTCTAGATCTGGAGGTTGGGTTCTTTTCTATATCATTTGTAGATGTTATTTCCAGAAAATCAGATTTATATCTATTGTATTTGCAAAGTTATAACTTTTTGAAGATTTCCAATAGTTTAGGGCATTCTAAAAATTATTGACAGTCATATACTATTGAGAAAAATCTAAAATCGATTTTCTAGTCTTTACTATCATCAGTAAGCAATCTATAAATTTCATGAGTTTTGGACAAGTAGTTTACAAGTTATCATTAAATTTCAATTCGCTGCCCTAGTTGAGTTAATTCCAGAAAAATCAGAATTTTCATTTGCTGCAAATTTTTATATATTTTGTGGATTTTTAGTAATATCCCATAAAGGATATTTAGTGGTGTCACTGATTGTTGTTCCTCTAGCTTGTTAGGTTGATAGATGGGTGGTAGTAAAGATATGGGTGTTGATTTGATGAAACAATTATTCATTAACATGGTGAAAAGAGAAACCGCTAATCTCTATTTGAGCCACTCATTGAGAGATTAACGCAAGGTAGAATTGAGACTCATACGCATAGGGGGAAACTAGCAATATGGGACAGCCGGTCCATAGAGGTGAAAGTGGAAATTCAGGGCAGTGGTCTCCCCACACTTCTACCAAGTCTTTGGGACTTCAAGAACCCTCCTTCTTGAAGGATCCAGAAGTTTCACAGGTAAGGAAACCAACAAATGTTTTGGATGAGGAGTCTTGTTGGGAAAGGTACCAATCCTTGAGCGAGGGTTTCAAAGATAACATGTCATTCAGAGTAATCTTGAAAAATGAAGATTGGTAACAAGCCCAACAAAGATCATCGATGATGCAGTGCGAGTTACAGAGGAGATTGGGACAAATCTCCATTCCACACTTCGATGGTTCTAAGAAGTGTACCATGCAATCCTGGATTCAAAAGTTGAAGACATACTTTGACTTGAATCCCATGCGCGAGGAGGATGCAATTAAGTTTGCAATCCTACACCTTGAGGGAGATGCACATGACTGGTGGCATCATGGCCTTATTACATAGGGACACATGTATATTTGTACATATGCAAAGTTCACTTAGAGGTCAAGATGAGAAGATTTGACAGGAGGGACCCTAAGGTATTTCAGAGAGTTGACTCGTTTGACACAGACATGTTCTTTAGACACATACATTGTAAATTTTAGATATTATCAGTTGTGGTTCCCGATGTTTCAAAGATGAGGCTGACTTCACTTTTCATAGCAGGGTTGACAAATGCATTAGTAGGTTTTGTGGAGGCATTTGAGCCTTCTTCACTGCATGATGTTATTAGGAGAGCATGGGATTTGAAGTTATCTACTCCAAAGTCGAGGTTTCCACCAGAGTCCAAAGATAGGTACCTCCATCTAAGCCGATGGTTCTCAACAAAAGGTACCTCCACCCGGGAAGGAAGTGGATAAGAAGCCATTAATATCCCAAGAGGATAGGGATGAGTTGAGGCAAAAAAATTAAGTTTTCGATTTCCGCACACTTTGAAATCCAGGACATGATCAGAAAGGGAGAGGAACGACCCAATTCATAGATGTCTTCAAGGAGAGTGACAGTGATGGAGATGAGGAGTTGGATACTTAGGGATTGGATAATGGAGATGGAGAGGTAGTAGACAATGCTAGTATTGAGTAGGCAGATGAGACCTTCTCTCATGAGACAATTGCCACTTTTTCTAGTACCTCAAGGTACAAGGCATTTAGGGTTAGAGGAGTTCTATAGGGCCAACGAGTAGTGGTACTCATTGATAGTGAGGCTACCCACAACTTTATTGATGCATCATTGGTTGAGCGAAGAGGTTTGCAGAAAGAGGATTTTGAGGACTTCAATGTGGTGGTAGCCAATGGAGAGTCTATGAGGTGCACGCAACGAGTCCCACATTTGAGCATTACGATGGGTAACTACACAATTACCCATGTTTTTTACATTGTTGGTATTGGAGAGACCAACCTTGTGCTTGGAGTGCAGTGGCTCCATTCCCTTGGTGAGTTCCGAACTAACTTTTAGACAATGGAGCTGAAGTTCAAGTCCGAGGGGAGGAATGTGATTTTGAGAGGTTTATCTACAAATGCACCCATGGTTGTCACGGCTAAGAGGATTGAGAGGATTCACAGGCACAATGGAGTGGATTGGGCAGTACAATGCTTGGTTTCGACCAAGAAGTTAGAGGATGGGCAGCCAGAGTATCATGTGGATGTCCAAGGCCTATTGGACAAGCATAGTGCAGTTTTTGGCGACATACCTTCAGGTGTGCCACCAAATAGGGGATTTGAGCATGTGATTGAGCTTGAGGACAACATGCCTATGGTTACTACTCCTTACCGTCATCCCAAATGGTTTAAGGATGAGATCAAGAGGACTATACATGAGCTCATAGAGATGGGGCATATTAGACCTAGTTCCAGTCCTTTTGCTTCTTCAATAGTGTTGGTGAAGAAGGATGGAACCATGCGAATGTGCATAGATTACCATGCATTGAACAAGAAGACAATAAAAAATAAGTATCCAGTGCCACGCATTGATGAGTTGCTAGATGAGCTACATGGGGAAATCTATTTTTCTAAAATAGATTTGTGATCTAGATATCACTAGATTAAGGTCAGAGAGGAGGATGTGCATAAGACAACTTTCAGATGCCATTATGGTCACTTTGAGTTTCTAGTGATGTCATTCGGTTTGTCTAATGCACCAACCACTTTTCAGTCTTGTATGAACCATGTGTTCAACCACCATTTGTGGAAGTTTGTATTGGTCTTCTTCGACGACATATTGGTCTACAACAGGACTTGGGAGGATCACATTAGGCACCTTGATGAGGTATTGGGTATATTAGAAGCTAACTCGCTATACGCGAAAGCTTCTAAGTGTGAGTTTGGTATGACAAAGCTATTGTATTTGGGATATGTGATTGGAGGAGGTGGAGTCAAGGTTGATAGGGAAAATATTCAGGCGATATTGGATTGGCCACCACCCATGACATTGACACAATTGAGAGGGTTCTTGGGACTATGCACATACTACAGGAGATTTGTGAAGAACTTCTCTTGATTGACTACACCATTGAAAAATTTGACCAAGAAGGGGATTTTTCTTGGTCATAATCAACACAACAGGTTTTTTATCACCTCAAGGGGGTGATGAGTTCATGTCTCGTTCTTGCATTGCTATACTTCTCTCGTCCTTTTGCGCTTGAGTGTGATGCATCGGTGAGGGAGTTGGATCATTTCTTATGTAGGATAGGAATCCCATTTCCCACGAGAGTCATAAATTGAGCCCTATAGAGAAGTGATACTCAATTAATGATAAGGAGATGTTGGCCATTATGCATGCTTTGGATAAATTTAGACATTACCTTATGGGCAGCAAATTCATGGTTCATATGGATCACAAAGAACTTGAGGTGCTTCTTAGGGTAGAAGGATCTCAACGACTGCAGCAGAGATGGGTGAATAAGGTACAAACATATGACTTTGACATAGAGTACACCAAAGGTAAGAATAATGTTGTTACTAATGCATTATCTAGGAGGCCTCACCTTACCTCTATGCTTAGTTCTATGTCTGAGATTTCAATAGATTGGAAGGCTCACATACTTGTTGAGTATTCCAAAACCAGTTTGCATGTGAGATTATGGATGGCATTATACAGGATGACAAGTATAGCCTCTTGGATGACCTCATATACTACAAGGATATGATTTTCCTTGTACCAGAATCCAAGATGAAGGAGAAAATCCTTCGAGCAGTGCATGACACACCTCTAATAGGACATCCTAGATATTTTAAGACCTATAAGTATATCAGGGAGAGATTTCCATGTAAAGGGTCAAGGATGATGTCCTTAACCGCATTAGAGTGTGTGTGGTTTGCTAGCGAACCAAAGCCGAGCATTCATTTCTAGCAGGATTACTTCAGCCTCTTCTTATTCTAAAACATAAGTGGGAGAGTATATCCATGGATTTCATCACAGGACTTCCCTCAGTACATGGGCATGATTACATATATGTGGTAGTTGATTGGTTGACCAAGTATGCTATTTATTTTCTATACCTAAGGGGCTTAAGGCACCAGAGGTGGCTCAATTATTCTATATAGGTGTTTTTAGGCTTCATGGGTTGCCTAAAAATATTGTCAGTGATAGGGACAAGATCTTCATGAGCACCTTTTGGTAGGATATTTTCAGACTTATGGGTACGGAGCTGACTCTTAACACGAGCTACCATCCACAAATCGACACACAAACCAAGATAGTTAATAAGTGGATAGAGGGCTATTTGCATAGTTATGTGACAGGACATCAACGTGCATGGATTAAATGGCTACACATGGGTGAGTATTGCTACAATACCACCTATCAGATGAGCATTGACATGATGTTAGAGTATGATGTTATTTCATTCGCAATTTTAGTATTATTAGATACTCAAGCTCCCAAAAGCTCGTGATTGATTATAGGAGAACCAAGATATTCTGAAAGCCCTCAAAGAGAACCTTTAGAAATCACAAAATCAACAGAAGATGTATGCAGGTATGTACATGGTAGAGAGGTCTTTTGAGGTGGGAGATTTAGTCTTCCTATGTTTGTAGCCCTATAGGCAATCCTCACTTAAGCATAGCGGTGCTGAGAAGCTAAAACCATGGTTCTATGGTCCATACAAGGTAACACGATGAGTTGGGGTAGTTGCATATGAGATGGAGCTTCTAGAGCACAACAAGATACACAATGTCTTTCATGTTTCGTGCCTTAAAAAGGAACTATGACAACATATTGTGCCTTCTATGGAGTTTCCACCATTAGACGATGAGGGGAAGTTGGTCTTGGAACCAAAATCTATCATTGAGGTGAGATAAATGAAGCTCAAGAGTAGGGTGATCACAAAATACTTGGTGCGGTGGAGAGGCTTACCACTTGAGGATGCTACTTGGGAGGGAGAGAAGATTTTATAGCATCCTAGTTTGCATTTTCTTGGGGACAAGAAAATTTCGGGAAGGGAGGATTGTAATGTCTTTGTTCCTTCATCGAGGGCCTAAGGGCCATTTTTCATCTTAGCCTTGGTCATACCCAAGGGGCTAATGACACTGGAGGATATTAGGTATGGGGGAATTGTTTCCACCTTGCTTATTTGTTATATTTTCCGTTGGCATTAGTATCAAGCAACTTAGTGGGAATAATTTTTATGTTTTGTCATTCAAGGGGGCCTCATGACACTTTATTGTTATATTCTTTCATTGGGGGTCACTTAAGTACCTTTGGTGAATATGGGGAAAATTAACTTAAGTTACTTTATATTTTTGTGGTTCTCCCTAGAAGGGGTCGATTGGGGTCTTTTTGGGCCTCTTGTTGCATGGAGAAATTATATAAGGAGGTTTGGGGAGTAATAGAGCTCATTCTTACACTCACACATATTTTATCATTGAGAAACTATTGTTTGCATTCTTCTTTCTTGTGGAGTAAAATCCCATAGGAACCCCAGCTTCGGTGGTGAAAGATCCACCCTCGTTTGTTATTTTGGAGTTGATTCAGGATAGATATTCGGGCAATTTTTTCGATACTTAAGGAAGGATTTTTAGAGGTTTTTTTCCTTGTCAAGGAGAGAGATTCCAAGGGTTTGCACATAAGATTAGTTACATCATTTAGGGAAGAGTTTGGCACAACTTTTAGGGGCATTTTGGTGGATTATCAACCCCTCCTTTAGGGTGAGGTCAACATTATGGTTTTGCAATAGATTTTTAGGGGGTCTCCAAGTGTCCATTTCTAGATCTCGGAGGTTGAGTCCTTTTTTATATCATTTGTAGATGTTGTTTCCATAAAATCATATTTATATATATTGTATTTGCAAAGTTATGATTTTTTAAAGATTTTCGTAGTTTAGGAAATCTAAAAATTATTGGCATCATATACTAGTGAGAAAAATATAAAAACAATTTTCTAGTCTTTGTTATCATTGTAGCAATCTCTATATAACATTTCATGAATTTTGGACAAGTAGTTTACAAGTTATCATTTAATTTCAGTTCAGTGCCCTAGTTGAGTTAATTCCAAAAAAATTATAATTTTCATTTGTTGCGAATGTTTATATATTTTGTGGATTTTTAGTAATATACCACAGTGGATATTTCACCGCCTAAATGCCTTCAACTGGAAACTTGCATTTTGGCACACCCAGTGGGACCAAACAAAATAATTTTCTAAAGATTTGATGTTTTCCTTGGCAAGTATCAGTGTTTCAAACACATTCATCCAACATCTAGTGACTCAATTGTTCAAGAAACCCATTCTCCAAGTTTCTGATTGTCCCCTTCACCTTTCCACTCATTATCATGTTTCCATTTCTCTCATGGCTCTCCAAAGAATTCTTTCATTCCCTCATTTCAGTTCAAGCCTCCTTCATTTGCAGTAGTGGGATGATATTCCCAAAGCAACCTTTAAAACCATAACTATTTTCCATGGAAATGGAGATCAATCTCCTATTGATCACATTCAAGACATAGCCAACCATTGTTCCATTCACAATATCAAGGAAGAAAACATTTGCCTCAAACTTCTTGTTTCATCATTCAGAGGTAAAGTAAGATATTGGTGCAACAGTTTGGCTCCACAATCCATTTCCACATGGGATCGGTTTGGGAGAAAACTACACAACCGGTTCAAGGAGAATGCAGATGTCATTTCCCTCATAGAACACCTCAAAAAATATAGTGAGCTCCAATGGAGTTTTTCTCATATTTCAACGTCATATTTTCAAGGGCATGGTTCAAAATCCCTCAAGAATTCATACTCTTACTAGGCATGGCATTCTTGTATTATTTAAAGTCCTTTAATGTAGATTTGGCTGTATTGATCCAAACCTTAGGAGGTAGTACTCTTCCTCAAGATTTTTGCAATTACATTGCAAGATGAGAACATGCTCATTCAAGATGGACAAAGGAAACCCATCCCCATTGCTTCCATTCTTCTCTCATCTCCTTGAATTCTCCATACCCCTCATGCAAATAAAGAAAAATATATTGTTCCATTCCAAAATTAAGAGGATCCTTTGCTTCCTAGTCCTTCTTTTGGTGCTCTACAAGTTTACAATGCCCAAAACTTTCCTTGTGCTTTGCAAGATTCCCTCCCATCTCCACTCGAGGCATTTCAAAACTTCCTAAATATTGTCATGATGCTTTCAAAAGATGTGATGTTATACATGTTTCCCCAATGCTCGTCTACAAGGTTGGTAGAGGGATATGTTTTCTATTATATTGGAGAGGAGGAGTACCCTTTTGCAATAGTCCTAACACCAGGTTCTCATACAAAATCATGCAGTTGTGAAGGATAATTCAAATCAGAAAAGAGGGAAGCTTATCTTGGAAGATCATTTGTGTGTTTAGATGATCCAATCAAAAATTTTGAGCATAAAATGTCTAGTTTTGAAGGAGATTCAAATCAACAACCCCTTGATATTTCTAGTGTCTCATATCAAACCAAATTTGTTCAAGATGAAAACTCCATGACAGTTGAGGATTGGTATGAATCAGATTGGGAGGATGAGTAGGTTCAAATTATACAAAAAGAGGAGCTGAATGTAAAGAAAAATCAGGCATTTGTGAAGGAAAATCAGATTGGAATTGAAGATGAGGAGAAAGTGTTTTTAAACACTAGCATCATCCATAGAAATGAATATCAACTTGAACTTAAAGATGAAGAAGGGTTATCAGGTGAGAAATATTTCTTTATTGAATGTAATGATCCTCATTTCTTTACATTTTTAGAGATTGCTTCATTCATGAAAGGTTGCAAAAGATTAGCAAGTTTATCTTTAGAAAAGGAAATTAATCCATTTGAGCTTCATGATGAATAAGAGGACAAGTTTAACATGTCAAACTTCGTTCTTGAGGATAAAGAAAAGAATGAGAACTCGATTGCAAATCAAAAATTATCATGGAGGAGGTCGAGTTGTTGTATGAAGAATCAAAACAGAAACTAGATTAGATTTCAAACATGTTTTTGATGAGATAGAGGGTGAGTCGAACTTTCACGCTTTTGGTTAGAAGAAGAAGAAGAGGCACATGCAAGTTTGTAAGAAAATATGTTTTTGCAAGGAGAAATAAATCAAATTACATAATAGATTGCAAGCATCCAATATGATGGAGAAAGTGCCTTTTATAGCTCCATTCATGGAGTTGTATGCAAGGAATATGGGAAAACCCAAAGGATCAATCAATCAACTACAAGGAACACTTGTTGAATTATATATTTGACTAGTCTAGAGCCACACATAGAATTGCCATCAGTTGTGCTTACTTCAGAGAACGAAAAAGAGCTTCAAGTTGTCAAAAATTAGGCCCAACATCCACAAAAAACCAACTACATATCATATAGAAATTTTTTTCTTGGTTGACATTTTGAGAAAATCAAATGTGCAGACCATGTTTACATCTTCACCTTTGTGTCATCTAGTTGCAAAACTGATCTCATGGCCACACTTTGTGAGAAAAGGAATTTATTTCTCCCAACCAATATGTGGTTTTGTTTAGCTTTCCTTTCTCTTTGTTTATATTAGGAGTAGTTTAGGTTTGTTTTTTGCAAAATAAGTGCTTGAGCACACTCTGAATGCTTCCAGTTGGATCATGCACAATTTCCCTTTTTGTATGGTGTTTCCTTCCTTTGTTGTTGTTGGAGGTTCCCTCCTTTCGTTGTGTAATGATCACTAATTGCCCTTGACTAATCCTTGTGGTGATCATTTGAATAAGTGCATTGGATGCACAAGTTTTGGTTCCTTTTTCTTGTTTTAGGGTGAAGGTAGCTTGGTTTTAGAATTTACAATCGTTAATGAATGATTTCATGCCCAATGGATGCCTCAAGGCTACTAGAACTCACATCTAGTAGGAAGATGTCCCGAAAGTCGCCATATTGTTATCCAAATAAGCCCCCATGCCTATTTGTACAACTTATTCAAGTTCCAAAATTAGGTGGCTTTGGATGGAAGACCCCAAAAGGAAGCAAGAGAGATTCCAAAGTGTTCTACGACTAAAAGAAGAGAAAATAATGTTCCACGGACTTGGGAGTGAAGAATTTTTGAAAATTTGACAAAATCCGTGAAAAAAGTATGAGAGAAAAGAACATAGGCCAATATGCATGGAAAAGTAGTTTGCACAAAGCCATGAAAAAAGGGGAGGAAGTTAGAGCAGTTTGAATTTCACATGCCACGAAACAAAAGGAGTCTATTTTCTAGTGTTTCATAGGTTTTAAAGGTGAAAAGAATGCCACAAAACAAAGGAGGTTAATTTATAGTGTTCCATAAGTTGTTGGGAGAAAAGGATATCGTGAGGGTCAATAAGCCATGAAAAGAAAGGATAATAGTTTTTAGCATTCTGCGGGTGGTGAGAAAGATGTCTAAGTGTTCCACAAAATTCTAAGTAACCGTGGAAATCAATGTTCCGCGGATGTCCAAAAAGGTCTCATGAGGTCTACATCATGCCTAAGAAAAGTTGTTGGGGTCTTTGTGAAGCCGTGGAATGAGTAAAAACATAAACTAAAGTCCCAGGAGGTCTAAGAAATTATGCAAATGGTCATAAAAGCCACGGGAGACTTCAAAAACAAAGTAAAGTCTGTGGAGGTCTAAAAATCTGCGAGAAGACTACAAAAACAGAAAGCCGCATGAGAACAAAGTGGAAAACTAAAAAAAGCCACATAACATGAGGAAATCCACACAACATGAGACGTACATGAATCTATTTTTAGCTTTATGTTTTTAGTCAAAAATATAATTTTAAAGCATGAAACAACTAAAAGAGGAACAAAGTATTCAAAAGGGCATTAATTGGAGCATACACATGTTGCTAATTTTAAGAACAAAGTATTCGAGATGGGTTGTCTATTTCTAAACGCATTTTGCTTTTCTGAGCACGCGTTTTGCTATTATGAGCATGCAGTTCTATTTATGAGCATGCGATTTGCTTTAATGTTCATTCTCCATGCATTCCCTCACGCATTCTCATTATTGAGCATCAAACTTACATGTCTGTTATTTTCCCCTTCTTCTCTCTCACAATTCTCTATAAAACTCCAAGAAATTCATTGTAAAAATATATCTTTGAACTATTGCTCATAATTCTAGATTTTATTCCAAGTTATGAGTGGAAGAGCAAGGGTCATGAGTGATTCTTTGTACTTCTTTCGCCTGTTGGATCAATAAAGGAGTTGTTTTTGCTTTCTCATTACCTATAATTTGTGCAAGTTTATGTTTTTAAGCTGATTTTGATCTTGTGATAGTGTTTATCCCTGGTTTTGTAGCTTAATTTCCATGCCTTTTGCAGTAACATACTAATTTGTAGGTCATATTTTGTGTTGATTAAAGTCTTGCAAGATTCAGTTGTAGAGTTTACCAAATTTCTCTTCTAGAGCTATTTGCTGCCCCCTTCTATATGTTGTTTGACTTCCAACCTTTCTATGAAACACTTATGCATTAATTTTTCAATTTGTGAGTTGTGTATGGTGTGTATGGTTCCTTAGATCCATCTGTGTGATTCAAACAAGTCTGAGATCCTCAAAAATTTCTAGTATATCACCATCTTTTCCAAAATTTCCCTTATTGCCTTCTCCCTTTCCCTTGTTGATTCAGTAGAGTAGAATCATCTTAGGAGTAGAAAATTGTCTTAGGTGTTGCACTAGGGGAAGAAACCCTCTATGAAGAATCACTCCAACATACATGTCACCCATAACCTAGGAATGTTTCCATTTTTTCAATTGAAAGGAGATATTCCACACCACTCTCCAAAGGGTGCATTTCAAAGTGACAATAGGAAGCTTGATATTGCATAAGGTGGTGGATTTATGAGAGATCAAGAAGGTTGCATGTCTCTTTGTCTTTACACTTTTCTTGGTTGACAAATAACTACACTAAAGCCATGGATTCAGATGAGGCTTGAAAGTGGCCTTAGAAAATTGCCTACAAATAGTAGAGATTCAAGGGGAATCCCAAACCATAACAAACTCTATGAAAGTAAATGGATTAATAAATTGGTGCCTACAGAGTATCTGAAGGATGCTAATACATCATGTCACATATCCCCATAATGTTTTATTCTCATTGTTATGGATAACTTGACAAAGCTAGTGGATTTCCTTGTTTGTATTGGGTTTTCCAACTCAAATACGATGCTAATAGATGGGATGAACTTAAATATTTATTAGAGCAATATATCACCCCACAACCTTAGAAAAAATTGTTCTTGAGACTGGATGATCTTATGCATGTGGAGTGTATGGTACGATACTAATAGGTGGGAGGACCTTACCAAATTAGTAGAGGGGATTCACCCCACAATATTTAGTAAAGTGTCTCTAAAGACTGGATGGTGTTGTGCATGTGGAGGTGATGTTTTATTAATTTCAGATCAACATGCTATCTCGTTTCTGGTTATTGGCCGATGGAGGTGCCTACTTGGTTTTTGTTGGTTCTATCATGCAATGTCTATTTGGCCACATTCTAATTCAAAGGTAGTTATGGAAAAGGTTTTTTGCACAAAACTCTTAAGGTGAATAACTTTCTTTTACTTAAATGTTTTTATGTTTGGGTAAACCCGCCCATCGATGATATTATATGGAAAGTGGATATAGAGATTGTCTATAAGAACCACCTGTAATTTTGGGCTTTTGGGTGTGGAGTTCATAATAAATAAAGCGTCAATTTCCCTTAAGGTGTAAAGTAGGTTGGGAGGGATGTGATATTTTTGTAAATGTGAAATGTATATCAAGTAAAACCCCTACCATGGAGACAATGTATCAAGAGGGTTTATGACTATCATTTTCAAAGAAGAAAATACTAGGAAACATGGGTACATTGTAGTCAAAATCCACAGTATGTATTTTTTTCTTGGGGTTTAATACACAAATTTTGTCTTATGGACTGTTATTATAATATCTTTTTATCTATCTAAGTCTTAAAATGTTAAATATTTAATGAATAATAGAAATGAAAACCACCCCAAATTCAAACCCGTATGTTGAAATACAATAAACTCACATACCCAAAAACTCGATTATCACCCAAACTAATATTTTATATATAATATTTGGTACCAGTAATCAAACAACGAATTAAATAACATGTCATCTTCCATAAGAAGAATAGTGTAAGGTATATTTATTTTTATTTCAAAGTTATAAATAATATTATTCACAAGTGAAATATAGTTTAATTTGTTTATATTTCTTCTAATATATCATATGAGATTTGATGAAATATCATAATTTGCAGAAGGATTTTGAAGATATGTTTTGAATTTCTATAGATTAACTATCCTATTCCTTTTAGACCCCTTGTAATATGAAAATATGTCTTTTTGGTGTTTATCATGCCATGCCCATGGACATTTGGCTTTGTGGTTGTCCCCTAAAAATAATAATTGAGAAAGAGGTTAAAAACGAGGAATTTCAGATAGTTGGTAAGGAGGAAAAAACCTAAACCTAAAGCATAAATGAAGGAAAAGTTCAAGTTGGGGTATATCTTAACCACTTTGGAGCTTTAGTACCAAATCGATGACAAATATTTCGAGGTAATTGCTTCAGCAGATCCTTAAAAGGAATTCAAGCACAACAAAGATCCTGAAGCCCATGCAAAAACTTGTTCCAAGACTCAAGTTGATGAGGTAGATGGGACTTTTGTTGGTGACCGAGAAATAGATAATTTGATTGATGTAAACTATTATTCTTTATAGGAATGTCTAGCAAGATCTTAATGGTGAGACAAAAGAGGTGGATGGCTTTGACAAATTTGCAATGGAGAATTTGGGTAAGTGTAAAGAAAAATTGGTTGTGTTTTTATGTTCTTTCCGGGCTTTTCTTCCGGTCTTTTCCATTCAACTTTGATATGTTATGTGGGATGTTGTTCTTGACGTGTTTTTCCCCACGGTTTCTTGTGGGCCATGTATATGTCAAAATATCTTCCCAATTTTTTCTCCTCTCAATTTCCAATCTATCCAATTTAGTATATTAAATATGATATTTAAAAGTGTAGGTTTCTATCCTTTGGTTCACATGTCCATTCCTTGGAGGGACTTAATCGTCAATTATTATTGCATCACCTAATTTTTTACAATTACTCAAGCTTAAAACCTAAAGCGTTCTGCGCAAAGTAATAAAATAAACAAGTAGTGTGGTTGGGTTTTGAACTTGGCCCATGATGAATTCTTGCTAATTTTTATTTTGTCCCCTTTAAGCTTGCATTGCACTGCACTCGCGTGACTAACGTGCACAAGGTTGAGACGATTAAGCTGAAGCACATATATAAGATATTGTTTAGGTAGGACCAATATGCTACAAAGATTAGGTGTGGGGCATGCGACTATTTAATTACCACCTTTTAATTTCGAACATCCCATTCATTGCTATGTCTTGCTTTTCAAATTAAACGTCGTCAATTGAAATATTTAGTGTCAAAAACAAAAAATAGAAATCTTCATTTTGGTCATCCTTTTTGCTTGTATTTATGATTTTTTGGTTCCAGCACGCTTCTTTTAACATGACTCACGAATAGTGTTTCTTCATAGTGTTTCTTCATTGTTTATAGTAAAAGAGTCCTAGTTGGAGTTACCTTTGGGTGAATGGGAATTCTATAAATAGTTGGTTTGATTACAAGCAAATGGCCCCTCAAAACTACCTCTCATCCTCTCATTTCAATAGTTTAGTCTTTCAGTTATTGTTTAGGAATTCAATAGTTTTCATTTGTTGCATGCATAGTTAGTCTTATTTTGTTGTTTAGAAGCCACATGATCTTCTTGTTCTAGTGTTATTACTATTTCATACAATCAATTGAGGTAGGATAGTTTCATTTTCAGTCTGAAGCCATTAGAGTTGCAGGTTTTGTTCATCAAGAAGGATAGTTTTAGTCAAGTTCTGGATGTTTTGTGTTGTATGACTCACAATAAATCCCACTAGGAATTGCATAAGCCAAGCTATGTTCTCTTGCGCTATCCCTCTCCTACTCGCATTGTATTCAGTCTACATCCAAAGCTTCCATTGTTCCAATACCTACTTCTGTTGATGCTAGCATTACACACTTTTTGGATTCACGTGAGCATGAAGGAACGAGGAGACCACACTGAGGGGACAAAGCCACACACAATCGGATTCACCACTGTTCTACAAAATCCAAGTTCAAGCTATCAAAGTTCTAGTTAAAACATATCAAATAGAGTAGTGAATCATTTCATTTCAGTTAATCTCACTTTCGATATTGCTGGGGAAGTTATGGGGATTGATAGTTTTTGAGAAACTATGATTCATTCCTCACTTCTGAGGTAAGATCGGGGTCTTTCAAATAGATTAGATCAGTTATTTGGTTATTTAGAATAGATTCACAACTACATGCACAAGTAGCTATACTCGGCTACTTTGTTTTTTAAATTTTGTTATTAGCTTAGTTGTCATTTTCTAGATATTAAATAATTGCTCTTTCAATTCTATTAAATAGTTGTTATCTTAATTTTGTTAAATATTCTATCAAAAATACAAAAATAGAGAATTTATATATGTTGTGGATATACTTTACATAATTAGTTTACTTTTCTTTAGTTAGATTTATATTGTTTCTTTTGTATGACAATCACGGGACCTAGGGAGCCCAGAGAATACGTATTCGAGCCAATCGTGCCTCAACCCAATCTTGTTGCAAGCAATAACTGACATAGACCAAAATCTCATAATTCAGTCTTCCGAACAACAATGACCTACAAGAAATTAGCTCACAATTAAGAGGATTAAACATAGAAGATGACAAAGCGCATACGTTTTGGTCAAACCAGCCAAACTACAGATTTCCCTAATAAATATCCGCATGACTGTAGAAGGGCTTGAAAGAGAGAAAATGTTTGGTTGTGATCCTTTGGTCCCACAAACCCAAATGCATGTAGGAGACATTCTCATTGACATAGACACTAGCTTAAGAATTCAAGTTGCTAGAATGCCTGTAAGGTACTCTGAGAAGATTGCACAACTTTTAGTTCTAAACATAGAGGCCGAAAAGGCATACGACTACTGGATATTAGGGATTAGGGATTGATTCTGCACATGACCATAGGAGGCCCACAATGACCACGAACCTACGGTTGTGATCCACAGGTCCCACAACCCAACGGGCCCATAGGTCAATCAGACATTGATGTTGGTTTACACACATTAGTATTTAGATCCTCTCCACTTCCACCAATCATTATCACACAACTATCCTCACTAGACATAGCAGCTAATCAAGCTAAGGATTTCTGGACTAGACCAAAGAATCACCCATAGAATCCACCATACATCCATCATCCATTTTTCATGACCCTGTCGGGAGATATCTATGAAGCACCCATAGGTTATCTTCCACGTATCCCACAACCTATAGATCGGATCACGCCAGAGCTCGATATTGATTGGAGCCTTCGAGCAGTCATCCTCGCCAAATGATCTATCATGCCAGTTTAGGTTAGGAGGGCCTTCTTTGCCTTAGATTCACAGATTCCATTAGTGTGTGTCAAAGACATAAGATTTCCTAACTAGTTTTTCATGCCCCCACATATATTCCATCCCACCTATTCTGTCTCGGCATGACCTCGGGAGGTCGGGTGTGAGGAAGAGTTACTTGTAGATTCCCATGCTCGCTTGTCACTTTTCCATCGTACAAAATTGGTGAACCGACGTGAAAACACACAAGTCATTTCTACTTGTTCTTATTAGTACTTTTAGTATACTTTTAGCACCTCATTAGCCTTCACATCAGCTTTACCAACAAAATTGGTGAACCGACGTGAAAGGAATAGTTGCTTCATTTTCACCTTTCCCTTTTAGTGTTTCATTTTCTTTCATCCATCTTCGCTTCTTCCCATTATTCTATGGGTATTCATATACCCCCCGAATATGTCGGGATTCGATGCATATGGCAGACCTCTCCTAGGTCTTGAAGCATACTACGATCAATTGAATAGACAACCATCACCCTCGCTCTCAGCATGGGGTGACAACTATTCAATCAACCGGTTTTCAACACAAACTCCACCTCAAAGGACTAGATATAGTTCTTCTTTCCAAATAGAGGAGTTGGATCAGCTCACTCAAATGCAACAACCAGAGCCTTCAGGCTCGAATAACATGACGCTCACTGGAGAATCTGGTTCATCTCCTCAGGTGTTGCTTAGACCACAAATCAGTAGACAATCAGATCCATATCTATTTTTAGATGATGAACATTTAGCACGTTATGCTAGGAGTGAACAATGCTCTCAAAGTATGTACCCACCTATAGGAGGTTTGCAAACACAACCCGAGGTCTCTTTTCAAGAAAACACCTCCATTCCTCCACCTATAGGAAATGCCCTCGGTGAAACTTGGCAGGGCACCGATCAATTCATAGCTGGGTACCATATGCCTATACAACCTCAACAAACACCACTAAGGAAAAATACCGTATCTTCACCAAACGAGGTCATCTCAGCCTTAGTTGAGAAAGTTAGAGGGTTGGAACTTGCTCAAGCAAGTCAAAATTTACAATTCATGCAGGCAGGAAATTCCAATCCTCCACATCATCCTAGCCAAGTAGACCTCCTCACAGGAACAGGCACGTTGGGCATGCCTCCTCAGTATTCACAACAAATGCCAACTAGAACCGTTCTCTAACGCCGCTCCAGTGGAAAATATGATACCTCCCGGTTTAGTACAAAACAATCCATTTCTAAACAATGCTCCTCCATATTTAAACATGTATTCCAAGTCACCACAGGGAGATATGTTCTCTTCTCCCAGCATGTTCACTCAACCACAAGGATTTCCTTATGTCCCTGCAAATGCATACGCTACACCATATCAACAACCCATTCCACCTCCCCCTCAACAAGCACCATCGATGGTCGAAACCTATGCGATAGGAACTTATTCAGAATATTTGAAAGAGCCCTTAGACTTCACTATACGAAGCGTCATGCTTCCAAGACCTCTTCCCGATTTTCCCAAGTACAAAGGGGAGGGAGACCCGAATGCACATATTAAGGCCTATGCCACAGCCATTCGAGAACTGCTCCCCTTGGGATGGAGTTGTTGCTAAAATATTCCCCAAAACTTTAGAGGGCATTGCCCTCGATTGGTATTACAGAATACCTGAAGCCTCCATCCATTCATTTAAACAACTCATTTCAGAGTTCATCAAGGTGTTCGACATGAACAAATTGTTGAGAACAAGAATCAGGGAATTCTTACATATTAAACAAGAACACAATGAATCTGTTGCTCATTTCATCCAAAGATGGCGTATAGTCCTCTATTCTTCAAAGAAGTGCTCCAAACATGGATCAGATGGAACTATGTGATTTATTCCTTCATTCTCTCAGCAGAGAGATAAAGGAAGAAGTCCAGAAGTTCCCACTAAGAACTTACGATGAAGTGCTTGAGAGCACCCTCCGAATAGATCAAGCTGCAATAGATAGTGGTCGCAAGGCATATGGAACAAATGGGAGGTTAATCATCCCCAACCAAAATACTACGACTTATCCTACTACCACAAATGCCAATCAAGGACCTAAAATCCTTAACAAAAACATGGGGTCACAACAGATGGAGTAACTGACCAAGCAAAAAGGAAAATGTTGTAAATGCTCCACCACCGGTTAACAATCAACGAAACAACAATTTTACCCCAACAATCAATCGGTGGATTTTAATCATCCACAACAACAACAACAACAATGGCAGATCCAGACATAGGGTCCAAGTCAAAACTCAACTAGATATCAAAACCAAAGGCAACAAATGCAAAACTTTAATCTTAATAGTCAATGGTTTAATCAGAGTTTTGGACCACAACACATGCCAAACCAACAACCTAGGAATTATAATCCCAACTCGTATTGTGGTTTCCACAAAATTTGAGGCCATGACACTAGGACTTGCCGTGACTACAATAAATTCATGCAACATTTTCCAGAGGAACAAAGACAACTTTTCATAGATATGTTCTTAGCAGATCCTGCATCACCTGCGCCAAATACTTTCACAGGGGTGGTCTCCCCTCAAAACGCACCCCTCAAGATCTTCAATGATCCACTCCCAAATCACAATAACAACAAATTAAATCCAAATGGGACGAACAAGGGTGTAATGACAGGAAACAATGATCATGAAGCCTCGACTTCACTAAATCCACCTGTCGCACCACAATTAGGAAATCAGCCATGAACCAAGATAGTCGGTTTAGTGGAATTAGACACTGAGCTACACGTGGAAGCCATAACAAGGACACGAGAGTATTCCTCTCAGCCAAATCCAAGTTACCCACTAGAGCCAGATAACATTCAACAAACATTAGTAAAACCCGTAGGTGCCTATGATTTAATTAATGACCTAACAAAGACCTTCTCTCACATCTCCTTTTTGGACTTGTTGAAGAACTCTCCTACCCATAGGGCTGCTCTTTTAGAAGCATTAGGTTTAGGTCATTTAATTAACATCACTCCTCCTCCCAAAACACAGGTAAACCATATAGACTTTGATATCCACCCTCCGGGGCAGCCGGATAGGGATACCAAGTTTATATTCGACATAAGCAAAATGCCAACAGATGCTGAGATTGCACGTAGAGGTGATCCACCTTACATTTACAAGTGTGGGTTTATAACAATTATGTTAAATGTGCAATGGTTGATGATGGGGCAGTAGTTAACATAGTCCCCTTCTCTTTCCTTCAAAAGCTAGGGTATGGAGAGACAAATTGTTCCACGACTCGGAATACACTAAGAGGCTATGATAGCCTTAAAGCCACTTCGATTGGAACTATAATACTACCAGTCACCTTAGGACCCAAAACAATCCTCACTGAGTTTTATATTATAGATCGGGAAACCAACTATAATATGATCCTCACGACCATGGATACACCGTATGAAGGCAATCCCTTCTACGTTATTTCAAGAAATAAGATTCTTGCACTTAGGAAAGATATTCGTAGAAAAAGGTGATCCAAAACCATTCGATATACACCTAGCAGACCTGAAGAAAAGGCCAGGCATTCACTCTGAGTTTGAACTCCCAACAAACCAACTTAACAAACCAACCAACTCAAAACCAGAAGAAAAATTAATACCTACAACAAGAACTAGAGATTACGAACCTAGTCAAGAGCATCCCAACCCTCAAGGATGAAGCTAATGTTGTAGAAACAAAGTGTCATTAGGAACTACTGCAAAAATTGTTGAGTTGCTAGAACAAGATCTACCAATTTTCCTACCATTTGATTCCACAGGTATGGGATGTACCCTAGGAGTTGGTTCTCTTCCAACAGAGGAACTCTGCATGGTAGAAGTAACCAAAGCAAGAAGAAATAGATGTAATGAATGTCCCAACATCCATCTTCCCAAATAAACATTGGACTCTCCACTTTGATGGAGCTAGATGTCATTATGGGGCTGGGGCAGGTGTGATCTTTACTTCTCCCGAGGGAAAGATCCTACCGTTTCACCTTTAAATTAAATTTCAAATGTACAAACAATGGCGCTGAGTACGAAGCCCTCCTCCTTGGCCTCATCATAGCTAAAAGGCTCGGTGTTAATGACATCAGAGTGTTAGGAGACTCTCAATTTAGTAGAAACCAAGTCTCTGAGGTGTATGAGACTAGAGCTGAACATTTACAACTCTACAAAACAACAAGTATTAGATTTGAGCAAAGGATTTAACTTCATATCAATTGAAGCAATCCCACGAGAACAAAACCTTCTCGCAGATTCGATAGCAACCTCAAGCTTCACGTTTCACTCCAAACAGTGAGTTGGAAGACACCCATTTCATGGTATCCCTTCGTACTGAACCGTTAGTAAAGAAAATGTCAACAAACCCTCTTCTAACGCACATAGCTGAGAATAAATCTACTATCTTAGGTCACGTTGACAAAGTGATAGAGCCACTCTTGATTACCTAAACACCTATGCAGAGTTACATCTCACCCATCACATGGTAGATTTGTCCTTAATCCCACATTCATCTTCTTACTTTGGAAATCCCATGGTAGAGCTTCCCCCACAAAAGGAACTCGACATATACGTGGTAGAGAATGGAGAAGATCTGGAACTACCTCCAGCCCCTGAGTTTGAAGAAGGTAACGCTTCTTTAATCGAAGAAATGATTGATATAAACATCAGAACGGAGGAAGAACCAAAGATCTTGAAACTAGGATCTTCGTTAACTCTAGAAGAAATAGAAATACACACTCGAATCCTCAAAGAACATCAAAAGGATTTTGCATTTAATTATAAAGAAATGATGGGAATTACACCACACATCGTGGTACATAACCTCATCACCAAATCAGATGCAAAGCCAATTAAACAAAAATCGAGACCAATGAAACCCAAGGTAGCTCTCATGGTGAAGGAAGAAGTAATGAAGCTTCTCCAGGTAGGGTTCATCAAACCGGTGATCGATTACTCTCAGTGGGTATCTAATATCATCCCCATTCTCAAAAAGAATGGGAAGATACGCATCTGCATAGATTTTCGAGACATTAACAAGGTGTGCCCCAAGGATGACTTCCCATTACCATCCATTGACATCATCGTTGATGCAACAACTGGATTTGAGCTTTTTGTCCCTCATGGATGGGTTCTCGGGATACAATCAAATCAGAATATCTGAACAAGACCAAGCCAAAACCACATTTATAACTCCTTGGGGAACTTATTGCTACGTTGTTATGCCATTCGGTCTCAAGAATGCTGGCGCTACATACCAATGGGAAATGACATACATATTTCATGATCTTATTCATAAAATCATGGAATCCTATGTAGATGACTTGTTGGCCAAGGCCAGAAGTGCTGTGATCACCTGGAAGTGCTCCGCATCATTCTTTCATTTGATCAAATATGAGTCACACTAAACCCAGAAAAATGTGTATTTGGTGTGACAGGAGGGAAACTCCTAGGTTACATTATATCATCATGAGGGATCGATGTAGACCCAGCCAAAATCTGGGCTGTTCTTGAGATGATCCCACCATCAGATGACTCTGGCATTAGATCATTTCTTGGAAAGCTCGGTGCAATCCGGAGATTCATTCCAGACTTAAGTTTTGTTGTACATCCGATCAACAATTTGTTGAAAAAGGATTGCTGCATTATTTGGACAAAGGAATGCCATGAGGCCTTCGAAGTAGTTAAACGCTTCTTACTATCTCCTCCCACGTTAATGCCACCTAGACCAGATCATCCTTTGATCTTATATTCATGAGCTATGGATGTCTCGCTAGCCTGCATGTTGGCTCAAGAAGATGATGATAAATGAGAACGTGTGGTCTATTTTATTAGCCAAACGTTGCTTCGATTATGAAACACGTTATACGCAAGTAGAATGAGAATGCCTTGCCATAGTCTTTGTAACCAAATGCTTAAGACATTACATGCTAAATCAAGAAACAAGGGTCATTGTAAAAACAGACCATTTACGAACTTTCCTCACGCAAGGGTCTTTGTCTAAAAAGGTTGGATGCTTTATAACCTTAATGGGTGAATTTGAATTAACTTTTGTAAACCAGAAGTCCATTAAGGGACAAATCATTGCAGATTGGTTAGCCGACAACCCGTTAGATGGAGGTGATCTAGTAGATCTGGATTTTCCCGATGAATGCATATATTACATCGAAACCAGACCTCCCATCTCTGAATGTCCTTGGTATACTGATATTATCAATTTTATCATGGACCATACGTATCCGTAAGGGTGCTACACCACAACAAAGAAGGTGGTTACGCATTATCGTAGCTAAATACGTTATTATAGAACAAGTGCTCTATCGTAAGGCTTTCGATGGAATGCTTCTAAGGTGTGTTGACACAGAAGAATCCAAGAAGATTCTCTACGAATCTCATAGTGGAATATGTGGAGGCCACTTTGGTGGTCACATGCCACCACTCACAAAATACATCGAATGGGCTATTTTTGGCCCACTCTCGAACACGATGCAAAGAGTTTGTACGCAGATGCCATAAATGCCAAGAATTTTCCCACGAGATTCACATGCCGGCACAAGCTCTACAACCAATCGTGACTCCATGGCCCTTTTCTACATGGGGCCTAGATTTGATAGGGAAATTCTCTCCCTCATCAATGGATGGCCATAACTTCATAATCATGGCCACCGAATATTTTACCAAATGGGTAGAGGCTATGCCTCTTACCACCTGTACTCAGGTGCCGTGATCAAGTTCATTTTGAACCAAGATCATTTACAGTATGGTGTCCCACAAATCATTATCTTAGATAATGGCACGTCCTTTAAGAATGACGAGGTCCATGAGCTATGCAATAAATTTAAAATAAACCATCATATGGCCTCCCTATATTACCCTCAAGCCAATGGGCAGGCTGAAGCAACAAACAAGACATTGAAAGCTATTCTACTCAAAATGGTAAAAGAAAACAAATGAGATTGGCATTTAAAGTTATATCCGGCCTTGTGGGCCCACCGAACCTCAATAAGAACACCAACAGGAGCAACTCCTTTCTCATTGGTATTCGGAGTAGAAGCAGTTCTCCCACTTGAGGTTGAAATACCCAGTCTCCGCATCTCACTACAAGGGATTCTGGATGAGGAAGCTTATAGAGAGGCATGCCTCTCCCAACTAGAAAGCCTAGATGAGGCCAAAGTTAAATGTTGAACAATGGCATAGAGTCTATCTATGCCGACCTGGATGTGCCGGCAAAGTATAACAAAAAGGTCTATGAATGAGAAATATATGAAGGAGATCTAGTTCTAAGACTAGACAACCGGATCGATAAGAAAATCGGTGAAGGAAGAAAGTTCTGGCCCAAATGGTTGGGCCCATATCGAGTCATGAAGGACTACGGAAATGGTGCGTATCTCTTATGTACACTAGAAGGTGAGGAATTTGGTGAAACTGTCAATTCCTTGCACCTTAAATGGTTTTACGCATGAAGCATCGACACTATTTGTATAATTATATCTACATTGCATCTTCATTTAGATAGGTTCATTTTGTTCACTCGTTTCATAAAATTTGGTGATCAAGGGACTTATTCTTAAGCAATTCATTACAAACTTCTGATGGTATTGGTAAAAGCATTCAAATCATACTTCTTCATTTCATATAACATCATCAACTATTTTTAATCATGTCATCAATTAAAGCTAGATATGACAAAGTCTTAATGGTAGCCATACCAAGGCCTGCATGCTTGTTCTCACTTTTGTTTCTTCCTAGGATAGGTGTCTTGCCTATGGTCTATTCTAGAAGCTTCATGGTGTCACATCTATCCCGTATATAGATCTCTTTGGAAATAAGAACATACTGACATTTTGCTCAAATAAATAAGTCGAATAATAGATCAAACAAAAATTTTACTTTTACACATTTCCTTGCCCTACCAACCTTCGGTGATGAACTTGCATCTCTTACTAGTGACGTAGGGTTGGGAAAGGATGGGAATGCCCTTACTCACCTGTACCTTGTCCATGGTGATAAGCCCATGCTTCTTACTAGTAGCATGGGGCAAGGTGTAGGGGGTCCTCTTGACAGTAAACGTTGAAGGTCATAAGCAAATAGTTCAAATAAACCTTTGAAATCTTGAGTCAAAAACAAATGAATCAGATGTCCAAAATTCCAAGAGAGTTCAAAACCTTGAAAACCAGATTTTGTCAACCAAGTGGCCATCTACGGATCTAAGTCTAGATAAACTGCAAAGCAAGTCACATTCTAAACTATGGAGTCACTTGAGTAGGGTAGGTTTGTAGCATCCTAATTTGGTTCCACCAACTCTTTGTCTATCTCCCATCATTATCATTTCAACACACCTCATAGCTTGTGCCCTTTCTAGCTCTCGGTGGTGAGCCCTCGCATCTTACTAGTTGTGTGGAGTTAGGAGTGGGGCAAGTTCATCTGCTCATCATATCAATTTATCATCACATTTTGTCAAAACAAATATGAAGTACCGGAAAATTGCTTATAGAAACTAAAGTTCAAGATCACATTGTGTCTACATTATCATACATCAAGCATCACGAAATACAAAAAGAAAGAAAGCATTTGTATCATTTGTTCTCCATTGCATACATTCTGAAAAGCATATAAAAACAAGAATTCTAATAAGCATCTAATATACATGTGGAAATGAATCACAAAATCCTAGACACCAAGAGTCTGATCCAAAAAAATATATATATATATATATATATATAATCAAGTTTTATGTACAATGCCATCATGCGCTAGGCATGGTCAAAATGCTCAATGAGCCCGAAAATACAAAATGATCGTATAAACAATCTAACAAGAGTCACTACAAAAAGAGCCAAGTGGCCTCTCAACCCCTATGAGATCCCTCCGAAGGTGCACGACCACGTCTAGGACTCGGCTACGCCGGCGCTCTGAGTGCACTGAAGGCTCATGGTCCCGAACAGTAGTTGTAGCCTCGCTATGAGAGTGGCTCCTCATCAGCGCTCTGCAGTCCTATACCCAACTAACTCAGTATGGAGGGAAGTCACCATCTTGGCCACATGCCAGATAGGGGAAAAGACATCACTATGCCTACCAGCTGCTGAAGGCTCCCCCGCATCCACCGACAACTCAAGCGAGTCTTCTCCATGGGGAGCATCAGGGTATCAGTACATACCCGGTGAATCAAGTCTCGCCACTCATCAGCAGTCTCTACAAGCAAAGGAGAAGACAAATTAGAAATAATCAAAAGATAAAACAAAAATGAACAAAAGGAGAGATAACAACTAAGGCAATCCTAGCTAAAAACAAATATTAAAAGAAGAGTGACAACTCACTCGGATCTCCGGGCCTCCAAGAGGGATCCCTAGGATCAACGCCTACCATAGATGATGCTGCCACCGACTGATGTCCTCCTCCTGTGTCTGGGGCAACATAGCATCCTACTACGGACTCATCCTCCCCGCCTAGGTCCTGAGAGGGCAACTCCTCTGAGACTAGAGTCACCCTCTCCACACTCTGCTCTGCCCTCTCGGCCTGTAAGATCTCCTGAGTGTCATGCCACTCGGGATCGCTATCCTCCTCTCCACCCGACTCACTGACCTCCATGTCCTTGGTCTCCTCCTCCATCTCTCCCCCTGTGAACTCCTCAGACTCAGAGTCTATATCAATAGGGTCATCATCACTGCTATGGGCAGGACCGGTGGCAATCTGAAGTAAAGGTGCCTGAGGAGCACCGACTCTCTCTCGGGCACGTACCACCCACCTAGCTGCAATAGGGATGCCAGGAGTAACAACAGTCCAACCCCGGCCTCTAGGACCTCCCCTAGCCTCCCAAACTGATCTGAACACTGGCACCACTGGGGGAAGCATACCAACGTAGGCAAGGCCAAACTACTGAGGCACTCGATCAAAAGGGTGTGTCTCTACCTTCCCCATCCTATCCACAAGCTGCCCTGTAGTAGAGCAGGAAATCAAAGTGAGGGTCTCCTCACCCCACAACCCTGCCATGGCCTGATAAGGTGTGGCCTCCATATCATCAGTAGTCAGGGAAGTAACTGGCTGGTGGGTGCTCTAAGCACCGACATCTCTATCCATCTGGCTGCCCTCACGGCTCCGGGATCCGCCACCTCTATGCCTCTCCCATAAGGGATGATACGCTCATAGACCCAGCTCATAACCAAGGTCGGATGGCTCAAAGACTGTCCCTGTAAGCGGACCACCCTGTATAGGTCGTGGTAGGTGGTCCCAAGTATATCGGCTCCCTGCATAAATCCGCCATGTGCCTCAATCTGTGCAATAATAGGGGACCAACAATAGAGTAAGGTGTCCCCTCCCTTGTCCCCGATCAATCTCGAGGCAAGGATCCCCATAATGGCCTGACGAATCAAAGGGATAGGCAAGCTAGGAATGGAATGGACCCTCACCCCCTTCTTCGAACCAGTGGAGACAACTGTGTCTCCCATATATGTAGCCCACTGAGCTATCTGAGCCCGCGACCCCCGTTGTCTCAAGTGTAAGCCATCTCCCGATGATCGGGACTCCCAAGATGTGGTAGACATCCTCCAGGGTGATAGTCCACTCACCCCTGACTCCTGGAAATCGGAAAGTGTTCCGATCAGCATCCCAATATGAAAACAGTCACATAGTATGTGACTAGAAGGTGCGACATGAGGAACCCGTGATATACGTAATATGCCGCCCTCTGAAGAGTATCCTGCTCAGCCTGAGAAAGTGCATCCAACACTGCTGGAAGCCAATCACACTCTCTCTCATGGCTCCATCTGATGTACTCTTCCTTCTTCTGCAAAACACACAAAAACACAAAAAAAGAGTAAGTTAGTACCAAAATCACATTGGGAAAAATCATTAAAACATATGAGAATACTAAAAATGCAAAAATGGGTTCAAAACAATGTTATTTTAGCATTCTGTAAAGGACCGCCACCCTGAGTAGGGCGGTGGTTCCGTAACCACCGCTTTAAAGGGCGGCGGTCCTATAACCGCCACCCCCTCTCAGTGGCGGTGGTCGTGTCCCACATTTTCAAATGGGTCACGTGCCCTAAAAATGCTCAAAAACACAAAAATGACCATTTTGACTAAAATGAGAGCCTACCCATTAGGCCCCCCTAAGGACACATTTAAAACTAAAAATTTCAAAAATTACCCCCCATGGTGAAGATTTCATCATTTTTACATTTTAGGTATAAAAATGGTAAATCGAGAAGAACTAACCTGAGATCTCGTGGGTCGATGTTCCACTCATGAGGCATGATCACTATCTTGTCATGAACGTTTGACTATACTCTCATCAAAACCATCACCGTGGGTCCCAGAGCTCAAAATCAATCAAATCAACACATGCAAATGAATAGGAAAATGGGCCCATTTTTTTATATATATAGCATTTTGACTCATTTTGATGCCCTTTTCGCAGGTTTAGAGTGCCGACGGAGGTAAGTTCTTATCCCCACGCAAATGGTAAGTCCTCACTTCATATTATTTTAGTATTTATTTTTCGATTTATTTTATCTATCTGCACTTGAGTCTTCTTTTCATTTTGCAGGTAGCAAGAATTTTGGATGGCGTCATTTCGACACACGGACGTGTCAGGTATAATTTCTAATTTCCCATTTGGGACGCCATACTCGGACCCACCATTTTACGCCTCTTCATGGCTAAAATGCTTCTCCGAGGGGGCAATATGTACGTACCCAAAATTGTAAGGGTACATACCACCGGAACGATGTTACACATGCCCCAATGATGATACAGTCTCCTCGCAAGGTGTTCGGGATCCGAAAAAAGCTCTCCAAGTGTACGTTAACATCCCGCATGCCCCGCTTAGCCTCCGCATGCTTTTTTTTACTCTTTTCCCCTCTTTTCCTTTGCATTTTGGTCTTCAGTGATGAAACCGCCACCCTGCCTGGGCGGCGGTCTCGTGGTCTCGACCATCGCTGCCGGCAGGGTGGCGGTCCGTAAACCCCCCCGCTGGGTGGTGGTCCTTCACGCATTTTCCAACATGCTTTTTTTAACGTGACTCACGTAAATTTTCAACTTTTACCAGCTTTCTCATCCGTTTTTGCTTGTATTTATGATTTTGGTTCCCTGGAATAGTGTTTCTTCATTGTTTATAGTAAAAGAGTCCTAGTTGGAGTTACCTTTGGGTGAATGGGAATTCTATAAATAGCTGGTTTGATTACAAGCAAATGGCCCCTCAAAACTGCCTCTCATCCTCTCATTTCAATAGTTTAGTCTTTCAGTTATTGTTTAGGAATTCAATAGTTTTCATTTGTTGCATGCATAGTTAGTCTTATTTTTGTTGTTTAGAAGCCACATGATCTTCTTGTTCTAGTGTTATTATTATTTCATACAATCAATTGAGGTAGGATAGTTTCATTTTCAGTCTGAAGCCATTAGAGTTGCAGGTTTTGTTCATCAAGAAGGATAGTTTCAGGTTCTGGATGTTTTGTGTTGTATGACTCGCAATAAATCCCGCTAGGAATTACATAAGCCAAGCTCTGTTCTCTTGCGCTATCCCTCTCCTACTCGCATTGTATTCAGTCTACATCCAAAGCTGCCATTGTTCCAATACCTACTTCTGTTGATGCTAAGCATTACACACTTTTTGGATTCACGTGAGCACGAAGGAACGAGGAGACCACACTGAGGGGACAAAGCCACACACAATCGGATTCGCCACTGTTCTACAAAATCTAGGTTCAAGCTATCAAAGTTCTAGTTAAAACATATCAAATAGAGTAGTGAATCATTTCATTTTAGTTAATCTCACTTTCGATATTGTCGGGGAAGCTGTGGGGATTGATAGTTTATGAGAAACTATGATTCATTCCTCACTTCTGAGGTAAGATCGGGGTCTTTCAAATAGATTAGATCAGTTATTTGGTTATTCAGAATAGATTCACAACTGCACAGTAGTAGCTATACTCGGCTACTTTGTTTGTTTTAAATTATGTTATTAGCTTAGTTGTCATTTTCTAGATATTAAATAATTGCTCTTTCAATTCTATTAAATAGTTGTTATCTTAATTCTGTTAAATATTCTATCAAAAATACAAAAATAGAGAATTTATATATGTTGTGGATATACTTTACATAATTAGTTTACTTTGCTTTAGTTAGATTTATATTGTTTTTGATGACAATCACGGGACCTAGGAGCCCAGAGAATACGTATTCGAGCCAATCGTGCCTCAACCCAATCTTGTTGCAGCAATAATTGACATAGACCAAAATCTCATAATTCAGGTCTTCCGAACAACAACAAGACCTACAAGAAATTAGCTCACAGTTAAGAGGATTAAACATAGAAGACGACAAAGCGCATACGTTTTGGTCAAACCAGCCAAACTACAGATTGCCCTAATAAATATCCGCATGACTGTAGAAGGGCTTGAAAGAGAGAAAACATTTGGTTGTGATCCTTTGGTCCCACAACCAGATGCAGGAGACATTCTCATTGACATAGACACTAGCTTAAGAATTCAAGTTGCCAGAACGCCTGTAAGGTACTCTGAGAAGATTACACAACTTTTAGTTCTAAACATAGAGGCCGAAAAGGCATATGACTATTGGATATTAGGGATTAGGGATTGATTCTGCACATGACCATAGGAGGCCCACAATGACCACGAACCTACGTTGTGATCCATAGGTCCCACAACCCAACGGGCCCACAAGTCAATCAGACATTGATGTTGGTTTACACACATTAGTATTTAGATCCTCTCCACTTCCACCAATCATTATCACACAACTATCCTCACTAGACATAAGCAGCTAATCAAGCTAAGGATTTTGGACTAGACCAGAGAATCACCCATAGAATCCACCATACATCCATCATCCATTTTTCATGAGTCATCCTCACCGAACGATCTATCACTCTAGTTCAGGTTAGAGATATCTACTTAAGCACCCTTCCATACACACATTATTTACATTCTACATCTAGTTACTTTCTTGCTACTTACAAAGTGTGACCGACACAAGATCAATGTAGAGCACAATTTTACATACACACACAACACTATATTGGGTCCGAGATGTAGTGCCATGCTCAAAGTGATAATTCTATCATTTTGGAAGATGAGGACAATCCAACCCATTCATTTGCATCTTTATTTTTAGGGTTTGATGCTTTTCTTAGGGTTTACAAGTGATTCATTCATTCTCGGATTTACATAGACATTCGGTAAAATTCAGCGATATATATGCGACAAAAAGTGAACTAGGAAAAACCTCTTGCAACACCTCAAAAGAGGTTTTCGAGCATCTATGGAGAACAAGGCACCCAAAAATCAGACCATGGTGCCCACGGGCTCCCTTATCCCTCTCTAGGTTCCCAAATTCGATTAAATTTGTCAAATCTGCATTTTACTAAGCTTTTGTGCTACATTCTTCCATCTCTACTTAGCCGGTCTCCAATGTGACACATTACAATGACATCTTCGAATCAGCTAAGGTTTTTTTAACCCTCTTTGCACATTAGGGTTTTATATTTTCATTTCTTAGTTGCTTTGGTATTATTTCAATATTACATTATTCATTTATTTACTGTAAACTTGCATTAGATTAGGCTATTATTTTACATTTTAGCATAATCATTTTGGTGAACCCGATCGCTTTCACGCTTAGGATCCTCATCTTTCCTCTATCATGGGTCGTCAAATTCCTCAAATTTCTTTGTCTGATTTACTTAAGATGCATTCCAATTTCCAGGACGTTCTGCAAAAAAACTTAGACACCATGTATCTTCCTTAAGATATGCCACCACACAAAATAATTATTATATTTGATCGCCTATCTAGCCACCCTATTCTTCATGATCCCCCATCTAATCAATCCATGTTAGATGAAATTCAAGCTTTGCATTATTTATTTTTAGACAAATTTCAAGCTATGGAATCCACGATTACATCTCTTAAATCTGAAATCCAACATCTTAAGGATGCTTCTCAAGCTCATGTTTATTCTCCTTCTACATCTCATCTTCATTCTATGTCTTCTACATGTGCTCATATCAGTGAGCCTCAAGTCTTACCATTATCGGATCCTCTCACGTTTGATCGCAATGCTAAGCAACATGACATTCTTATTGAGCTCCTTAGTCATCAATTGATTACTTTACCATCTACTCAAGGCTATCCTCCTTACTGACTTGCAAAATATCAAGGTCATCCATATTACAATTATCATTGAATCAATAGACATAATGACAATGATTTCTATGGTTTACAACGAAGAATCAAACATCTTGAGTGTCAAGGCTTTATCTCATTCACTTCATAATGACATGCTACATCATCCCCTCTAATTGTTACATCTCAATGGGTTCCTAAATTTGATTCATCTATGTCTAATGAGCATCATGCCATCGTTACTCAGGTTCCTTCTACAATAAGTCAAGAACCTCCTAAGAAACTACCTCTCAAAATCAATATAACACCTCCTCCTCTCAAGTCATTTATGGCATCACCAAGTCAAATTACGCAACCACCTCTCAAAATCAGTCCACCTTCTCCTATTAAGTCTTCTTGCAACGTCATCCATACCACCAAAGCTACCACCATTCAAGGTTCCTCCACATCCTACTCCACTTTCATTTTCAATTCATTTTGTCAAAGAAAATTCTCTTTCTATCAAGGGTCAAGACACATTTATGTCACCATTGCATGGCCTTGCTATTACTTTTACCACACATGCTTCCACCACTTCCTACAAACTTGGTCTTTGGTATGTGACTCATGATGACACACTCGTATTCTTATGGTTATTAAATGACTATTGAGGGATCTCTTCCAATAAGAACCTCATTCCATCGCATAATCACTCACATATACATACATTTAAAACCATGAAGCATATAAAAAAATTATATATCATTTACCACATTGCTCAATCAATCATCACAATACCTCTTATAGTTTAGCACCATCACTTTTTTCCGCTTAAATGCGTCGTGTCTCATCCTGTACACTCATCATACATTTTCATTATCCTTACCTAATGACACACTCTTATGCTTCGGTTCACACTTGAACGTTAAGGGCATCCTATACACATGAACCTCACACACTCCGCAATCGACACTACACATCACACATCTTACATACATACATCCTACATCCTACATTTTACAACTTATGTCTTACATTTACTATACATCTACACATATTATATAATTTGCACATCTTGCATTACCTTCTATACATCCTACATTACACACTACACATTACACATCACATAGCGATTTCTCATCCCCACATCTATTACACATATTACGCATTTTTCACATCTACTTTTAGCACTCACTACCCTATGACACACTCTAGTCTCACGGTCCATACTGGAATGTTGAGGGTATACATCACAAATGGACCTCCTCGCACTCACATGAATTTTTATCATGCGACATTCCTAGGTTAGTGATATATACCATATGATACATCATCACTTTTGCTTACATCATTTAGTGATATACGTCATAGGATACATCATCACTTCTTCTAACATCCTTAGTGATATACGCTTTAGGATAAATCATCACTTATTCTACTCATCTTGTGATATACGCTTTAGGCTAAATCAGCACACCTTCTTACACCTCATCTCTATGTCACATATCATCATTACACATTACACAAAACATATAGTTTGACCACTTCCCAATGACACACTCTTTTTTACGGTTCATTCTTGACTACTGAGGGGGAATACATAAATGAAATTCATTGTATAAATTTCCATTCACTCGGGGGAATGTTACTCATGTCATTCACTTTGCATTCCATTCCATCCATCCACAACATGCTGCATATCTTGGTTGCATTTACTCTTGCTTGCATTTACTTGTATATGTTCACTTTATTACACATGCTAGATAAATATCTTGTATGTCATTATCTTTATCATACACACATACGCGTTCACTTGCATTTCTAGTTGTGATCATAGATTATACAGTCCATTACATGTAGCATGGATGCTTGGTGCAATACCTAGTACTAGTCCCACAAAGGATTTTGGGGGCATCCACTTTCATACATTACAGGTGTTATTGTTCCATTTTTTTGCAGGAATATTTTCCACCATGGTTATATGTTACATTGTTTGTACTTTTTTTTCATTGTATGCCATTGTTTTGAGCTTTTTCCTTTGTCTTGTGTGCACACTTGTATGTATTTGGCTTCATTGACCTTAATTATCTTGTGACATTGTGAGTGATGTCCCATGTTTTGCAACCGGCTTATTCATGGTTTATGTTTTCTTCTTGTGCGTTTACTTGCATCCTAGCTTACACATTGTCTTCATATCTTACATTTTTCTTCTACATGCATGCTTGTTCATACTAACACCTATTTTATATCCATTTATTTTCATGTTCCTTGGTTTCTACTAAACACATCCACTTCCCCCTACAGGGCATATTTTCAGTGGTTGGTCCTCTTTGGGATGCATTCTCCTTCAACGATGTCACATGTGCCCCCAAAGAGGGGGCATCATTTGGGTGAATCAGTCACTCCATACAACAGTTTACACACTCTACACGTATAGCAACATAATATACCATATTTCAGGGCTTAGAATCATACTTAGGTCCTTAGTATAATGATGCCTTTCCTGGAGTGCCTATAACTAGGGGGTAGTTACATAGCGACTAGGTTTAACATAGTCTACCAAACTCTATACAGAGGCTTTTTAAAGGTAGATTGTCCTTAACACATGTGTTAGTACACACCATATATAATTGTGTTTTATTTCAAAGAGCAGTTAAAGGATAAAGGATAACACCAAACCTTCCTCTCTACACTACTTATACTTGTGGCATCGATCGCCCAAAAACTAGACAATACAAAGATATCTATAGTTTCAAGTAAAAATTAAAGGTTGGAGGATAAATTAGACTTTCCTCCCTATACTTCTTCAGAAAATGGCATGAGATCTCCCAAAAAACTCGCACCTCATCAACATGATCCTTTCTACGCTCTTTCCTCTTCATAGGTCAGGCGCACATGTTCCTTTTTCACATTTTCCAACATTTTACTTTTACATACTTCCTTACATGCTTTTTATACATATACATGTGTATTTGACTTCTTGACCATCTTCTCTTTTACAGGTCCATCCATATGGGAAGAAAGAAGTCAACATCATCAACAACAACATCAACACAATACAACGACAATAGTTACATCACACATATATCAACATCTACACACATGTTTCCACCCTAGGTTCATTTTCATCACCTTTAACACTTTTTCATCTTTAGTCTCCACGCTCCATATTTTTATCACTACACACTTTTTCTAGTCCCTCGACACACTTTCTACATGAATCTACATGGATATTAGGTACACATATATATATACTTTATGTTACCAAGCTTTCCGCTCACCAACATAAAGTGAGGGAAAATGTAGACACAAAATTACACACTTTGGGTAACTATCTAGTCTTGATCACATACTACTATTCATATGGTTCCTAAGTAAGAAAATTAATTATCAACCCATGTCTTTGACCACCTTTATTTGCTTCATGCTTCTGCTTTTAGTCTTCCACTCTTACTTGCTCAGTTTTTCTTTTCACCTTTCGATATTTTTCATTCTAGACACCAGCACCTAGCCAGGATTCCAATGGTCAAGCACCCCTGTCCCCTTTGGATGTCGTTGTCCTCTTTGTACTTTGGTCCCACTTTCTGGGTCATTTTTATCCATTTTAGCATCTTATATTTTTGGTAGTTGGCCTTTTTGGGGTTAATTATGAAATTCAAGCAAGGGAATCATATAAATATAAAGTTATGTGATCATAATAAGGGACCAAGCACCAAGCATCTACTAGATCCACCTGAGGTTACATCCATCAAAGGAATCTATAGCTCCATTTGAATACATCTATCTCCATCACAAGGGACAAAGGCTAGTTCATCTGCATCACACTTCATAGGAGGAGAGTTTTTTTTTCCATATATACATTATTTACATTCTACATTTAGTTACTTCTCGATACTCACAAAGTGTCATTGGAATGAGAGAAACCTAGGGAAAATTTCCCCACACAATAGAACTACATTGGGTATGAGATGTAGTGCAATGCTCAGTGATAAGTCCATCATTTTTGAAACTGAGGATAGTCGAACCCCTTCATTTGCATCTTTATTTTTTAGGGTTTGATGTTTTGCTTGGGGCTTTACAGGTGATTCATTCATTCTGCATTTACAACGACATTCACTAGAATTCAATGACATACACACAACAAAACGCAAACAAGTGCAAACCTCTTGCAACACCTAAGAGGAGGTTTTCTTAGCTTCTACACGAGACCGGGGTTCCCGCGTGCGCCCCTATCCCTCTCCAGGCATCCCAATCAAGTCAAATATTCTGGATCTGCATTTTATCAGGCTTCTATGCAACGGCATTCCATCTCTCCTCATCTAGTCTCCATTGTGACATAATACAACGACCTCTTCGAATCAACTATGGATTTTCTAACCCTATTTGCACATTAGGGTTTTCATTTCTTAGTTTCTTGGGTATTATTTCAATATTACATTATTTATTTATTTATTTTAAACTTGTATTAGATTAGGCTATTATTTTACATTTTAGCATAATCACTTATCTATCAAATTAAAAATCATCCAATCAAAAACTTTTATGCCATGAAATAAAAAGATTGCAAAGCTTGATAATTAGAAGATACAATCTACACCTTAGTTACACTCATGTGATTAGTGTGAACGAGTTGAAAACTATAAAGTGGAGTGCAAATAGAAAATAATCTTTGCGTTGGAACAATCTAAGCTCTAGAATATGCATGTGGAATGCAAATATGTAATATCCATCATTTAATTTCCAACTTTCCATTCATATCTTCACTTATCTACCAAATTAAATGTCATCCAATTGATGATATTGAAGCTGAAAAAATAAAATAAAAAATACAAAGTATAACCAAAAGATAATCTCTCATATGACCATCTACTAGGAGGGCAAAATTATAAATGATCATTGGTGCATCTCATTCTTCCTTGTAATTATTCGATCTTAAAACTGAAAAAGGGGACCTACAAAGTTTTGCAAGAAGCAAGCGATGTGGTTGGGTTTCATACTTTTGTCCTATTGAATTTATCTCTTTTTTGGTCCCTTAAAACACCAATCACACTCATGTGAATAATGCAAGCAAGATTGAGATGATAAAGTGGATCAAAAAATAGTTAATATTATTTGGGTAGGAAAAATCTAAGTCATTGAGTAGGTATGGGACATGGAGGTATTTAGTTCCCACCTTTCTATTTCTAGAATTCCATTCACGTATTTTCATTATCTAACAAATTAAATACCACCCAATCAAAACCCTTGACGTGAAAAATAAAATATAACGAATCCTCTTTTATGGAAGTCACCATGTTGTTGTTGCGTAAACGCTTTTGCACATGCTGAATTTTTTTCAAATCTTGACCATCGAATATTTTGCAAATATTAAGCTGTCATCTCTTTGTTACATATTGGGAATGAACATATGGGTTTCAAATTTCCATTCAAAGTTATTTTATGTTGTTTCTTTTATTTATCATGTTGAATCCACAAGTATTTACTTCCCACATGCTTATTTCAAACTTTCCATTCATGATCTCGTCAAGTATTTAAAAACATTAATGTCTTGCAATAAAGAACCTTAAATTTTCAACCTTGATCAACATATATTTTTTACTTCTCTCTCATGTGAACATCTTATGTATGAGATCCATTATTGATGATTATTTGTGCATAAATTGTGTCTTGCAACTATTCTAACTCACAACTAAAAAGGGGAGCTACAAAGTGCTACAAGAAATAAGCATTGTAGCTAGGATTTAAACCTAAAACCTATTAGAATCCCCCTTTTCTTATTTTTACCTTTTAAGATCATGTGGATAGTTTGATTTGGTCCTTGATGCAAAAATTTAATCCCAAATGTCCATGTGGTCCACAAAAAAGTTGAAAAATATTATGTTTCTTACCAAATTAACCACAATTTTGACCATCATTTTCTTGGGGAGATATTAGAATGCAGAGAAGTTAGTCTCATGGGGTAAAGTCGTCGACTTATTTTCAACAATTTTAAAAGCTATGAAATATGTCTCCATTTTGATGACCTCATAGATCTTTAATGTACCGCTAAGAAAATTTTAGTCATTCTCATTGTCCCTTCAATTAATTTTATTTGGATTCAAATTTTATTTTAGTTTCATTTAGATTTGAATGTTTGCGTAACTTTTATTTCGGCGTAATTTTCACGCAATTCATGGGATATAATTTTTCATTCAAATTTTTACTACCCTTTTTTTTAGGTGTGTGTAAATCTATATGCTTTTATGTTTTTAGGATGTCATGTGAATAATAAACTTTACAAAGAACATATAATACATGTTCTTTTGGTGGGTGAAAGCACCCTAAACTTTACAAAGCAAATTGCATGACTAACTAAGGAAGGCTAACACCATTGCCACCTCTAGTCAAGGCTCTAAGTCTAGGAATGTAACACTAAATATAAGAGCTTAATGGAATGCTTAACTAACATGAATATAATTCAAAATCTAACTAATCATGCCTACTAATATGTTTAATTACCTAACATGGACCTAAATAGACCTAAGAGGGAAATCAAATGGGTATGGTTGCTACTCCAAACAAGGTGAAATGGCCTCTCCAAATGACTACATGGTCATTTTGGATATCCATCTACTAACCCCATTGAAGACTTTAGGCAAGGATTGAGCTTGGCTATAAATCATATTTATTATATGAGATGCAAATCAAAGCATGGTGTAAAGTATTAAGGTATGAGGTGAACTTTTTTATAGTTTTCCATTTGGGAAAACTTGTATTTTGGTGCATGTGGGACTAAAAGCCCAAATTAGATTAGAATTTCTAATCATGATTAAGCTTTTCTAATCACAATTAGTGAATTAACAAGTGATTAAGATGTGTGGAGCCTTAATCAACCACTTAGGGTCAACTAGGAGGCTAGGATAAGATTTTTGAAGCTTGTTGAGACATTGTGGAGGAAAGTGGGGTGATTTTGAGTGGTTGGAAAGAGGGTTTGAGCCAATAGTAGGGTATATTGACCAAAACAAGGGCAAAATAGGCTTAATTAGCTAATAATCGCTAATTGTTTTTTTGAAGAGGATTTTGACTTACGATTTGTTGTAAAGTGGCATCTGAATGCGAAAAGGTTTGGTGATCAACAAAGTGCTTGTTAATTGACCAAAGTGGTAAGAAACATTAGTTAATTAGTGAAAATCACTAATTATAATGGAATTGATAAGAATGAGAGTGATTTGTGTGTGTTTTGGCAATAAGATTGCAAAAGTGAAATTTAGGTGTCTACATTTGCCCCTGTTTGAGGTGAAGTAAGTGACTTCACTTCAAATATAGTAGACAAGCATAAATAGGTAAATTTTTGAAGAAAAATTAGTAGGATGAAGGATGCCCCCTCGAGTGTCGATGGGGTGATAGAAGAAGTCAATCGACGATCGAAAAATATGATTGAAATGGATAGAAGAAATATGATAGAATGGGCTGAAACCCTTGGTTATTTAGAAGGAATAAAGATAGGGATAAACATGGTTGTTTATTTCCCCAGGTGATTTGGAAGAAAAATTAGTAGTGATAATAAATGATAATGGAGAAGAAATGATAATGGAGAATATAGGACAAGCCCAATCTTTGCATCCAACCTTTCAATAAGAAACTTTGTTGTATCATTTTGCCCCTAGATCTACATCATCAACCTTTATTAAAATAAACAAAAGTGTAAATAACATGAAAAGCTATATTACGAACAATTTTTACTGTTAAAAATATGTAACTCCATGCAACATACATTATGCAATGCAATACGAGAAAGTAAAATGATGCTTAACTCCATGCAACATACATAATGCAATGCAATACAAGAAAGTAAACCAACTAACCTAATAGAGAAACAAGTACAATCACACATACTCAAACAAACAACGTTCAAGATAGTTGCACCAATGTTTTTGTTATCAAGATTTAGTTCTTGAATGTTTGTGTTGTAACGACAAGGGTTAAAAATGGTGCCCCAAGCAAGGATACATGTGAGGGGAATAATGGAGGACACAAGTAGTCCCATGGAAAGCATTCATGCACTATGACACAGTCTCTGGAAACTCATTGTTGCATGGGAGTACCGACATAGTAAGCAAGCCAACTTTGTTAATGGAGGTAGATCACGATGATCCGCAAGTCATTTGAGACAAGAACAAACAAGAACTTAAGAAAGATGTTTTTGTAGGAAAAATTTTGATGTTCGAGGATAATGCATTTAATACAGGCTTCATTTATGCATGTCATGTTTACCAATTTTTGAAAATTTTTAAATTTTTGCAATTTTTGGATTTTTAATGATTTTACCAATTTTTTGGATTTTTTTTTGAAAAATTTTAATGGATTTTTGAGCAGCACAATGTTGTGCACAAAGGCATGTGCTATATGCAAAAGTTTGCATTTTTGTTGAGCAGTGCATGCATGTGTGTGCCTATGCAATATTTTTATTTTTAGTGTAGCGTGAGCACACATGTGCTGGAGCACAAAGGCATGTGCCTATGTAATTTTTTTGTTTTTTTAGTGCAGCGTGAGCACACATGTGTTGGTGCACAAAGGCATGTGCCTATGTAATTTTTTTTTTTTTAGTGCAGCATGAGCATGCATGTGTTGGTGCACAAAGGCATGTGCTATGTAAATATTCTCTTTTTTTTCCTTTTTGGTTTTTCCATTGGAGCATGAGCACGCATGTGTTGGTGCACAAGTGTATGTTCCTACGAAAAAAGGAGTGTGCCTATGCACTAAGGGGTTTTGAGGAGAAAGGAGAATGCACCTATGCACTGAGGAGTGTGCTGGTGCAATAAAGAGTGTGCTAGTGCAATGGGTGCACCTATGCACTAGGGGGTGCAATGCTGGTGCACTCAGGGTGCGCCCACACAAAAAATAAATTTTAAAATGTTTTTAGAAGAAAATGAATATTTCTAGAAACATCGGATGGTAAAAATAGATGAATTATAAGAAAAATAGAAGAAAGTGATGATAGAATAGAAAAAATATGGTAGAATAGAAGAATAAGATCATAATAAATGACCTGATTGACCTGGCAGATATATTGTTTTGAATTTTTGAAACATATTTGAATGTTTTGATTTTTGAAACATATTTGAATGTTTTTAATTTTTAGAATTTTTTTGAAGCTATGTAAAGAAAAATGAAGAAACGTGGATGCCCCATCGATATATATGGGATGTAGGAAGAAAGAATGCCACACGTATGCGCAAGAAAGTAAAGATGCAAATTTCCCCTGCGTTAGATGGGAATATTCAAAAGAAAAATCTTCATGCACATAAGTTGGATCAAGGCCAATATAGATAGGTTCAACATGATGATGAACTTAAAACCAATGAAGTGCTAGGAAGGAGCAAGGATTCCCCCAACGTAAGTTGGCCAAGAAGCACATGATAGAAAGAAGTGGAAGATTGTTTTTGTGAAGGGGACAAAGGTTCTTGACAAACATGGAAAAAAGGAAATCTTATACACATGGATGTTCTAAATGAAGTAGAAGAAGAAGAACGATGTGAATGTATGTAGCTTAGAAGCCTCACGATGAAGAAGTGATTAGCCCAAGGCACAAATCGTGAGACAAGATACAGACTAGAGTAAGAGTCTGAACAAGGTCCAAAAAAAAGACACTTGGTAACATACTAATCTTGTTTTCTCATCGAGATCCAAGTGTGTGCACATGGAAATTTATTACCTCTTGGAGGGAAGATTTGATAGAAAACAAGTGAAGACACCTAGCCAATGTGTAGGAATGATTTATATTTTAGAGTTGTTTTTTTTAATGGATTGTGGAAGGAGAGCCGTACATTACTCTTCTACCACCTATGCATCCATAGTCCCGATGAAGATGCATTTGATTCTAATCACAACATTTCTCTACTTCAAGTCAGGCATCCATAGCCTTGGTAGAGATTATTGGAAATACCCCAAGAGAGAGTTATATATCAATTTTCTTTTGCTTTTAGCTTTGGATTTTTGATTTGATTGATTTTGTTTTCTTTTTGAAAACTTATTTCAGCTCTCTTGTTTGAAAAATGGGTTAAGAAAAAAATGTCTTGATGGAAGGAGGTGGAAGTTCTTGTGGAGGAAGTTCTTGTGATGATGACATTGGCTAGTGTCAACAAATATGTCCAAAATTTCTTCGCAACAAGTTTTTTAGATGTTGATTGTGATAGGATCTCTATGAGGTTAGTCATTCTTTAATTTACCAAGGTGATAAAAGACCAAGGCCAAATGGATACCATAGAGATAAATTCACAAAAATGTGTGAATAGGCTAACCAAAATATCACCGAAGGGATGAAAATGGTAGGAAGACTTGTAAGAAGAAGAGCAAGAAAGGGAAGAAAGAACATCCATGTGTATGCAATACCTGATTGCAATGTGTGTTCATTTACCTTTGATTTTTTGAAATGTTTTTTTTTTTTTTTTTTTTGAAATATTTTCTCATTTTTTGTTTTTTGCATTTTTTGAAAAGGTGAGACCAACAAGGTCACTTGGCATGATAAGATCCAACAACAATGTTAGTGATTTCCTTGATAAGGAAGACTAGGCATGTTTTCTTATCAAGAGTCATATTATCCCCGATCTCAATGATCGTGGTGAGCTCATACTCAATAGATGACTGTGTTTTATCATGAAACATGGATTTGTTACATGGAGCTTGAGGTCCCTATCCAGAGGTTTCTGCACTTTGTGCCATACTTGATGGGTGCATTGATGTGCATTTTTGAATCGTGTTTGATTCTAAACTTTAAGATCGTTTAAATTGTTGTGAGCTTTGGAGCTCTTGGAATTTTTGATCTTAGTTGATGAAGGAATCGTTTTGGTTTTCTATAAGCTAATATGTGACTTGTCTGATCCCAAGAAGTGGGAGAAGAAAGTGGATGAATAAAATTGATGTGAGAAATGATGGTGGGTTTGCCACAATCATTGATAGAAGGACAATGTGATGGACATAAAGGATATGGTCAAGAATTGAAGAGGATGGCTACTAGGAGGTGTCCCATAGACTGAAGATAAAGGACTACAGGATGTGGCCCTAAGATTAAAGATGAGGATTACCTAGAGGTGTCCCATATATAGAAGATGATGGGATACTAGGACATGGCCCAAGAATCAAAGATGAGGGACTTCTAAGATGTGCCCCCAGTATAGATGAAGAGGATGGGATACCCGGAGGTGAGCCACATATAGAATAAAATGGGCTACCAGGAGGTGAGCCACACATAGATGATGAAGGGATACTTGGAGGTGCCCCACATATAGAAGAAGATGATGGGCTACTAGGTGGTGACCCAAGGTGAGAAGAAAATGGGCTACCAGAAGGTGAGCCATAAATAGATGATGAAGGGAAACTTGGAGGTGCCCCACATATAGAAGTAGATGATGGGCTACTAGGTGGTGACCCAAGGTGAGATTGTGATTGAGGAATCATGCTATGAAAAGAAGGATGTGAAGAAAATATAGGATCTTCCTCAATGGTCTTAGGATCTTCCTTAGTATTTCGAAAAAGGAATCAATTTCTTCTTCCCAATACACAAGTGTATCAAAGTCAAGATTAAATCCTTGATTGTAATCCTCTAGGGAATGCCATCATGTAACCCCAGGAATTTTGTGATCGTCTCTTCATCTGAGATGAATCGATCAGTAGGGGTATTTTTCTTTGACCATAGGAGGTTGATTAGAAGAAATGGGTCCAACTGGTGTGGAAGATTGAGAAGATGATGACTCAAGAGATGAAGTAGATTTGGATCTAGATGTCTTGTAAGTAGAAGAAGATGTAGATTTAGAACTGATTGGCATAGGTTTTCCTAGAAGATGACATATTTCTAGGGAAACAACGAGGATCACGTAGAAAATCAACATATGATTGTGACATAGGAGTTTTTTGAGGTGTTTTTGTATGTGCACCGACTTAGATGATTTGACATGGGAATGAATTTGATGATTGTGACATGGAGTCGACTTAGAAGATGATTATGACATGGGAGTCGACTTAGAAGGATTTGGATTCACCCAGATCTTCAACTGAGGAAGAGTTTGTCAAGGTGGTGAATAAGGGAGGTCCTGCAAAGCAAGGGAGGACCATGGCTCAAGAACCAAATTATATTTTTGATTAATGGATCTTGGAGCCGTATGGATCTTCAAAGGAGGAATATGTCATTTAGGTGACTGATAAGGGGAGTCTTGCGAAGAAAGGGAGGACCATGACTCAAGAACCAAATTAGATGTTTGATTAGTGAGACTTGGGGCCACACAATCTTCAAAGGAGGAAGATGTCATTTAGGTGACTGATAAGGGGAGTCCTGCAAAGAAAGGGGAGTGTCTGACTTAAGATTCAAATGCATTGAATAAATCTGATGAGAATTTTTAGAAGATCGAGGTGAATGAAGAATCAAAATAATAGTTTGGATTGGAGTTAGAAGAAGAGTGGGGGAACCCGAATAATAATTGGATCAGAAGTGTCAAACCATACCACCGACTATGAGATGAAGGTGGGGAACATGGTACCCGAGTGGGTTCTCTAATGTGAAGAACTAAATGAGGCTTAGCCATGATGGGCATCCTTTGATGGGAATTCTAAAACTTTGATTCCTTAGTGTCATACGTATAAGAAACCTCGTGATAGTTAGTCATTATTGGCATTTGTGGGATATAAATGTCTAGACCAAGATAGTGCGATTGAAATCCTTCAATTGGAAGGAAGTCTGTGTCGATTTGGGCAAAGCACAACGGAAACTAGCTAGACATTTGGAAAACATGGGCCCTAGGAAAAACCAAGTGGCGTAATGATGCTAAGTCATCACAAAAAGGTGACTATAAAATAGCCACAAATCCAATAGGTCAATATGAACCTAAGGAAGATAAAGAATAAAGAATGATCTACCCTAGCAAGATAATATATGACACGAGATTTCTAAGACAATACAATGACGTCTAATACTCAAATTCAGTCACACCAAAAGTTTACTCCCTATGATTTTTCAAGATAGGTTTGAAACCAAATAGTGACAACATAATATCACCAGTTAGGTCAAGTTTGAAACAAACAAGACCTAAATGCTAAGATAATGTTGACATGATCCTCTAACAAGGTATACTCAAAACCAGTTTCTAAACACTAAAAAATTCTAAGTCTTGTAAAATGGATGATACAAATGTGAGCAATGTAACAACGCTATTTGGACACGTAATCAAATTTGTAAGAAAGCAAGATTTTAGTATCAAAATGGCGTTATAGCGATGCTAACAAAGTAACCTCAACACTCACAAAACTCAAGACAAAGCTAGGATGTAAAAACTATGTCTAAGTATATCAAGGAATTATTAAGCGTGCGAGAGTAACGTAAATACAATATAGAGATTTAGGCCAAGTTTCACAATGGAAACAAGACGTAAATATCACAATTATATGGCTATAATGCGGGTAGCGTAACAACTCAAAAGAAGTCAATGATAAGACAACCTAACTACAATGATAGTAAGTCTCAAATATGGGTTGTGAGATAAGAGGGGCTACTAGAACTTGATGACGTACCATTCACACTTTCAACTCTTGCATTCCGGCATTACAACCTGGTCATGCAAGAAGAATACAAAAGTGGTGGACATGATTATTTCTAGTAGGTATCCATATATGTTGTTTTCTTTTGTCCCAAAATGGGCAACAAGAAAACAAAGGTGTAAACCAAGTGGTGTTGAAAAATACTTGGTGTAACTTTGGCAAAGTTTCACCTTGTCTTAGGACAAGTGAAAAACTAGGTCAAAGTAACACTAAATAGATTTTTTCATGATGAAATGTCACGCGATTTCAAATTTAGAGATTATTTCCATTTTTAGAAAAACAAGATTTTGAATCTAAAAAGTTGTCACTTTGTGAGAGCTCTCAAGTATAACAACTAAGACAAAATTGGCTCCAAGCCGAAAAGATTTCCTATGGGTTCTCTCTCTATGTGTCACAAGTTTACTTCTACAAGCTCGATTTTCCAAGGTTTCCCAAGGAGTATCTTGGATTTACTTTACCCCCTTATAATACAATGAGAAACTAGTGTGTTCAGTTGTATTATCACTAGGGTCGTAATGGAAATAACTTTGACTCTAATCTCACCAAGGCGTACTAGTCAATTCGGTAGTGTGGAGCACTTTCTTGTTTCATTCACAAGGTTCCCTCTTGCGTGAACTACTTTAGGGTTCCTATGACCACCCCCATTGTTGTAGCTTAAGGCTTATGCCAAAGGGTTATGTCCTAGTTTAAAGTAGACAAGTCATAGCTCTTAACCGAAACCTGTAATATGATGTTTTGAATTTGTGTGTTGGTGTGTTTTTATCTTTTGGATTAAGTAATTTGGTTTAGACCACCTTTGGAAACCTACAAACACATGTGAATGTTAGAAATTTGGTTTAAAGAGAGCCCTTATTTCTTTGACAAGAGTTTTAGGTCCTTCACACAAATGGTTAGTAGTTCAAAAAGATTCACAATATCATAGAAAGATAACAATGAAAATGCTTGTAAATCAACTAACTACCATCAAATTTTGCAAAAACAAGGTTTATTCCCAATTAATCCAAGTGCTTCTTAATGAAAGACTAAAATTGATTTTAGTTCCCAAGATCACACTAGGTGCAAGGGAAGAGCATACAAATTTTAGCCTTGATTATTTATCAAGTGAAAAATATCTTAAACTAAAAGATCAAGTATATGTCAAAATGAAAGTTTATTCCTTAAGCACAAAATGAATGATGATTGTTCCTACTTACTCCCAAGAAGAAAAAAGTGGTTTAGAGGTGCTTTTGATTCTCAAGATCACACTAGGTGCAAGAGAAGAGCATACAAAACCCTATTCCAAACTCAAACAAAGTATGAAAACATAATCACTCATCAAACCCTAAGCCAATTTAATCAAAAATCCCTTATCAAACCCTAAGGCAATTTTGTTAGGAATATTGCTCTAAAATCAATAAATTGACAAAAACAACAACTAAAAACCTTTAAAAATGACAACAATCTTAAAAACATAGAAATTGAAATTTTGAAGTTTGAGGAAATTTTACCTTAGTGCATGGGCACACTCTTTAGAGCATGGGTGCACTCAGTAGTGCATGGGCGCACCCTATGTCGATTTTACATAGTTAGTGTTGCGTAGGTGCATCTAGTGAGGTGTAGGCATACCAGTAGTGCACAGTGGCACAAGTTACACTCAGAGGCCAAAATCTAGTGTTGCACATGATGCACTCCATAGTGCACAAGTGCATAAATTTTCTCATGCATAAGCACACCCTATAGTGCAAAGGCGCACTCTCTTTGATGCACATGCACACCTTTTTTTGTGCAAGTGCACCCTTTCCTGTAGATGCTCAAAATCTGAGTTTTGAAAATATTTTCTTGAAAAAGATCAAAACTTTGGCACTTTGGGAAATTTTGACAGGATTCACCTCCTTATATCCTACAAATAACATGAAAACATAACTTCTACTACTAATCTAGTTGAAACAACTACCTAGCTTGAAAATTGATCTACAAAACTTTGAAAATTACTCTAAAAATTTGAAATTAATCTAAAAATCTTGAGAAACTAATCTAAAAATCTTGAAAGTACTCTAGAAATCTTGAAATTAAACTAGAAAACTTGAAATTAATCTAGGAAACTTGAAATTAAGCTAGAAAACTTGAAATGAAAAACTTTGAAACTAAGTTAAAAAATTTAAAATTTGAATGCAATGGGGTATGCTCCCACCGGGCGTGCCAAATGAAATCACCCTAAACTTTAGAAATCAAATTAAATGACTAATTAAGGAAGGCTAACACCATTTTCACCTCTAGTCAAGGCTCTAAGTCTAAGAGTGTAACACTAAAGATAAAGCTTAATGGAATGCTTAACTAGCATGAATATAATTCAAAATATAACTAATCACACCTACTAATATGTTCAATTACCTAATATGGGCATTAAAAGACCTAAGAGGGAAACCAAATGGGTGTGGTTTCTACTCTAAACAAGGTGAAATGACCTCTCCAAATGACTACATAGTCATTTTGGATATCCATCTACTAACCTCATTGAATACTTTAGGAAAGGATTGAGGTTGGCTATAAATCATATTTATTATATGAGATGAAACTCAAAGTAAGGTGTAAAGTATTAAGGTATGAGGTGAACTCTTTTCATAGTTTCCCATTTGGTGGAAACTTGTATTTTGGTGCATGTGGGACTAAAATCCCAAATTAGATTAGAATTTTTAATCATGATTAAGATTTGTTAATATGCTACATCCTTAATCATATATCTTACATTGGATGTATATAGCCGACTTATGGCTATCATAACTTCTTATCATTATGTATCTCTTTCATATATGTTATATTATCATTAGTGGGTCGGCCTTGGTGTTGGCCATAACATAGGAATAGTATATATAGGGGTTAGTTGGTAGTAGTTGATCATCATATTGAGCATTTGAGTCTTATTGTTTGGTTTGGAGGTTGCCCCCTCGAAGTGGCTAAGCTATTCTACTTGCATATTGAGATCATTTATCTGAAATATTGTGTTCATTGGTGTTATATTGTTGCTAATAATCATATTTATACAAGTAATTCCATTACAAGTGGTATCAGAGCTTGAACTCACCAACGTTGCATCAAACCCTAATTGTGAAGGTTTGGCCATATCTCAAAATTGGTAGTGAATTTTTCTGCAATTTTTTTAGTGTGGCAAAATTAATCAAGTAAGCTCCCCTCCAAATTTTAATAATTTTTGACTTGGTTTGCAAAAGTTATAGTGGTTTTATGTTTTTTCATAATTTGGCTACCTAGGGTGCAATTTGTGGAATTTTTCAAAGTTATTTACTTTTCCAAAAAGAATATTAAATATGAGTTTGAGTTCATTCTTTGAGGTTTTTAAAATTGCGTCGAATGCCTATTGAAATCTTGTTGTCTCCCGAAAACTACTCTGCGTTTTCATAGCCAAATTAATTTTTTTGAGCTCATGCCCTTCGTTGGTGTCTAAGCCAAATTAGAGATTCAAGAAATTAGTAGAAGTCGTGCCCTAGAGCTATTTAAACCTCTATTTTGCTCATTTTGAAAAATTCCCCATTCCCTAGTCTGTGCACGTAATATCCTCTTTGCAACCTTCATTTTTGATCAAAATTGTTCACTTGTTCTATGGCCTAGGTCATCAAACCATTTTTTGCCTCCATGCCTCTAGTTAGTGAAGGAAATTCAAAAATTGGACTCAAAATGGTGAAGTTCTCTTCCTCTGTGTATTTTTCCCATAGTCGGGATGACGGGTGTCTTTTTCCTGTCAAATTTTGGCCCCAATGAATGCAGGTACGTGGTCAGATCCTATTGGAAGGGGAGGAATGAGATTTTTGGTGAACTTAACACTTTTGGTTGCTTTTGGAAAAAATGGTAAATTTTCCCCGTGGACCTGAAAATCTGAATCACCGTTGAAAAGTCTAACCTCGGCGAATGGATCTACGTCTTTGGCAAGTGCAACCTGTGGGCAGATTCCAAGGGACAGTCTTCAATTAACTGACAACTCCACATGTCCTAGGTACAAAATAAAGGTAAAATCAGCTAAGTATGGAAGGCTCAAGCAGATGGCTCCATGTGTCACAACAGTACAACTCCATGATAGGGCAGAAAAGGTCAATTACCAAATCAACGCCAGATCACCATGTGGTCGAAGGCATTGAAAATTCAAAGCGGACGAGTGGGCCATCAGGGCACTTTTGGAAATTTAACCAAATTCCCAAAAGTGAAGTAAAAGTTCTAAAATGCTCCACGGCTCACCAAGGTCTCAGGTCGAAGGCATTGAAAAGTCAAAGCGGAAGAGTGGGCCGATAGAGGAATTTGTGTTTTTGAGCCTTTTTGTAAAAAAAAATGATCTGCAGCCCTGATCAAGCTATAAAGGAAAAAGTCAAAGTTGAAGCCCACAAGGAAAAAGTCAAAGGTGAAGCCCATCATTGAAAAGTCAAAGCGGGAGAGTGGGCAGCGGAGGAAATTGAGTTTTGAGCCTTTTTCCAAAAAAGGTTAAAATGTTGAGAAAAGGGCCGCGACCCCATTTCCAATCAGAAGCAACCACGTGTCTAAGTTGAAAATTCAAAGCGGGGTGTGGGCCAATTTGTTCCAAATTTCCAAATCTCTAAAAATCACAAAATGCAAAGGGCTTCCCCCGTAACTACTCCAATCCCTTCCTGCCATGTGGATGACCCGATTTCAAAGTTAGAGGAGCAATCTAACGGTCTATATTTAAACTGGAAAATTGAATGTAACAGTTTGCTTTTATAAGATCTGATTTTAACCCACCATGAGTGTTTTCTTCACAACAAAGGAATTAAAAAATGCGTTGAGGATTTGTGAAGTTGTAATGGTTTCTTGTAAATAATATAATGGCTTCTTGACATCATTCCAAAGGGGTGATTGATTTTTGAAAAAACCAGAGTGCTTTGTACCTGGAAAAGACAGAAAATGCCATTCTTCTTCTATTTTCTCTTCTTCCTTGAATTTCTTCCATTCTCAAGCTATGTACAAACTCTTCTCGAGCTTCAATAAGAAAATAAGGAATTTTTGCCTCCTTGATTGAGGAATTAATTGGTACTTTATGACCAATGAGTTTCATTCGGTCTTGTAGCTTCTCCTGGATTTGTTTTTCTTCTGATTATAAATGCATGTAAATGAAGTTTCTAATTGATGTGTGTGGGCATATGATATTCTACCTGCAACATTAGTTTTTCCTACCTCCATTCTCACTCCCTTTTCCCTTCTCAGACAAAGTTCTTCTCTAGTGAGAAATTGCTAGCTTTGCCACAGGGACAGTGGAGTGCCCCTGTTGGATCTCTGGTCAAAAGACCACCATTGAAATCCACTTTTTCACGCATGCACATATGAAAGCTACACCGTTCAAGTAGAGGGACTTAGATTCCCATAGCGTTGGCTTGAAACCCACCAATTTTTCCATAAGACAAATTTTCTCACCAACAAATCCTAAACCCTAAATCCTACCATTTTGGGGCATCATGGCTAGACCTTCGACAAGAGGCAAAAAGAATCCCATCACTCAGGTAAAACCCCGACAAGGATGATATAATAGTTGAGGAGTTAGAGTCATTAGGGGTATCTATAGAGTCCTTGGGGTTAGGGTTTACTTCAATGGACCATAACGTCGGCTATCTTGAGTTAGAGTTGTGAAACCTCGACGGTAGAGTGGCCAACAAAGAAGATGTAGAAAATATTGGATAATGATTGGAGGATTTAATTCACCAATTTAGTTACAATATAATGGGTCATCATATCCTTCCTAATTATCCAGAACTAAGTCATATTCATATTAACCAGGGTGGATCTTCAAGTCAAAGTAATAGACAAACTAGCCAGGGTGGATCTACAAGCATGACCAATCCGAATACAAACACTCTATAGGCCCGTAAAATGATTCCAAAAGTGGAAATGCATAATTTTAATGGAAATGATCCACTCAATTGGATTAACCAAATGGAGAATTTATTTGATCTTCATCAGATTCCATCGGGACAAAAGGTTACCATGGCATCTTTGTACCTCGAACCTGACCAATTCATTTGGTATCGATGGTTATGTGCTCAAAGGAAAAAGAGTGGCCTGAATGTTTCATGGATAGTATTCACTGAAGATTTTCAATTACACTATAGTTCTAGTGTGTCAGAGAATTATTTCAGTCAATTAGCAAATCTAAGACAAACAAGAATAGTCAAAGATTACATCCATCAATTCCAAAACCTTTCCTTACGGGTGGAAAATATTCCTGAAGAGAATCTGAATGACTTATTTCTAAGGGGTCTTAAAGAACACATTGAGACTGAGGTGTGTATGTTTAATCCTCATAAGGTTTCAGATTCTATGATCATGGCACGTAGGGTAGAGGAAAATTTATTTCTAGTAGGAAACAAACTGTCAAGTAATATCAAAGATCGTAGCACCTTTCCACCATCATTCCCTCGACTGGCTAGACTAACACCTCAACAAATTGAAGAAAAGAGAGCCAAAGGGTTATGTTTTAATTGTGACAAAAATTTGGACCAGGACATAAGTGTGTTGAAAAGAAGTTGTTCTACATTGAGGGGCCTAATGAAGAAGAAGAAAATGAAGAAGATGAAGAGGTAGAGCAAGAGGAGGAATTAGGAGATCCCTAGCCAACAATATCATGCCATGCAATTTCAGGTATTAGCACTCCCCAAACTCTCAAAGTAGTTGGATTCTTAAAAAAATAGAGGGTAATAGTGTTGATTGATTCGGGAAGTACTCACAACTTCATCAATCATAAGTTGGTGTACGCTTGAACTGATTTGTTTATCTAGCTCCAGAATGTCAAGTCATGATTGCTAATGGGAAAAATGTTAGTTGTTCAAGAAAATTCCATAACATTAATCTCACCATGGGATATTATTACTTGCTAACTAGCAATATATATGCCATTTCCATGGGAGAAGTAGACATTGTATTAGGAGCTCAGCGGCTTACCACCTTGGGAACCATTGAAATGAATTTCCAAGAGTTGTTCATGCAATTCCAATAAGAAGGGAGGAATTTTAAACTAAAAGGATTAAGAGCAAAGTCCCCATAGATGGTAAGTTCTCATCAGATGCAAAAATTTCTTAGAAAAGGTGTTGAGGGGTTTGTGGCACAACTATTTTCATTGGAAGCACATCATTCAAATACATTTATACCTACAAATATGCAAAAGCAGATTATATATGAGCACTCAGTGGTGTTTGGAGAAATGCCAAAGGGTTTACCTCCAAAAAGAGACCATGACCATGCCATCCAACTAGTACCAGGAGTCAACCACCCAACATCAGACCTTACAGGTACCCCTATATGCAAAAGAGTGAGATTGAGAAGATAGTTCAAGAGATGTTAGAAGCAGGACTTATTTGTCATAGTCAGAGTGCTTACTCTTCTCCTTTCATGATGGTACGGAAAAAATATGACAATTGGCACATGTGTCTAGATTACAGGGAACTCAATAAGTACACAATTAAGATAAGTTTCATATTCCTATAATTGATGATTTGCTAGATGAGTTACATGGTGTTGTTTACTTTATAAAACTTGATCTTCATTTTGGATATCATCATATTAGAATCAGGGATGAAGATATTCATAAAACAACCTTTAGGACACATGAAGGACACTATGATTTCTTGGTAATTCCTTTTGGACTAACAAATGCACCCTCTACATTTCAAATCTTAAAGAATTCCATCTTAAAGCCATTTCGTGAAATTTTGTTTTGGTGTTCTTTGATGACATATTAATCTATAGTAAAACATGGGGGAACACCGCATCATGTAAATAAGTTGTTGGAAACTCTTAAACAACATCAACTTTATGCAAAGCCTTCTAAGTGTTCTTTTGGTGTCAAGGAGGTTGAATATTTGGGTCATATTGTCTCTTATGAAGGTGTTAAAGTGGATCCTAACAGGATAAAAGCCATGCTTGAATGGAAGGTCTCAAAACCCTAAAAATATTCGAGGATTTTGGGGCTTACGAGTTATTATCATATATTTTTAAATAAATTATGGCATCATCACACACCACTCACTACTTTATTGAATAAGGACTCTTTCCATTAGAACGAGCAAGCTACTACGACATTTGAGAAGTTGAAGGAGGCCATGTGCACCACTCTGGTTCTAGCCACCCCATATTTTTCCAAAACATTCATTGTTGAATGTGATACTTCAGGGTATGGTATGGGGGTAGTACTCATGTAAGAAGGTCAGCTCATTACCTTTGAGATCTACCATTTCAAAGGTAATAATATATCTAAACCGGTTTATGAGAAAGAAATGCTTGCCATACTTCGTGCAGTGAAGCAATTGATACCATATCTAATGGGAAGACATTTCAAAGTAAAGAAAAATCATGATAGTTTGAAATACTTCTTAGAGCAACATTTATCATCGAAGAACAACAAAAATGGGTCTATAAAATGTTGGGCTATGATTTTGAGATAATATACAAGAAAGGGAAAGAGAATGCGTTGTTGATGCTTTATCTTGGAAGGAGGAATTGACTGAGGCATTTTTGTGTGCCATATCTGTATTATAAGAGGATTGGATAGAGGATGCCAGGTCAGAATGGAAAAATGATCCAGGTACAAAAAATCTCAATCAAAATTTCCAACAAGATCCAAGCATGTTAGAAAACTTTTTATGGAAAGGAGATGCTTTATGGTATAAAGATAGATTATATCTATGTAAGAATTCAATCCTTAAAAATAGGGTTCTATTTGAGCTCCATGATCCTCCAAAGAGGGAGACATTCTCAAGCTTCTTGAAGACTTATCATTGAATCAAGCATGATTTTTATGGGAAGGGCTAAAAGGGGATGTCCAAAAATTTGTGGCAGAATGCATGGTTTGTCAACAAAATAAGGGCAAAACAATTAAATACCCAGAGTATTTTACAACCTCTATCTATTCCTAGCTAGAGGTGGGAAGAGGTGTCCATGGACTTCATCACAGGATTACCTAAATCAGAAGGTAAAAATTTAATCATGGTGGTGGTGGACAGAATCACTAAATATGCCCATTTTTGTGCATTATCACATCCATTTGTTGTGAGTACAATAGCAACAACCTTTAGGGATACAATTTAGAAGCTACATGGGACACCAAAGATTATAGTAAGTGATCGAGACCCTATCTTTACTAGTAATTTTTGGAGTGACTTATTCTCATGCTTGGGCACACAACTAGCTCATAGTTCCTCTTATCATCCCCAGTCTAATGGGAAAAAAAAGGTGGTAAACAAGTGCTTAGAGGGATATCTTCATTTTTTTACCTTAGATAAGCAAAGCGAGATGGGTCCAATGGTTACCATTGGAAAAATGGTGGTATAACACCTCCTTTCATACTTCATCTAAAATGTCTCCTTTCTTGGAATTATATGGGTACCATCCACCATCTATCACCTCATATTTGAGAGTTCATCCAAGGGTTCGAGCAGTTGAAGAACATATTCAACACCAACAAGAGGTGATTTCTAGTCTCAGGGAGAATTTTTCCATGTCACAAAACCGCATAAATCAGCAGGCAGACCAACATCGCATTAAAAGACATTTTGAAGTCGGTGATTGGGTTTTTGTTCGTTTACAACCATATAAGAAAATTTCCTTGAAACAATAGAAAAAGGATAACAAGCTTTCATCTAAGTATTATGGCCCTTATCAAGTGTTAAAAAAGATTGGAAGTGTAGCATACAAACTTGAAATTCCTCCTAAAACTCGAATTCATCTAGTCTTCCATGTATCTTGTATGAAGAAGGTAATTAGACAGATGATATCAACCTGCATCGTGTTACGTAACTTGATGAAGAGGGACGAATTATCCTTGAACTAGAATGCATCCTTCAGACACGCACTAAGCAATAAAGGAAAAGGGTCATCACTAAGTATTTGATCAAGTGGAAAAATCTAGAAAATGAAGATGTAACTTGGGAGGATGTAAACTTCCTACAATAACATCTTGATATGCTCAACATTGGGGACAATGTTGCTTCAAAGGGAGGGGCATGTTATGCCCTTAATCATATATCTTACATTGGATGTATATAGCTGACTTGTGGCTATCATAACTTCTTATCATTATGTATCTCTTTCATATATGTTATATTATCATTAGTGGGTCAGCCTTGGTGTTGGCCATAACATAGGAATAGTATATATAGGGGTTAGTTGGTAGTAGTTGATCATCATATTGAGCATTTGAGTCTTATTATTTGGTTTGGAGGTTGCCCCCTCGAAGTGGCTAAGCTATTCTACTTGCATATTGAGATCACTTATATGAAATATTGTGTTCATTGGTGTTATATTGTTGCTAATAATTATATTTATACAAGTAATTCCATTATATAGTCACAATTAGTGAATTAACAAGTGATTAAGATGTGGGAGCCTTAATCAACCGCTTAGGGTCAACTAGAGGCTAGAATAAGCTTTTAAAGCTTGTTAAGATGTTGTGGAGGAAAGTGGGGTGATTTTGAGTGTTTGGAAGAGGGGTTTGAGCCAATAGTAGGGTATATTGACCGAAACAAGGGGAAAATAGGCTTAATTAACTAATAATCGCTAATTATCTCTGTTTTGAAGAGGATTTTGACTTACGATTCATCATAAGGCATACTGAATGCAAAAGAATTTTGGTGATCAACAAAGCACTTGTTAATTGACCAAAGTAGTAAGAAACATTAGCTAATTAAAAAAATCATTAATTATAACAAAATTGATAAGAATGAGATTGATTTGTGTGTGTGTTTTGGAAATAATATTGCAAAAGGAATTTAGGTGTCTATATGGGAACAATCATATTTGTGGAATTGGTATGACTCAAGTAGGTATTTAATTCACACCTTTTCATTTCTAAATTTCTGTTCATGTCTTCACCTTATCTAGAAAATTAAATTTTGTGCAATAAAAAAACTTGACACCATAAAAAAATTAAAATAACAAAATAGAAAAGTTTGATTGAAAAATAAAATATTCCTTTGGTTCCTATGTGTTATGTTGTGGAGATTATTTTCATGTGGGGAAGTGTTGAATTTTGTACACTAAAAGTATTGTAAACTCTCAACAATTTTCTCACTGGTTGTAAAACTACTTAAGCAGTTTCCTACTAATGTGATTTTGGGAATTTTGATAAGGGAGACATATCATTGTAGATGTGTGTGAATTCAGGGAGAGTTTTTGAGTATAAATCCAAACAGATTTGGGTATTATATTAAGAGAAAGAGGTGGATTGTAATAAAAATATGTGAAATTGATTCTTGGTGGATTTAGCCCAAATTGGGTGAACCAAATTAAATAGTATATCTATGTTGTGTTCTTTTGATTTTGCACTTTTATTTTAGATTTGTAATATTTTTTGCATATCAATTTATACTATTGCTATTCTATGGGATTTTTCAACATATTGTATCCCTTATTTCCTAACAATGTGTTCATTCCTTAAAGGGGCTCAATTATCAATGATTATTCTACGTTTCCTAATATTTTTCAATTACTCAAGCTTAAAAGGTCACATCCTATAATTTCATTCTATTTTGATGAAAGGGATAAGTCATAAATTAAGAGTTGGTTACAAGAGCCAGAGAATAAGCTCTATTGCATAGTTGTATAGGCAACCACACATGCATATGCATATCCTGAAAAGGATACAAAACTTACATGTAGTTGCATATACAACTGCACAAAATCACTTGTCATTTACCACTCGTAATATACTTAGCATTTATGAGGTATTCTTGTTTTTCTTTGATGATTATATGTAATTACTTTATTAGGTTTGATGATGTGGTGAATTGTTGGACTTTTTGGTTGTTATACCTAAATATTATGGTGTACCATGATATGTTGTGTGTTATGAGTTACCTTGTTGAAAGTGATGATTGATGCATTAATATATTGCTTGGTTACTGAATCAGATATTGATTGTATGGATTATCTAGCTTGTTGGGAATAATGATTTCATAATGTAAGGGATCTATACATGGTTGCAATAGTATCATTTCAAAGTGGAAAAATAGTTTCAATGCATAATGCTAACATTATTTTGTTATCATGGTGGTCAAATCCCGTAAAACATAATAGAGGTGGTCCTCAAAGCAAGAGTAGGTAAAAATCAAGATTGTTAAGGAAATTTTTTAAGTTTGATTTAATCAGAAAGGTAAAATGCAATGCTTATATATATGGTAACTCTATTTATCTTAGATTTAATATTTGACTAATTAATGGATTTTCTATTATGCATATAATGCATAAACAATGATTGGAAGATCACCATGCACTATGCTAAATTTGTTTGATTTCATTTGTTCCTTCAAATGATCATAACACCAAGTCAAGTGGTTGAATGAGTAAGTTTGATCTTAGAAATTAAAGTAGAATAAAATATTGCTAATAGTAATGGAATTCATTAATCTAGATATGATGCTAAGATAGTAATAAACACTTAAGTGCATGATTGATGGAATTTTTATGAAGGTATAGTTTTACACCTTTAGTTTTGATTAATTATTATTAAGGAAGGTTAATCATTGTTTTGAAATGATGTGTTTGACCATACTCCTCGATATCCGATAAATTGATTAATTTGAATTAATCAACCCATGCAACTTATGCATTGATAGAAATATGGTCTTCTACCATATGCATTTTCAATTGATTATTTAATAATTAGAAAGTGGTCGATCAACCCATGAAAGTTTTGGTGATTTAAATTGTTTAAATTAGAGTTAGTGGGGACTGCACGAGGGCACTATAAAATATGGAGGGAAATAATACAGCCAAATACTATGATCAATTAATGAAATTTAAAACTATATTGAAAATCTTGAAGCTTTTCCAAGAAGCTACACACATGCATCTAGGGTTTCATTGTGATGTCTTGGTTTGATGGGTGTTTGAACTCACCAGTAATCGTGCATGGGGCTGTTGATTTTATTTTCCACATTCTTATTTTCTAAGAAAATAGATTCATATTATTTGAAAATATGTAGCAATTTCCTTGATATAAGGGTAAGAAGTCTTCCTGAATAAAGGTAGTTTAGATTCTAGAGTCTCTAATTCGACAAGGATAAGGGTTTTTGTAAAGAATTAACAAGGAAATTTTTGAGCCTTTAATTATTCTAGGCATGAATCCTTACTCAACTTATTTTATTTTGAGACTCTAAGTATCAACTAGTTTTTTTGTTCTCTAGTTTATTACTTGATTATAGTATGGTTTAAAGGCATACAAGGATTTACAAGTTTTTATGGAAGATTGAGGAAAACATGGTTAGAATTTGGGTATCGTAGTTTCAATTATCCCTTGTCTCATGGTTTGTAATATGTTATTTTATACATATTTGTTTATCTTTCTTACTTGGTCCATGTCATTGTTATAAAATTGATTTCAGTTTTGGGTATTGCAATAAACATGGTTGGATGCTATGGCCTTTTTTTTTCTTGTATTTTTTGACCTACAAAGTTCTTAGGGTTATCTACGTTGTTTTAGGATTTTTTTGTTTAGGGTGAAACTTTGAGTCTAGGTCCCTATTTAGTTTTCAAAATATACATTTAAATGTATCGTGTCGTACCTGTGTGCTTGAATTTCATATTGTTTAATTCATGTTGGTTTATGATTGATCAACCCGATTGTATATGGGTTGTATATGGTTTGTAAACCTTATCTATTTTATAGTAAAGTTTTTTAGTACTCTACGGTGCCCTCGATGAAATCGAAATATCTCATCGATCTCGTAAGGAAGGTAAGAGTAGGCTAAACAAATATTACGAGTTGAATAAGGGAGATTTTGTTTAAGTAAAATTGTAGGAAAACTAGTTTTCTTTGCTAGAAACCTTGATTGAATCATTCACGAGTTAGTATTAATGATAATGTGACCTGTCGAGATAATATATAATATTTTAAATCCCTTCGAGTTGGGTGATTGGTATTGGCACTAAAACATTGTTAAGGGTTGGTAAATTAGTGGCAAGATAATATGATATTTTACCAACTCGGTTACCATAATGAACTCAACTCACCGAGTTGGTAAAACCAACTCGAATGAGCCAATGGGGAATTCTAAAGAATTTAGGAGATGTAATCCAAAAATTTTGGGTTCTTGTGGATTTTAGATTCATAAGTGATGTAGAATAAGTCCATTATTCTAAGCATTACGAACTTAGAAACCTTATGATATGTCACAAGGTAATGAAGATGATCCTTTGAATGGAAACAAGTTGGATTCAAATTAATAGTCAATAGTATGGCTTGTTTAGTTTAGTATGGATTGTTATTAGTAAGGATGATGTGTTAATTGTTGAGAACTAGCTATTGCATAGCTTATGGTTTATTGATAAATGTTGATTTAATTTTAGAGAATGAATAACCATTTCCTATTCAAGATTTCTTAATAATGTAACAAAAATTATGTAATTGATCCATACCAGTTCTTATAGAGATGACCATGTACATTTTTGTGCTTCATTTTTTAGCATGCTAGTTGAAAAGTATCACCAAAAGGTTAAAGATTAGTTTACGACATATTTCCACTATTGAAGTTCTACTTCTTATGAATGTAATAAATGGGTTGTACTTGATTGTAGTGAAAAGAAAGGATGACTTGATTATCTTATACCTACTTATGTCAATGAAAAGAGTGTATTAGCATTGGTTTAGAAGTGAAATATTTCCTCCGTGACTTATAAAGGTCATTGTGCCTAATATATATGTAACTATATTTGGTAGTCTCTTTTTCAGCTATGTAACAAGTCTTAATTTGAAGATATCGATTGATGAAATGATCATTAAATATTGTGTTCATGACATGTTTTGGTATTGTTGTTAATAATCAATTGTTCTTTATGAACTGATATTTGATTAATAATATTATTGATTAAGATATCTTAATGAAGATATAAATTTTTGTCGAACAATGAAGTTATAATATCACATGGTACAAAAAGGAATTTATGTATGTCTATTAAATTTAACTATCCTTCTAAGTATGAAATAGTGTAAATCATACTACTGACTTTATGTCCTCAACTTCATAAGGTTGATTAACTACACTTAAGATAAACGAATATACGTAAACATTAATTACACACAAGAACCTATGAAAGTGTACTTAAAGAAATAATAATAAGAGATGTACTTACTATTGATAGATAAGATAAGCCATATCTATCGATATACATAGATAAGATGTTATAAATTAGTTTATATGCTACAAAAGGGTTGTTGTCTTTTAACAGTAGTGACATATAATCACATGATTAAGTATCCTCATCATATGATCAAATCACGATGATATGGAGGGAATTACAAAGGTACTTTGTGATCACTTGAAATAGTAAAAAAGACGTAGTTACATGAATTAAGTAAACTAAAAAAATAAAGTATCTATTAATGGAAATTAATGATATTTAATTGACATTATGAAACAAATTAAGTCTTGTACTTGATTAAATTAATCAATTATCAAAGATCAGTATAATTGATGATCACACAAAAGTAAGTATACATTTTATACCATGACTCATGGAGATCACTGCTTACCTCTGCTATGATTTGGATAACATAATGAAACTCAATTAACTTGATACTAGAATTGAAAGTATGTGGTTTGTAATCAAATATAAGAATGATGACATAAACTTCGTGTCATGCGAGCCATAACTATATCAGTTTGGGATGGCTACGGAAAGAGGGATGAATGATTAATGAACTTGGTCATTACATGAACGTATCTTTCCCGTAGGGATACCTGAAGTGAATAAGGCATGAACTATATGACCCAGACATCTTGAGTTATGATAGCTGCGGCTTTGGTGTGTGAACTTATTAATCAATGATTACTTAAGAAGAATAAGGGTAAACCTAATAAGTAAACAATGAATAGTATCCTAACATTGTGTTAATATGGTTGTGTAGTGGATAGAAGGACATGTTTCAAGTGGCCTATGTGCAGTCATGAAACTAGGATATCTAGCGCAATAATAAAAAAACTATGGCCATAGTATTACAAATAACTGATTGTATTTTCTGTCACCATTTCTTCTTTTAAACTGTGTCGTGAGCGGGAGTGAAGTAGTTGTATACTTTCCTAGCTGACACTAAGAAGATGCACATGATTATATGTACCTTTAAAAAGTTCTAACCAAATGATATACTGGATGCATTGGTTCGTGTAGAGAATTGAAATGGGATCAAGTAGAATTTGAACCCTTACAGTTGCACATGGTTATCATAGGATGTCTAGATGGATTATAATCATTAATTAATACTAGATTAATCTTTCATGTGTTGATAATCATTGAAGGCATATCATGTTAGATTTTAATTGTTTCATGTTAAAATTATTGAAGGCGTCAAGATAATTGAATGAGTAAAGGAACAAAAATTCCTTTAGTTTGATGAAATGTAAAGTAGAGTTGTTACATTTTGGTATCAGAGTTGAAGGTTACAACTCTTGGAATTCATGGGTTATTACACTAACTGAACATCTTTTTCTTAATAACATAATATGATGGTTGTAAGAAGGATGAACCGCGAAGAATGAACTAGATCAGATTATGCTATAGGTTTAGAGGTAAATAAGCTAGATAAAAACTCTAACAGTCCTTCATGACACACACAAAATTAGAAATTTTCTCACAGAAGCTTGTAAAGTGTGATGATGATCAATTCTAGGTAAAATAACCTAAACCGATTGGTGGAAATCAGCGAGGGAATCACTTGAATATTGGACTATCTTTTGATGAAAGGTTTTGGAATTTTAAATCCAATATTAAAGAAAACCCATAAGGGTAGATGAAGTAGATAGGTGTGGACTGTCTACTATGGAAGCAAGTGTGCGAAAAGCTATAATGCTAGAACAAAATCTACGATAAATTATAACTTGTAAAGAGAAAAAGAATAAAAAAGCCTTAACTTTTTCTCACCTAAAATTTTAGGGAAATTTGATGGAAAAGAATGGTAGTAGTAAATGTGTGTTGCTAGGATGAAAACAACAATAGAAGTTGTTGTAATTTCCAGCAAGGAGAAGAACAACGCTGCAATGGCTAACAACCAAGAAAAGGAACAAGTTGTTCCTAACAAGATGTTAGGTAAGTTATGAAGGACTTCCTAATGTTGTTTTAGTATAACACTAGTATGATTGAGTTTGTTATATCTAGTGATTAGCTGAAAACAAAATGAGAAATCTGATTTATCTTTTGCATATGAAAAGAAATTTGTTTAAAACTAAAAACCTATGTCTAGATAAATACGGTGGACGTTGTTTAAGCTTCATCAAGGAAATTGGAGTTATAAGTTATTTAAATAAAAGAATTAAGACATAGTGATAGATATTGATTGTTCCCAATGTAAGTCACATGCTTATTGGTATGAAAGACAAACCAATGTCCTGGAAGTTTGCAAAAACAAAAGCATAAAAGGTAAAGAAAGGAAAAATTTATATGGTTTAAGTTATCATTGGTAATGAATCAAGGATGAAGATATCTGAAAAATGAAAACCATAGATTTATTTTGGTAAAACCAACCAAAAAAAGGAAAAATCGGTGGGTACATTTCAAAAAAATGGCAATTGCACAAGGCACGATCTGTAAAGACAAGTGGAATAATGAAACAAAATATCTTGGGAAGAGAGGGTGGATTTTATGTCATATCCCCACGGTTTTATTTTGGATGAGTATATATTTTATCTTGTTATAGATAATAAAATATGTTTGGTTATCTTATTCTTGTGTGATTCTTGGACTATAATCACCATTATGCTTTTGACATTGCAGACAAAGTTGATAAGGAAACATGGTAATTTGGATGATAACGAGTTTGTTATAATTTCATTTTCGATTGTATATAGATTTTGATATTTTACTACTATATTTAAAATATTCTGGTTATGGTAGTATTATATTACAATTTTTATAACAATAAGTGATGGTCTATGATACTTTAATGATGGATACAACATTACCACTATTCAGAAAAGGATGAATTCTTAATAATTAGGTCTGGTAAGTATGACCTTGGTGAGAATAAATTATTATTTATTCACTATAGCTTGATTGGTTGAGAATAAAAGGTGATAGTATTGTTATGATCTAGAGATCATAATACTTGTGCAAATAAAATTGATGGTCATCGACCATATAAAGCAAGATTACATTATTGGATTGGTTATCGACTTATCGAATTATTATGAGAATTGATAATAAATTTAAAAGGTGGAATTTATAATTTGGTATGGCTAAGAATATATATATATATATATATATATATATATATATATATATTTAAATGGTCAATCGACCATGTTAAGGATCCTTGCATTATCAATTAAATCAATATAAAAAGATACAATAAAGTTAAATATCGAATTGAGCATAGTTATATTGATAATTTTATTTTATCGGCCTTTGACACCACCACCTAAGCTACGTTCAATTTATATTAATTGATTTTTCCGAGTCTTTGGACCAACAATTCTCAAAAAATTAATTTATGGAATGAATAGTCTTCGACCGCTCGATGCTTCCACTTCCTCTAGTTGTATGGCTTAGATTGGATGACAAAGTGTCTTGGAAACTAAAATGAGTTGTTAGTTATGGCTAAGTATAACTAGATTTTTGGTGGGAAAAGGTGGTGGTGAAACCGATAGAGTGTCCGATATGCATTCAATACACATTGAATTTCCCTGAAAAGAAGCAAGAAGCTTCTCGAGGAAGCTAACAAAGAGATTATGGGTATTTTTGGTTTCATTCTTTCAGTTATCTTTTCTTTTTTGTATCGAGCTCGCATGCAATAAAATTATGGATCTTTTTTTTTGTCGATTTGTAAATGCACTACATGCATGTTTCAAAAATCTACTTAAATTGTTTGTGATCTTTTAAGATGGTTGTTATGATAAGAATGGGTTTCTCGGATTGATTTGGATATAGTTATTATTTGGATTTATGAGAGAACTTGTGAAAATTGTTAGAAAATATTTTTGGTTGCACTTGGTTGATCGGGAAAAGAATATTTAAGGGATTATAGGTAAAACAGTTCAGGCATGCAATCATTCTTCCCCCATCTTTATTATTTATAACATTTAAATGTTTTAATGGCTTGTGGTTTTGAAATCATTCTCCTGGGTTGATAACTTGGAAAAAGAATTATTTTTTAATGGGAATTGCAAGAGATAACCTCTACTTGATTATATTTGCTAAAATGAATATGTCTCTGTTTTCTTAAGAGATTTGGCTATGGTTGTTTGATAGGCTTTCGAATGTATATGTGATGTGTTCTTGATTTGTTACACTTAAGTTTTTCTTTACTTAGTGAAGTGGGGAAAATACGCAGATAGAGTTACAATTTGGTCTTAACGGAATATATCAGGTTTATGGTTTTCCTTCTCGAATATTATATATGAAGGAAGTAGTGTTATATTAGTGTGATTCTATACTTGCAATGGTAGTGACATATTCTTGACCGGTTAACTTAAACGAAAAGTGATTTCAAATAGATATGGGTACAATCTAATGAACCCATTTGGGTGTAAGGCATATGCTTTTGTGTTTTTTAAGCATGTATAGTATATATATAATCATAATTTTCAATATGATAGGAAGGCCATGTTTATATACCTTTGAATGGTTAAATAGGGATGATCTGGATTTGAAACCCATTTGGGTTTTGTTATATATTCTTGCCTTAGTCTTATTTATGTGGTTACACATAGTGATCCATCCACTATTAAGCTTCAAATCTGTTGATACACACACACACACACACACACACACACACACACACACACACACACACACACACACACACACACACACACACACACACACTTACACTTGAGGATTTGTAAAGGGTTTCATGACCGAAAGAGTGAATATTACGAGGTAGAGCTCTAAATCAAACATGTATATGATTTTTATTACCTTGAATACTTATGTGAGAATGCAAAGGGTAGGATTCAAATCTTGAAGGCCCTAAGGTTAAATGTTTGGATTTAGTCGAAATACTCAATTTTCAATAATGGTATTATGGTTGAAATGTTTGGTTTTAATATGAAAGGCTTATATGGTTCGGAATTGTTAAGGTAAGTTGATGACCTTAAGGTATTGCTTGGAATAATTATTTTTGTTGGGACAATGATTTGACTCTGTTATTATTATAAAGTAGTTTGGGTAATGTACTTTCTTTGAAAAAAAAAAAGAATGGTCTATTGTCCTTGAAGGTTAATTAGATTTTCTTAAATTAGATTGACATCTATTAACTTAGCAAAATGAATACATTATGATGATAGGATAAGTAAAGGAATGATTAATAAAATAGTTCAATGATTACTTCACTATTCTTGCACAACCAGGTGGGTGGAAAACATAGTTAATATGTTTGTGGAAATTAGTGATTTATATTTATGGTCTAATTTTGTATCTAGTCATGATCACTAAATGATTGTGTTTTTTGAGAAATCATAATATATATATATATATATATATATATATATATATATATATTCCTTTGTGATGTTATTATGAAATATTGGAAAAAGAAAGAAAAAAAATGAAATGGTAAAATGTTCTCTTTTATTTGATTTTGGAAAATGATTGGATAGCTAGATTTTGATCATTGAGATATTTTAGTGCTATAAATTGTAAGGATGAGGTGGATAAAATTTTCATGCCATTTTGGTTGGAACTGACCATGTACAATTTTGTACTTCAACATTTTTAGAATGCAGGTTAAAGAACAAGGAAAAAGAATAAAAGGTTTTTTCGATATAAGGATCTGACATATTTGTTGATGTTATTCCAAGTTGTGAAATATCATGAATGTATTATGTTTGATTATGATTTTAAGCTATCTTCATTTGAAAGGCATAATTGTATAAGTGAGCAAGAGCATCGTTGTCTTATTTGTTGAAGGAAATTTAGCCTTAAATGCTAATGTACTATTCTGAAATGGAATATTAAACTTGTATTTATTACAGAGTTATTATTTATAAAGTGAATCAAAATTCATTGTAAGTTATGTTGTTGTACTTACTGAATTCAACATTATGTGGTATATGTTTGATTAATGCTTTATGGATTTAATGTGTTATGAATTATCATATTAAATGAGAAACAAATAAGTATGATATAGCTGTATATGTGGGATAATTACAACTACGGATGTTAGTTAACTAATTTCATAGCGAGATCAAATAAATGTATACTTTTGGATTAATATGACAATTTCGTAAACAAACAAATTATGGGCTGCGATAATAACACATCAAGCTATCTTGGATGTAAATAAATAACTCTTAAATGCGAACATCCTATTATGAAAGATAAGTTTATGAACCTTAGCAACATATTTTGGATGAAATAATGTATCTTTGTGATATAAGGGAAACTTGGTGTAAACTAATTAAATAATATTATTTAATTAAATGATATGATGATCCTAATAAATAGAAATTGTGACCAAATTCGGATAGCTACTTTGTAAAGAAGTGTCTTATTATTGATGCAATTCATTAAGTGAATACTGCTATATAATGTGGACATCTTAAGTTGTCCCATTGTGGTCCACATATTACGATTAACGTATCCGAATGGGAACATGTTCACTAGATTTTCAAAAGTTTTTTTATCCGGTTCTAGTAAGTTTCCTTAGTACCAACTTATTTTAGCTATGGGGAAGGAAATGGATGTAAAATGATGTAAGTCATTTCATAAACAGTTTCTTGCGCATAGGTAACCTAAGTTGGCACAAATGTGCTTCTTCACACGGGTTGAACATGTTTTTCACCTCAAGCGTAGAAATTAAATAATTAACTTAACTAACTTATTAAATTACCATAACTAAACAAAGTGATATGGTCAAGGGACATGTTTCTATTGATGTTTGTGCCATTAAGAAAGCGATCATATAAGCATGAATCTTAAACTTTGGCCAAAGTAGTGTAAGTAATTACACTGTCAAGTTCACCAAGTTCTAATAAAAATGTGAGATGTCGGATGGGATTTGATTGACTGAACCCGGGTAAACACTTAGAAACGTCACTTGTAAATAAATTCCTAGGAAGGTACTACTTGTATACTTTGTATACAGACTCAAAAGAGTAATCTATGGGGGATCGGGTAGATCTAATGGACCCATATTTACACACATGATTAATTAATTTGTTATCTGATTAATTGTAATTATATGGTTGTTGGATTTAAACGATGTTTATTTAAATCAAAGAAGGCAAAAATTAGTATGGGAAATATATGTATTAAAAAAATCCCGTAATTTGAAATATAGAAAAATAGGTGTTACATTTTGGTATCAGAGCTGAAGGTTGTAGCTCTTGGACCTATTGAGTCCTCATGCTAACTAAAATTTAATTCTTGTCTAATAAAGAACATGGTTAAAACAAGGGGAAACATTGCAAATAACGAACATGTAGGTGGTGAGGTAGCCACATCACAGAATTTGGATGCGATACTCACTTCCATTCATGATACATGAAACCACATAGTTGTTCTTGAAAATCAAGTCATGGGTAATGACAATGGTAATGACAGTGATGTCAGTGAATCATCTCAGTAACAACCTAATGCTATAAACAACAATGTTGTGGACCCCAATGTGGGAATTAATGTTAATGCAATAGATCCTTATGTTGTAAATGCTAATGCAAATATGAATGTTAATGAAATTAATCAACCTAAGAACAAGAGGGCACATTTGGTAGTGGAACTGTCAAACGATATCAAGAGGATCAACCCACCAAAGTTTGATGGTATAGCCTTAGGTGATGGAGATGAGAATTGGCTCAACAAAATGGAGAAGTATTTTGCTATTAGAAACTTCTTAGAGGAAACCAAGGTAGTTTGGGGAGCTTATCAACTCTCTAATGAGGCATCCTCATGGTGGGACAACCGATAGGAAGGTAGAACTAGTTATGGATGAGGAAAATATGACCTAGGATCAGTTTAAAGCATACTTTAGACAACATTGGTTACCCCAACTATATTATGATCAGAAGATGTCTAAATTTCAGACACTAACTCAAGGAAAAATGAAAGTGACTGAATACTGGGAGAAGTTCACAAAACTTCTGAAATATGTACCTCAATATCAAACTGATGAGAAATTTGCATCAGAAATTTCATCATGGGATTGAACCTAAGTAACATGAGGTGAATTTTATGTACACGGACCATCAACTATGGAATCTATTTTTGAGAAGGCAATAAGACAAAAAAAAAATACAAACTATTTTTCCACATATAGAGGAAACTAAATAGAAATCTATTAATGCTCCTTCTCCCCTTGCATCTAAAAAGGGTGGCATGGAAGAAGTTTAGTAGTAAGAACAAGAACAGTAATGGAAATGACAAGAAAAATATAACTTGATTAAGACTACTACAAATAATAAGAAAAATGGACAAAACAATGCAACCAGTAAGGAAAGTAAAATAGATAGGAAAGGAGCCTTTGGGTGTTTTGTTTAAAGATAAAACCAACAACACCATATTCATGATGTAGTGAATGATAAGCAAGATGAAAATCAGGTTATGACAGGTTGAAGTTATAGGTAAGTTGTACAGATTACATGTAACCATTTTATTTGATACTAGTGCAACTAAATGTTTTGTTTCAAATAAATTAGCATCTAAAATTAAAAGAAAATATGGTTATATGAAAGAGTAATGGTCTGTTAAATATGGTAAAAATGTTTTCCACATTGTTAAGCAATTCCTATTTGGTGCAACATTGTATCGACCAAGATTTACCAATGAAATAGACCTCTACCTAGCTCCTCTAGGCTCGTATGACATAGTCATAGGTATGAAATGGTTAGCCCAACACAAGGAAACTGTAGACTACCTTGAAAATTGAATCAAATGATTTGATGACCTGTAGAAAATAACATAAATTCAGCGATAAAAAGATGTTTTACATTTATACAAATCACATCCATACATCTTGAGAGGATAAGAAAAAATGTTGCATGTTATATGCTTTAAAAATTGAATATTTGAGTGAAGAAGGTGAGGCTCGTGTGGAAGATTATCCACCATTACGTGAGTACAATGATGAATTTTGAAAAGAACTACTAGTCTTTCACCCAAAACGGAATTTGATTTCACAATAGATATCAAGCCGGGAATATAGCTAATTTCTAAGGCTCCCTATAGAATGACAACTAAACTTGTTGAGCTTAAAGTACAACTTCATGAAATTTTATCAAAAGGTTTGATTAGATCAAGTGTCTCTCCTTGGGGAGCACCGATCATATTTGTAAAGAAGGACAAAACACTTAAGTTATGCATTAATTACCAGTTTCTCAACAAATCCACAATAAAGAATAGATACCCCCTTCCAAGAATTGATGACCTCTTTGATCAGATGTGTGGTGCATCAATTTACTCTAAGATCAATCTACAATCAAGATATCATCAGTTGAGAATAAAATAAGAATATATTCACAAAACTACCTTTAGGACAAGGTATGGACACTTTGAGTTCACTATGTTACCATTTGGGCTTACCAATGCTCTAGAAAATTTTATGAATTTAATGAATAATATCTTTCAAGCATACCTGGAAAAGTTTGTGTTGGTATTCTTGGATGATATTCTCATTTATTCAAAAAGCATTGATGAGCATAATGAACATCTTAGGATTGTTTTAGATGTGTTAAGGAAGAGAAAACTGTATGGTAAGCTTTCAAAGTGTTCATTCTATCAAAACGAAGTACAATATTTGGGACACATAATTAACAAAGATGGAATTTCTGTAGATCCATAAAAATTGCAGTAATAACTAAATGACCAACACCTAAAAATGTACATGAAGTGAGAAGCTTCATGGGGTTGGATGGATACTATTGAAATTTTGTAAAGGACTTCTCGAAATTCGTAGCTCCAATTAACTCACTGTAGAAAAAGGATAAGAAATTCATTTGGTCTGAAAAGTGTGAAAATGCTTTCAATTTTCTGAAAGAAACTAACTACAACACATGTGTTGAAAGTTCCAGATCCAAATGGGAAATTTACTATAGTGACTGATGCCTCCGGTGAAGGCTTAGGAGGTATATTTTTGCAAAATGACCATGTGATTGCATATGAGAGTAGAAAACTCAAAGTACATGAGCTGAATTATGCTCTCCACATGATTTAGAGCTTACTCCCATTGTGAATTCTTTGTAATTTTGGATAATTTACCTTTCTGGGAAAGACCTTTGAACTAAAAAATAGATCATTTCAAGATGAAATAAATCTTCACACAACCAAACTTGAATGCAATACAATGAATATGGTTAGATTTTTTATCACAAGTATGAATTTGATATCAGCTATATAAAAGGTAAGAAAACAGAGTGAAAGATGCACTAAGTCGTAGGAAGAAAATTTCCACCCTTGTCACTTTGAGGACCCAATTCAAAGATGAAGTAAAGAAAGTGATGTTGGTTGATTCCTATTATTAGTAGGTTAAAACAATGCTTGCTGCAAATCCTAATGATAAGAGATACCTAGGATTAAAATTCAATAATTAAGGAGTCCTAAGATTTGCAAATCGAGTTTATATACCCTTAGAAAATGAACTAAGTATGAAAGTGATAAAGAAATTTCATGATGCTCCTTATTCTAGACATCCCGGAGTGACTAAGATGCTTTTTGATGTAAAAAAACAATATTTTTGGAAAGGGATGAAAAAATATATAGTAAACTATGTATCTCATTTCTTGGAATGTCAAAGTGTGTCAAGATTGAACATATGCATCCAACAGATTGTTGTACCCTCACAAAATTCCATAGTATAAATGGAAAGTAATCAACATGGACTTTGTGCAAGGGTTACCAATGTCTAAAAATAAACATGATGTAATCTTGGTTGTAGTTGACAAACTAACAAAAGTAGCTCACTTTATACTAGGGAATCTGAAAGATGATTCACTTGTACTTGCAAAAAGGTTCATGCATGAGATTTTAAATTCATGGTGTACTTGAAAAAAAAATTAGATCAGATCCTAGGATGACTTCTCATTTTTGGAAAACCTTAAATTCAACCTTAGGGACAAAGCTGAATTTCAGTTCTACATACCATCTAGAAATAGATGGAAAACTGAAAGGGTAAATTAGACAATGGAGGATATGCTCAGAATGTACTACATGGATTAGCAGTACAAGTGGGAAGAATACCTACCATTGGTTGAGTTTTCTTATAACAACACTTATCATTCATCACTAAAAATGGCTCCTTTTGAGGCATTGTATGGACAAAAGTGTAGGACACCTATCATTTGGGATAGTGTGGAAGATAGAGAAGTAGTAGGACCTGAAATGTTGACTAAAATGGAACAAAAAGTCAAAATAATTTGTAAACGATTGAAAAGAGGATGCACATATGAAGAAAAGCTAAGCTGATTAAAGAGAGTTGATAGAAAATTTGAACAAGGAGATAAAGTTTTCTTATGAGTTAATCCTAAGAAAATTTCAATTTTGTTTGGAAAATCAGCCAAGTTGTCACCTCTCTTTATTGGACCTTTTGAAATTATTGAAGTAATCAAATCTATGGCATATCAGCTAGCATTGCCTCCCATTGTCTAAGATGCATGGGGTTTTTCATATCTCCTTACTTAAAATGTATGTATCAAATTTATCACATGTACTTAAATATAGCTCATTACAAGTTCAAGATCAAGGTGTCATCGTGGTTGAACAAGGTCCAATGGGACCAATTTTATGAAGAAAGTGCAACTTGGAAGAATTTGGATGAAATAAAAATTACTTTTCCACACCTGTTTCAGTGATAAAACATAAATATTTGTTATTTTTATTATACTTTTGCTATTCATTATTGTTTGAATGACTGAAAATGTCATAAATCTTGTTGTTTTGGAAAAAAATTGGTTGAAATGGGTTGTTAGAGCCAATATAATTCTGTTTGAAAGCTCTGAAAACTTGATGTTGCAAGTTTTAGTTATACTTTTATGAATATTTGATATTTTAAATAAGTATATTCCTTCTGATTTGGTTTAAAATTTGTACATGGATGGAATTAATCATCAAGACGATGATTCTTAAGGGGGAAGTATGTCATATCCCCACTGGTTTCATTTTAGATGAGTATATATTTTATCTTGTTGTAGATAATAACATATGTTTGGATATATTATTCTAGTATGATGCTTGACTGTAATTATCATTATGCTTTTGACATTGCAAACAAATTTGATAACGGAAACATGGTGATTTGGATGAAAATGAGCTTGTTATAATTTCATTGTCGATTATATATACATGTTGATATTTTACTACTATGTTCAAAATATTCGAGTTATGGTAGAATTATATTGCAATTTCTATAACAACAACTTTTGATCTATGTTACTTTAATGATGGATACATCATTACCGTTGTTCAAGAAAAGGATGAAGCCTTAATAAGTAAGCTGGTAAGAATGACCTTGGTAAGAATAAATTACTATTTCTTCTTTATATCTTGATTGGTTGATAATAAAAGGTGATAGTATTTATGATCTAGAGATCATAATACTTGTGTAAATAAAATCAATGGTCATCGACCATATAAAGTGGGATTACATTATTGGATTGGTTATCGACTTATCGAATTATTATGGGAATTGATAATAAATTAAAAGGTGGAATTTATAAGTTGGTATGGCTAAGGAATTTATATTATTATTATTTTTAAATGGTCAATCAACCATGCTAAAGATCCTTGCATTATTAATTAAATTGATATTAAAAAGATATAACAAAGTTGAATATCGACTTGAGCATAGTTATATTGATAAGTTTATTTTATCATCCTTTGACACAACCACCTAAGCTATGTTCAATTGTTGTTAATTGATTTTTCTTGGGTCTTGGGTGGCCATGCTAAAAAAATTAAGTTATGGAGTGAATAGTCTTGACCATTCAATGCTTCCACTTCCTCCAGTTGTATGGCTTAGATTTGATGATAGGGTCTTGGAAACTAAAATGAGTTGTTAGCTATGGCTAAGTTTAATTAAATGTTTTGGTGGGAAAAGGTGGCATTGGAAACTAACAGAGGCCCTGAAATGTAATCAATATACATTAAATTTCCTTGAAAGAAAAAAGAATCTTCTCGAGGAAGCTAACGGAGAGATTATGGGTATTTTTGTTTCATTTTTTCAGATTATCTTTTTGGCTCTATTGAGCTCTGCATGCAAAAACAATTATGGAGCTATTTTTGAATTGACTATAAATGCACTTTGCATGCATGTTTCAAAACTCTACGTAAACTATTTTTGATATTTTTGTGGGATATTTAAGATGGTTGTTATGATAAGAATGGGTTTTCTAGGTTGATTTGGAGATAGTTCTTGTCTAAATTTTCGAGAGAACTTGTGAAAATTGTTAGAAAATATTTTTGGTAACACTCAATTGACTAGAAAAATAAGTTTGAAGGGATTATGGGAAAAACATTTCAAGCATGAAATCATTCTTCCCCATCTTTATTATTTATAGCATTTGAATGTTTTAATCGTTTTTTGTTTTTCAATCATTCTTTTGGGTTAATAACTTGGAAAAAGAATGATTTTCAAATGGGTATTCGTAAGAGATTATATTTGCTAAAATGAATATGGTCGTGATTTCTTGTGAGATTCAGATATGGCCGTTTGATAGGCCTTCGAATGTATATGTGACGTGTTCTTGACTATTGCACTTAAACTTTTCTTTACTTAGTTAAGATGGGGAAAATACTCGAGATAGAGTTATAGTTTGGTCTTAGATGATTTTCCTTCTCGAATAGTATATATGAAAGAAGTAATGTTATAATAGTGTAATTTTGTAACTATAATGGTACAATCATATTCTTGACATGTTAACTAAAATGAACAATGAGTTTGAATAGATATGGGTACGATCTAATGAACCCATCTGGGTTTAAGGCATACGCTTTTGTGTTTTGTTTAAGCACGTATAGTATATATATACGTCTCCATTTTCAATATGATAGGAAGGCCACATTTATATCCTATCGAATGGTTAAATAGGGATGATTTGGATTGAAACCCATTTGGGTTTTGTTGTATATTCTTGCCTTAGTGTTATTTAGGTGGGTACACATAATGAGCCATCCAATGTTTATATATATACTTGATGATTTGTAAAGGGTTTCGTGACATGGGAGAGGGAAGATTACGACGTAGAACTCTAAATCGAACATGTATATATGATTTTATTACCTTGAAGACTTCTATGAGAATGCAAAGGGAAGGTTTCAAATCTTGAAGGCCTTAAGGTTGAATGTTTTGATTTAGTCCAAATACTTGGTTTTTAATAATGGTATTATGGTTGAAATGTTTGGTTTTAATATAAAAGGATTATATGTTTGGAATTGTTGAGGTAAGTTGATGCCCTAAAGGTATTGCTTGGAATAATTATTTTTGTTGGGACAATGTTTTAAGCGTATTATTATAAAGTAGTTAGGGTAATCTACTTTCCTTCGAAAAGAAAAATGAATGGTATATTTTCCTTAAAGGTTAATTGGATTTGCTTAAATTAGATTGAAAGCTATTGACTTAGCAAAATGAATACATTATGATGATGGGATAAGTAAACAAATGATTGATAACATAGCTCAATGATTACTTCATTGTTTCTTACACAACCAGGGTGGGTGGAAAACATAGTTAATATGTTTGTGGAAATTAGTGATTTATATTTATGGTCTAATTTTGTATCTAGACATTATCACTAAATGATTTTTGTTTTGGAAATCATTATATATATATTCCTTTTAGTAATGTTATTATGAAAGATAGGAAAAAGAAAGAAAAAGGGAAATGGTAAAATGTTTTATTTTATTTTATTTCAAAAAATGATTGGATAGCTAGATTTTTATCATTGAAATATTTTGGTGCTATAAATTATAAGGATGAGGTGGATAACCTTTTCATTCCAATTCGGTTGGAACTGACCATGTAACTTTTAACAGAATATGATTAAAGGAGTAACGTACAATTTTGTACTTCAACATTTTCATAATGTAGGTTAACGAAAAGGCAAAAAGAATAAAAGGTTAGTTATGATATAAGGATCTGACATATTTGTTGATGTTATTCCAAGTTGTGAAATATCTTGATTATATCATGTTTGATTATGATTTTAAGAGCTCTTTATTTGGAAGACATAATTGTATAATCGAGCAAGAGCATTGTTGTCTTATCTGTTGAAGGCAATTTAGCCTTAAATGCTAATGTACTATTCGAAATAGAATATTAAATTTGTATTTATTACGAGTTATTATTTATAAAGTGAATCAAAATTGTTATAAGTTATGTTGTTGTACTTATTAAACTCACCAATATGGCATATGTTTGATTAATTCTTTATTGATTTAATGTGTTATGTATGATCATATTAAAGGAGAAAGGAATAAGTACAATATAACTATACATGTGGGACAATTACAACTACGAATGTTAGTTAACTATTTTGATAGTGAGATAAATTAAATGTATAATTTTGGATTAATATGACAATGTTGCAAACAAAAAAATTATGGTTTGCAATGATAACACGAAAGCTATCTTAAATTACATTTAAGATGCAAAATGGATGTAAATAAATAACTCGGAAATGTGAACATCCTATTATGAAAGCTAAGTTTATGAACCTTAGGAAAGTATTTTGATGCAATAATGTATCACTGTGATATAAGGGAAACTTGATGTAAACTAATTATATTATATTATTTAATTAAATGATATGACAATCCTAATAAATATAACTCGGTAGGCCAAATTCGTATTGCTACTATAAAGAAGTGTCCACTTAATGATGAAAGTCATTAAGTGAATACTACTATATAACAGATAGCCTAAGTTTTCCCATCAAGGTCGACATATCATGACTATCATATTTGAATGGGAACATGTTAAGGTATAATTTCAAAAGTTGTTTATCAATTCGAGTAAGTTACCTCATGTTGTCACTAATTTTGACTTCGTAAAATCAATAAGTGTAAAATTTAAATTTTTTTATAAAATTTCAAAGTGTTCTTTCACATGATTTTTCTCCTCATCGTAATTGTCTTATTCTCACAGTCATTTTGGCTTTCGTTTCATCCATTTTGAATAAGCCCTTCTCCGATTACAACGCAAACCGTGTTTTAATTATTTAATTGATATTTAACATGTTATTTAATAAAATTAATATTTATTAAATTTTATGGTTTTTAATTAAAAATATTAATTTAATACTCATATAAGTTATTCGACAAACTTGGAAGAACTTTTTTCTTTTTTAGTAATTTCTATAATTGTCGTGAGCAAGTGTCGAGGGAAATTTTTCTTCTACTTCCAATTGTCATAGACAATTTTAATTTTTCTTCTATCATCCAAGAATTGATGAGGAGACGGTTAAAAGAGGTTACAGAAGCAAAGGAATTTGGGAAAAAGGAGAAACAAGGAAATATTGCAGATATCCAGAGCTTGAAGAAGGAAAATTTTGTTCTGCAGAACTACCCACTTTCACACAAAAGCGACATGAGCATTAGCTAGAGCCAGAAAACCTTGAGAGTTCTAGGTAGTTATCTCTATTTATGAATCAAACAAGAGACCATCCTTCTTCATTTGCTACAACTCCTCTATGCTCTGTGCCACATGCCTTGCTCCAAGAAGCCATGCTAAGAGTAAAATCTATTTGCAATCCACACAACCACAGAAAGGAATACCCACATCTAAGGATAGTGTGCACACAACCACAGAGGGGAGAAGTTGAAGATCACGTTTCCACGCCAGCAATGAGACAAATTAGTCTAGAAAAATAATCCATGTATGCTTGGAAAGGAGAAATAAGACCCAAATGAAGGTCAATCAGATCCTCCACATCGGTCCAAGGTTATTTTTCATGCAAGATGAAGGAAAGAGTCCACACGGCCTACAAAAAGATAAAACAGATCTCCACGCATCTGTTTGGAAGTTCACAAATCTAGGGAGAAAGATATGTTGCCCAAGAGAGAGAGATAATTAGTTTTCCACACCAACACAGAGGTTTCCAATGAAAGGAATTTCACGCAAGTTGTAGTAGAAGGGTGCCCATGTAGATTAGAGCATAAGAATCCATGCAGCCATTTTGAATCTGCCCATGCATGCTAATTAAACAAAAATCCAAACAAAACAAACCAACACATGCATAAGAATTTGTTTTATTTTATTATTAATTTTAAAAAGAAGCGAGAGAGAACAACAATAATGCCACACATGCTTAGGAAGGAGAAATAAGATCAATGCGCTAAAGAAGGAGAAACAAGATCACTACGCTGCAAAGAAAAATATCGTGGTCGTCTGACCCACACATTGCTTTGGAAAATCAAAGTAATTCTTCACGTTGAAGCAACCAGAATCAAGAAAGACAGAGAAATAGTGAATTAAAAAGATTAAATTTGATCCTACGCAGAGCCATTTAAATCTGGATATTTTTTAAAAAGGGTTATTATTTTTGTCGCGGTTTGTATCTATTGAAGTAATAAACTTTGGAGCTCGATATCTTGAAGTCGCATGATCATCGGGAAGAAAGGTTTGGTTTGCTGAATTCTCCCCATCTTATTGTACTCATTTTTAAAATCTCAAGTGTAGAACACTTTGTTTGATATTTTTAAGAATTCAAGAAAAACGCAGTTTACTCGATTTTGCCACGCATGCAATTTCAACTTGGCGGAAGGCCTACTTTGAGAATCCATATCTCGAGCCCAGATGATTTTCAAGAGAAACGGTTTGGTTTGTTGAATTATTCCCACATTCATGTACTTATTTGCAAAAATTCAAATGCGCAACACCTCGTTTGATATTTTTCATGAAGCCAAATAAAACACAATTTGTTTGATTTCGTTGCACATGAAGTTTTCAGCCTATCAAGGTTACTCACTTTGAGAGTTGATATTTCGAACTCAGATGATCTTCAAGAGAAAATACTTATTTTTTTCAGTTATGCCCACCTTCATATGCTCCTTTGTTAAGTTGTAAAATCCTAGGGTGATGTTTGGTATTTTTCCCAGGCTAAAACCAAATGAGATTTTCGTAGTTTTACACACTGTATTTTCCTAAGATTTGAAAGAGTCAACTTTGACCTTTAATATTTGATTGAATAATTTGAAAAAAATCTCTCGACACGAAAATTTTGGTACCTTAATATACTCCCCCCGGTGATAGTTTCTCATAACAAGATTTATTATTTTCTGAGGCGGTTTCATAGGTGATTTGTGTAGTTTTGCAAGAAGGAAATAATAGCTTGAAATCACGTTTTGTCACAATCATTTCATCTCCAAACAAAACAATTTTGTAGAATATATTTTATAACATTCTACTAACCTTGACAAACCATAGAGTACAAAAACATCGCCAATACCAATTTGGGACATGTCAACGTAGGTCAATCTACGATCGCATATCAACCGAAAGTGAGTCACAATTTTATTTTCAATTGTTTCGAATTGGTCATCACTTGCATGGATGAACCACGAAACACATGCGGTGTGGTGATTCAATTCCAAAAGCCATGAAGTAGAAGCAACCTCTGACTTCCTTATTATGCGGTATAGATTGTAACTATTGGTAGAGGTCTTTTTGGAGTCAAAAGCCATTGATATCGACAAAGATCGACTATGGGAGAAACTTGTCTACATCAATTGTCTTAATTTAATCATTGTACGGATCTATTCATTGAAAAATTAAAATCAATAACAAGTGCAGTTGTGTGGATCATCAAGAAAGGCCACATCATTCAAGCATGTCCCTGTCAGCTCTCGGTTAGCATCACCGCATGATACTTCATTAGTTAGTCTTGAAGTTCGGTGTTCTTGAATTGGACGATCATGAATGGATCAAAATGGTAGCACTTCAGGATGGTGACAATGACAAAAGACATAATTCTAGGGAGTGAATTGCAATCTCAACTCTTAGGATATCTTCTCAATGGGGAAATATCAAAAGTTGGATTATGAAAAACCAAGGTGGCGTAACGAATACGGTCTCATGACAAATGAATAATTTACCATGGAAAGGTATTCAAAGCATGTGGATAATTGTGTGTAATTGTGAATGTGAATGTGAATAAAGACAAAATTTCTCACACCAGGATGTTTCTCAAACAGAGAGGTGGATGAAGTGCTCAAGTTTTAAGCTCGACTCTCTTGTCATCTAGAGGATTGTGGAGCACGGTCAATGAGTTCATTCCCGTACAACCGGGATAGGCGGACTCTTGGCCGAATGGATGAGCCACGATCCTAGGTGTCTGATCTAGGTGGTGCATTGCTAACTAATATGTCTATGTGTGTGTCCAAGTCATTGAAGTGGGGTCCACATGTACCCATTTCTTTTTGTTATAAGCGGTGTTATTTAACTCACTTTTGGAAAAAAATTGATAACTTAAGTGGTTTTTATTTTTAGTCTCTTTTTAAAAGTTGGTTGAAAAATTCAAAGTCACTTAAGTGCCCTATTTAATGTTCATGTAAACCATAACTACTTTATAACCAACTTTTGGGTTATAAAAGGATGGTCAAGGCTCATTTGTAAAGGGTAACTTTGAGAGAGAGAAAAAATATTTTTTTGTGCAAGATTTTTTTAGGAAAGAAACTTTGTGTTCTTTTGTGAAGAAATTTTGGAGTTAATGAACTATGAACTTTTTGTCTCATTAATTATCTCTTGTAGCATTTGATGTTCTTATGTTCATTACATGTTAGATGTTTAAATCTTGCATGCAAATATTATCTTGGATCTTATTGTCAATGCTAATAATATGTTGTTCTAGTTCACATTGATCAAACTCGATTATCTACTTGCTCACGTGTCTTCCCTTTTACTCATTCTCGTTTAGTTGTTGCAAAATCCATTTTATTTGTGTTAGTTATTTATTGTTCTTCTCCATGAAATATTAGGCTATGTTTTTACCTAACTCTTGCATGTTTCTTTCATTCATTCCTTTCAATTCATTTCCTTCATTCCATTCCATCCCCCTCATTCACTTTTCTTTGCATTGATGTTCCAAAACACCCCCACATACAATTTTGAATGTACATGTGTAATTACGATTTTGGTTTTCGGTAAAGGTAGCCTCACCTTCATTGAGGAGGGACTTCATTCCCACATTGTTACATGTCATTACAACAACAAATGTCTGCAAATCCATATGCTAACATTTTTGGCAATTATGTCGGGATTAGAATCATTAACAAAGTGCTTGGTTAAATCTTTATGACTATCCCCTCTGCAAAATTAGGATTTCTTCAACCGAACCTTGTGCCTAATGAATATTTTCAAGGAGAAATTGTTGTCAACCTTGAACAGAGCTTGGGAAAACCGTGAAATCTTGCAACAATGTGTGGTTGTTTGTAGAGCCACCGAAAGAGAAATCTACGTTGAAGACCTTAGAAGAAGAGCACCCACACTTGTGGCGAGGAAGACATCATGGACACGTGTTGATCGTTGTTCACCAATGCAGCCCTCTTCCATCATGGAAATAATTTGTATGAATATTACAGTACTCACCTATCTTGCAACCAAATATTCTTTTTTAGATACTCAAAAAGACATATCATCATATTTGAGGCAAGCTATTTGGAAAAAGCACACAAACAACTATCATTTTCATATCACCGCATTAGTACTAGATAACGAATAAGATCAAGTTCGAGAGTTGTTAGAGTCAATCAGGCATAAAGAAATCAAGAAAGAGAGTGAAGAGAAAAGGATAGAGCTGATTAAAACATGCCAAAGTAATCCTTTCATAGTAGAGATTTCAAAGTGGGGAAAGAGGTTTACTCAAGGAGAAAAAGCTAAAGGTCTATTTGATCCCATTTTTGAGTTTGAAGGAAATTTTGGTTTCAAGTTATCTCCTCCAAAGAAGAACAAACCTCATAGATATGTAAGCCTTGCATCAAGTCCGAAAGAGCAAGCAAGGAAGGAATCACTACAAGCCAAGCACTTGTCCTTGCTCATGTTGTTTGCCTTCGCATACCACATTTCCCAAGATGGTAGTTAACGTACCATGGGAAAAGCCATAGGGTCATTGGCCTTACCGGCTTGAATGACCTCCCACGAGGATCGAGGAAGATTCTTCCCAAGTTCTATGGAGATGAAGAGACATCACCAGATGACCACATTTCTGTCATCTTTGCTACATGTGTAGTTTTGTCACTAGAATATGAAGATTTTTCTATTTGCCTCTTCGTTGAAACATTGCATAATGTTGCCATAGATTGGTTTCATCATCTGCAAAATGGATGGATTAAAAAATGGAATGATATGAAAACTAAGTTTGAAGATCAATTCAAGATGACAAAATATGAACATGCTCTTCTTTCCCAACTATCTCAGGTGAAGAAAGAGCCAACAAAACCCATGAGGAATTTCGTGGCTAAATTCAACAAAATGGTGAACAAAGTTCCAACCAGGATTTACCTGAACCCTGATGGAAAAAAATGTTTCTTTATTAGCACACAACAACCAAAGTGTGCTATCAGCTGAGAAGGGCTAGAGTGGCTACTTTGGAACTTTCTTAATCCTTGGCCATAGAAATTTAGGATGACTTAATCATGGCAGAAAAATTCAAGAAAACTTCCCTCAAGGGAAAGAGTCAAGAAAACCCCAATGCTTCAGAAGCTATACTCACTAAGTTGGCTAATGATGTGCTAGCTTTGAAAAAGAAATTTGCTCAAAGTAGTAAACCTACTCCTTATAAAGACATCCCAAGAAAAGGCTACATTCCCAACAAATCCAGGATTGCAAGTGCTTTGATGAGGCTTGCTATTGAAGTAACTCCCACAACTAACTCAAAGTGTGATGTCGTTGAAGAAAGTGATGATGAAGTTGAGGTCGTCAAGGTTGACGAAGAAGAGCTAGACTCTGGAACATTTGAACCTGAAGTTGAAGAGCCTGAAGGAGAAAGTAATAATCATTTCTTTGAGTACCGTTCAGAAGAAGAAGACGAATATGAAGAAATTATAGAAGATATGAATAGTCAATCCTTCGTTGTCTTCACACACTCTCAGAAAAAGGAGCAAAGTACCACTAAGGTGGAAGATAAAAAGAGCTCCAAGGAAGTTCCTAAAGAATCTAAGACTAAGGAAATTTCTAAAGAATCCAAGACAAATGAGACTCCTAAAGAGTCCAAGGTGATTGAGGTTTCCAAGGTCAAAACTATCTTAAAGAAAGGAGGGCCTTTATCAAGTCAATCAGTTGATAAATCAACTATGAAGAAAGTTTCTTCTTCCACATCAGTATCAACCAAGCTCGAATCAAAGGTCAAAAGTGTGTCATCTTCAAGTTCGAAAGAACTAGTATCTGAGACTTCAAATATGTTCATTTTGCCCAAATTTTATATTATTGATCATATCAATAAAAAAATTTCTATGTCACAAGAAGAGTACTTGAAGTCCAATAAGGATCAACTTGAGAAATTGGTCTAGTTTATCAAAGGTGAATCTACTGTTCATTCCTCAAAAGGAATTCTAAAAACTCCCAAAGATGGGAAGACTCAAAATATTGTGGTGGCCACTACACCTTCAAATGAAATGATTGAACCTTTATTTGTGTCCTTTCTTATCAACGGATGCAAATTAAGTAATTACATTATAGATTACGATGCATCGGATAATGTAATGCTGGGAAAGTAGCACATGCTCTTGGGTTAACTTATACAAGAACATTCGGATCTTGTTACTCAATGGAGACAAGACAAGTTCCTCTGTTTGGTTAGATTAAAGATGCTCAAATGATTTTAGCTCAATTTCCTCAAAGGTGAGTCAAGGTAACCATTCTAGTTGCTAGACATTCCTACTTCATATGGTATGTTGTTGAGTATGAAATTTTGTAGAGATCGGGTGGTGAGATTCAAATGGAGCAAGATTATCATGTTATGATCCCTATTAGTGTAGAAATTAAGAAGCTAATGCCGAAGACTAAGGAAAAATTCAAGGTGACGAAAACCATGATCCCCGTGCACAAGTCTTATTTCAAAACTCAAGTATGGGTAATTATATGATGAGACTACAAAGGATCATACATCCGAGGTCACTTGCCAAGACCCTAATGGGATATGGACTCTTGAGTTTGATGGAAGTTGTTGGTCATCGAGTTACGGCATATGAGTGGTGCTCATATCTCCGAATGGTAAAATATTTCCTTTTTCTTACAAACTCCAATTTTCAAATACTAACAAGATTGCATAATATGAGGCATTAATCCTTGGCCTCCAAGTTGCTAAAGAGAAATGGATCAAAAATTTGAAAATTTTCAAAGATGCGGATTTGATCATGAAACGAGTTAAAAATTAGTTTTAAGAAAATAATGATCATTTGAGACACTACAAAAATAAAGTGTGGGACGCGATAGAAGCCTTTGATTCTTTTTCCATAAAATCTGTCCCTCGTGAAAAGAATGACAAAGCATATTCTCTAGTCAGTCTCATCTTCATTAATGATTCCTCATTTAGAGTTTGATCAAGACAAATACACCATTGAAATGGTTTTTAGGCCAAGTGTTCCTGACAATGCAAAAAATTGGCAAGTATTCAATGATGATCAACAAATTATTGCCTTCTTGGAAAAGAGAGATAATTTTGAATAGTTGTACTTTAAAGGAAGTGATTCTGCATTTCATGAATTGATGACCTCACCCATTCAAGAAGGAGTTGAGAATGAGGATCCTAGTGATGGCATCATTCAACTCAAAGGAAATAAAATTCCAAAAGGATTGGTTTCACTTGAAGAAATTTTTGATAAACATGATAGGTTTATCAAAGAGAAAGAGCAAGTAGGACCTGCAAATTCTGCTGACTATGAGCAAGTTAACATTGGTACCAAGGACAAACCTTGCCTGGTCAACATCGGTAAGTGTTGCTCACTTGAGGAGCGCAAGAAATTCATAAGCCTCCTTACCAAATATTCTAATGTCTTGGCTTACTCATATGAAGACTTGAAGTCTTTCCAACCTAGGGAAATGGAGCATGCCATACCCTTGAAACCTGGTGCAGTTCCATTTAGGAAGAAGCAAAGACAGTATAATCCCAAGATAGCAGGGATAATATTCCATGAGGTTCAAAAGATGTTAGACACACAAATAGTTTTTCCTATTCGACATTCAACTTGGATAGCTAATATTGTACCAATTCACAAGAAAAATGGAGAAATTAGGATTTGTGTGGATTTTTACAATCTTAATCAAGCTTCCTTGAAGGATAACTATCCACTTTGCCGGTCATGGACCATATTCTGTAGACAAGTAACTAGATCAGAAATGCTATCTATGCTAGATGGTTTCTCTGGTTATAATCAGATTGAAGTGGCTAGAGAAGATCAAAATAAAACCGCATTCACCACCCCCTGGAGTATGTTCACGTATAAAAGAATGCATTTTGGTTTGATTTTAATGTCGGTGTAACTTTTCAAAGGGATATGGATATGAAATTCATAGATTATAAATATAATATCATCGTGATATACCTAGATGACTTGACAATGTTCTTAAAGAAATGAGAAGATACCTAAGAGATTTAGAAATAATATTATAAAGGTGAGACTTTATAAGATTTCTCTGAATCCAAAAAGTCTATGTTCGGAGTTACAAAAGGGAAACTCCTAGGTCATATTGTTTCTAAGGAAGGAACTAAGATTGATCCTGAGCACGTTCAAGCTATCAAGAATCTTTCCTTGCCTACAAGTAAGCTTGGAGTCCACTCATTCTTTGGGAAGGTAAATTTTTTGAGAAGGTTCGTGCCAGATTTTACTTAGTGACCAAAGAAATCACTGATATGATGAAAGGAAAAGAATCCTTCAAATGGTTGAAAGAAGGTAGAGAAGCATTTGAAAAAATCAAGGGTGCTATTGCAAAAGCTCCTACATTGGTGTGTCCCGATTTTAAAAAGGATTTCATAATCTATTGTTATGCTTCGTCGCACACTATCTCTGTCATCCTGAATCAACAAAATCAAGAGGGAATCAAATCTCTTATTGCATTCATGAGTTCTGGATTCAAGAAACATGAACTAAATTACACTCCCCTTAAAAGGCATGTGTACGCGAGTGGTGAGAGCCTTGAAACATTTTAGGTACTATGTGTTGAATTTACACACCAAAGTCTTAGTACTAGACACCGCAGTTAAATCGATGTTGATGCAACAGAACCAGGATCTAAAAGAGGTAACTGGGTCTCCAAGATCCAAGGAATATGATTTGGATATCAAGCCTACCAAGTTAGTTTGAGGAAGAGGACTCTACCAACTCATCGCAGAGAATGAGCCACGAGATGACTCTGAAGAAGAACCAGTTGAAGAAAGTTTACCACTAGTAGTTTTCGTTAGTACCACAGATGAATGGTATTCTGATATAGCCTACTTTCTCACATATGGTGAATGTCCTAAAAATATGACAGACTAAGGAAAAGAGAGCTATCAAATTGAGAGTCTGTTAGGTACATTATTTGGGACAACACATTGTTCAAGAAAGGAATTGATGGCATGTTCCTTAGATGTGTTGATAAGGAACAACAACCCAGGTTGTTTGAAGCCTTTCACAATCATGCTTGCGGTGGTCATTTCTTTGGCCCAGTGACAACTCATAAAATTTTGTGAGCACATTATTACTAGCCCACTATGTTTTTCAATGCTCAAAAATGGGTGACAAAATGTGAAGCTTGTCAGCAATTTGTTAGAAGACCAAAATTGGCAACTTTGCCTTTGAATTGAAGAACCCTTTCAACAATGGGGTTTAGATTTCATCGGAGTTCTGAATCCTAATTTTAGTGCTAGTCATACTCACGTACTCACTACAACTAACTATTTTACAAAGTGGGTATAAGCTATACGAGTGAAAAAAACATGTACTGCGGTAGTATGTGACTTCATCAAAGAGAATATATTGATTCATTATGGAATTCCACAAAATATCATCACGGAAAATGCCACCAATTTCTCTTCTATAGAGATGATAGGTTTTTTTATGGGTATGGGATATCTTTATCTCATTTATCATATTACTACCCTCGGGAAACGGTCAAGCAGAATCCAATAACAAAAACATCATTTACTATCGTGTGTAAGTTAGTCGAAGAAAATCAAAGAACTTGATAGAAAAATTTATATGACACATTGTGGGATGACCGCATAACTCCCAAAAGAGAAATTGGGATGTCTCCATTTCAACTTTTTATTGGAACCGATGCTCAAATTCCCATTACATTAGAGTTACCAGTATTACGATTGGCTCAAGCAGTTGACGATGAATGCTTCGCTAATGCATTGGATAAAAGGATCATGTTTCTAAGAAAGCTTGAAGAGCAAGAGAAGTCAAGTGGCAAACAAGATTGAGGAACACCAATCCAAGGTAAAAAAATTGTTCTACAGAAAACTAGGGAGAGTCAATTTCAAATCAATGACTTAGTTCTTCTCTAGGATAAAATGCATGAACCAAGAGGAAAGCACGGGAATTTTGATTCGTTGTGGATAAGCCCGTTCAAGATCAAAAATTTCTATGGAAATAGTACCTATTACTTAGCGTATCCCGATGGAACTCATTTGCCTTTGCCCTATAGCGGGTAATATCTCAAGCACTATCAAAATTGAAAACGGGTTGTCCCACGCATGTACTTAGGTAATTAGGATTTTGGTTTGTTTGGTTTCCCTGTTTTTCGGTTTCCTCTCTTTTGTCATCCCGTTTTCATGCTCCTTCATTTTTGGGATCGTGGTCATTGAATATTTGGGTCTGGGTTTGTTGTTGCATCCATGAAGTCCTTGTCCCCAATTCTGACTAGTTGTTGTCACTAATTTTGACTTCAAAAAATCATCAAGCATAAAATTTTAAAATATATATATAATTTCAAAGTGTTCTTTCACGTGATTTTTCTCCTTCATCATAATTATCTTATTCTCACAGTCATTTTGGCTTTCGTTTCATCCATTTTGAATAAGCCATTCTCCCATTACGATGTAAACTGTGTTTTAATTATTTAATTAATATTTATCATGTTATTTAATAAAATTAATATTTATTAAATTTTAGGGTTTTTAATTAATAAATATTAATTTAATACTCATAGAAGTTGTTCGAAAAACTTGGAAGAACTTTTCTTTTTTATTAATTGTCGTAACTGCCATGAGCAAGTGCCGGGGGCAATTTTTCTTCCGCTTCCAATTGTCATAGACAATTTTAATTTTGCTTCTATCATCCGAGAATTGATGAGGAGATGGTTACAAGAGGTTGTAGAAGCGAGAGGAATTTGGGAAAAAGGAGAAACAAAGAAATATTACAGATATCCAGAGCTAGAAGAAGGAAAAGCTTGTTCTACAGAACTACCCGACTTTCACATGGAAACTGGCATGGGCATTAGCTAGAGCCAGGCAACCTTGAGAGTTCCAGGTAGTTGTCTCTATTTCTGAATCACACAAGAAGCCATCCTTCTTCATTTGCTACAACTCCTCTATGCTCAGGCCACACGCCTTGCTCCAAGAAGCCACGCCAAGAGTAAAATATGTTTGCAATCCACATAGCCACAGAAAGGAATACCCATGCCCAAGGATAGTGTGCACACAACCACAAAGGGAGAATTTGAAGATCATGTTTCCATGCCAGTAATGAGACAAATCAGTCCAGGCAAAGAATCCACGCAAGTTGCAGCAAATGAAGATCCATGCATGCTTGGAAAGGAGAAATAAAACCCAAATGAAGGCCTAGCCAGATCCTCCATGTTGGCCCAAGTTTAGTTTTCATGCGGGATGAAGGCAAGAGTCCACGCAACCTACAAAAAGACAAAACAAGATCTCCATGCATTTGTTTGGAAGTTCACAAATACAGGGGAGAAGGATCTGTTTGCCCGAGAGAGAGAGATAATCAGTTTTCCATGCCAACACCAAGGTTTCCAATGAAAGGAGGTTCATGCAAGTTGCAGCAGAAGGATGCCTACACAAGTTAGAGCATAAGAATCCACTGACCATTTTGAATCTACCCATGCGTGTTAATTAAACAAAAATCTAAACAAAACAAACCAACGCATGCATAAGAATTTGTTTTATTTTATTATTAATTTTTAAAAAGAAGCAAGAGAGAACAAAAAGAATGCCACACATGCTTACGAAGGAGAAACAAGATCACTACGCTGCCAAAGAAAAAATATCGGTCGTAAATGCACCCATGCATTGCCGGAAAATCAAAGTAATTCTTCACGTTGAAGCAACCAGAATTAGGAAAGACAGAGAAATAGTGAATTAAAAAGATTAAAGTTGATCCTATATGGAGCCATTTCGACCGGATATTTAAAAAAAGAGTTATTATTTTTGCCGCGGTTTGTATCTATTGAAGTAATCAACTTTGGAGCTCGATATCTCGAAGTCTGATGATCATCGGGAAGAAAGGTTTAGTTCATTGAATTCTCCCCATATTATTGTACTTGTTATTCAAATTTCAAGTGTAGAACACTTTGTTTTATATTTTTCAAGAATTCAAGAAAAATGCAATTTACTCGATTTTGCCATGCATGCTGCATTTCAACTTGGTGGAAGACCTATTTTGAGAATCCATATCTCAAGCCCACATGATCTTCAAGAGAAACGGTTTGTTTTGTTGAATTATTCCCATATTCATGAACTTATTTAAAAAAATTCAAATACGAAGCACCTCGTTTGATATTTTTACGAAGCCAAATAAAACACAATTTTTTTGATTTCGCTGCACATGCAGTTTTCAGCCTGTCAAGGTGACTCACTTTGAGAGTTGATATTTTGAACTCAAATGATTTTCAAAATAAAATAATTGTTTCGTTAAATTATTATCACCTTCATATGCTCTCTTTTCAAGTTGTAAATTCTCAGGGTGACGTTTGGTATTTTTCCTAGGCTAAAACCAAATGGGATTTTCGCAGTTTTACATTTGCATTTTCCTAGTAGTTTCAGAAGAGTCAACTTTGACCTTTAATATTTGACTAAATAATTTGATTGAAGAAAAACCCTATGACATGAAAACTTATGGTAACTTAATATAATCCCTCATCTAGTGAGAGTTTCTCATAACAAGATTTGGTAATTTTTCCAGGGCACTTTCACAAGCAATTTGTGTAGTTTTGGAAGAAGGAAGTAATAGCCTGAAGTCACGCTTGTTTCACAATCATGTCATCTCCAAAAAAATGATGGTGTGAAATGGATTCCAGAACATTCTACTCACCTTGACACTCCATAGATTATGAGAACATCGTCGATACCAACTTGGGACACGTCGCGTAGGTCAATCTATGATTGAATATCAACCAGAAAGTCGATCCACAATTTTCTGACGATTTTTTGAATTGGACATCATTTGCATGGATGTACCGCAACACCTACGCAGTGTGGTGGTTCAACTCCAACAGCCCCAAGTAGAAGCAACCTCTCGAATTTTTCATTATACGGTATAGGTCGTAACTATTAGAAGAGGTCTTTTCAAGTCAAAGCCATTGATATCGACAAAGATCGATAATGGGAGAAACTTGTCCACATCAATTGTCTTCACTTAATTGTTGCACGGATCTATTCATTGAAAAATTAAAATCAATAACAAGTGCAGTTGTGTGGATCATCAAGCAAGGCCGCATCATTCAAGCATGTCCATGTCAGCTCTCAATTAACATCGAATGCAATACTTCATCGGTCAGTCTTAAAGTTGGAGCATTCTTGGATTGGACGATTGCAAGCGGATCAAAATGGTAGCACTTTGGGATGGTGACAATGACAAAAGAAATAATTCTATGGAGTGAATTGCAATCTCAACTCTTAGGATATCTTCTCAATGGGGAAAGATCGAAGTTGGATTATGATAAACTAAGGTGGTGTAATGACTACGGTCTCGCGAAAAATGAATAATTCACCGTGGAAAGGTATTCAAAGCATGTGGATAATTATGAATGCGAATGTGAATAACAACAAATTTTCTCACACCAAGATGTTGCTCAAATGGAGAGGTGGGTGAATTATTCAAGTTTAAATCTTGGCTCTCTTGTCATCTAGAGGATTGCGGAGCATTGTCGATGAGTTCATTCCCATACGATCGAGATAGGCGGACTCTTGGCCGAATGGATAAGGCACTGATCCTAGGTGTCTTGATCTAGGTGGTGTAAAGACTAACTAAAATGTCTATGTGTGTGTCCAAGTCATTGAAGTGGGGTCTCATGTACCCATTTCTTTTTGTTATAAACTGGTGTTATTTAACTCACTTTTGGAAAAAAATTTTATAACTTAAGTGGTTTCCATTTTTAGCCTCTTTTTAAAAGTTGGTTGAAAAATTCAAAGTCACTTAAGTGTCTTATTTAATGTTCATGCAAACCCTAACTACTTTGTAACCAAATTTTTGGTTATAAAAGGATGGTCGGGGGCTCATTTGTAAAGGGTGACTTTGAGAGAGGAGAAGAAAATATTGTTTTGTGCAAGATTTGTTTCAGGAAAGAAACTTTGTGTTCTTTTGTGAAGACATTTTGGAGTTAATGAAATATGAACTTTGTGTCCCATTCATTATCTCTTGTAACATTTGATGTTCTTATGTTCATTATATGTTAGATGTTTGAATTTTGCATGCAAATATTATCTTGGATCTTATTGTCAATGCTACTAATATGTTGTTCTAGTTCACAGTGATCAAGCTTTGATTATCTACTTGCTCACGTGTGTTCCCTTTTACTCATTCTCATTTAGTTGATGCAAACTCCATTTTATTTGTGTTAGTTATTTATTGTTCTTCTCCATGCAATATTAGGATATGCTTTTACCTAACTCTTGCATGTTCCTTCCATTCATTTCCTTCATTCCATTCCATCTCCCTCATTCACTTTTCTTTCCATTGATGTTCCAAAACACCCCCACATACAATTTTGAATGTACATGTGTAAATACAGTTTTGGTTTTCAATAAAGATAGCCTCACCTTCATTGAGGAAGGACTTCATTCACACACTGTTGCATGTCATTTACATGCGTGCAAATCCATATGCTAACACCTCGGTACCAAATTATGTTGGATACGGGGAAGGGAATGGATTCTAAATGACGTAATTCATTTCTTAAACACTTTCTTCCCCATCGACAACCTAATTTGTCACAGATGTGCTTCTTTGCATGAGTTGAATAGGTTTTACACCTCAAGTGTAACAAGAAACTAAAAAATTAACTAACCAATTCAATTATGATAACTAGTTAAAGTGATATGGTGAAGGGACTTGTTTTTGTTGACTTGTGTGCCATCGAGAAACTGATCATGCAATCATGACTCTTAAACTTTGGCCAAAGTAGTGTAAGTCATTACAATGTTAAGTTCACCATGTTTTTGTAAACAAAGTGGGAGATGTTGGATGGGATTCGATTGACTAAACCCCAGGTAGACACTTAGAAACATCACTGTGAATAAATACATGGGGAAGATACTACTTGTATGTTTTATATATAGACTCAAAAGAGTAATCTATGGGGGATCAAGTAGATCTAATTGACCCATAGTTATGCACATGATTAATTGATTCGTTATCGATGAATTGTAATTATATGGTTGTTGGATTTAAATCTTGTTCATTTACATCAATATAGGAAAGCTTGATTAGTATGGGAAATATATATTAAAAAAATTCCCGTAATTTGAAGTATTGAAAAGTAGGTGTTACAATTTAAAATAATGTTTTCCTTGTTTGTTTCTGCAATATGTAACTTGTTTTTGAATATTTGTTATGTATTATAAATATTATTGTATGTTATGATTGATTGTAATGACAAAAATTATGTCATATTGCTGATTGTGTGACAATTTTGTTGGTTGAAAGGTTGTTACAACCAATAAATTTGAAATCAAATAAAATGAAATAAGGAAAAATTTAAGTTTTGGATAAAAATGTTAATTGTTATCCTTAGCTATTAGATATAACTTTGTGATTAGTTATTATGATTGTGATTAATTAGTAAAAATCATGAGGACAATGATTTATTAAGGGGGAATTATGTCACATCTTGAAATTCAAGTCTGTTTTGGCCGAAAGGGATGAGTCGTAAATGAACAGTGGGTTATGAGAGCCGAAGAATAAGCTCTATTGCGTAGATGTATATCCACACATGCATATGCATATCCTAAAAAGGATATGCACACTTGCTTATAGTTTCATGTACAATTGCACAACAACATTTGTTGTTCAACACTTGTAATGTATTTAACATTCATGACGTATTCTTATTTTGCTTTGATGATCGTATGTACTTACTTTGCTAGGTATGATGATGCGCTACATTGTTGGACTGTTTGGTTGTTGTACCTAAATATTGTGGTGAACCATACTATGTTGTGTGTTATGAGTTATCTTGTTGAAATTGATGATCAATGCATTAATATATTGCTTGGTTATTGAATCAAATATTGATCCTATGGATTATCTAGCTTGTTGGGAATAATGATTTCGAATGAAATGGATCTATACATGGTTGCAATAATATAATTTTAGTATGGAAACATAGTTTGACAACATAATGCTAACCTTATTTTATTATCATGGTGGTCAAAGGCCGTAAATCATAATAGAGGTGGTCCTAAGTAAGAGTAGGTAAAAATTGGGACCGTCAAGGAAAAATTTTAAGTTTGATTTAATCGGAAAGGTAAAATGCAATGCTTATATATTAAGGAAATATATTGGTAAATCTATTGATCTTAGATTCAATGTTTTACTAATTAATGACTTTGTTGTTATGTAAATAATGCGTAAATAATTATTGGAAGATCACCATGCACTATGCTAAATTTGTTTGATTTCATTCGTGTCTTTGACGGATCGTAATGCCAAGTCAAGTGGTTAATTGAGTATGTTTGATCTTAGACCTTAAAGTAGAATTAAAATTACTAATTGTAATGGAAGCCATTAATGTAACAATGATTCTAAGATAGTAATAAACATTTAAGTGCATGGTTGATGGCATTTTTATAAAGGTATGGTTTTACACTTTTGGTTTTGGTTAATTATTATAAAGGAAGGTTAATCATTTTTTTTAAATGAGGTCTTTGACCATAATCCTTCATTAAGTCAAATTAATTAACTCATGAAACTTATGCATGCATAGAAATATGGTCTTCTACCATATGCATTTTTAATTGATTATTTAATAATTAGAAAGTGGTTGGTCAACCCATGCAAGTTTTGGTGATTTAAATTGTTTAAATTAGAGTTGGATGGGACTGCAAGAGTACACCGCCAAATATGGAGGAAGTAATGAAACCAGCCACTACATCCAACATTGTGATCAATTAATTGCATTTAAAGCTCTCTCGAAAATCCCAAAGCTTATCCAGATAAGCTAAACACATGAATCTAGAGTTTCAATTGTGATTTTTGGCAGTGGGTGTTCGACAGAAACAGGAATGTGCATGGGGTTGCTAAGTTTATTTTTCCACATTTATCTCTACTAAGAAAATAGATTCATATTATTTGAACATATGTAGAAATTTACTTGATATAAGGGTAAGACATCTTCCTTATTAAAGACATTTCAAATTCTGAATTCAACTTGATTCGTTTGGCATAAGGGTTTTTTGAATGAATTAACAAGGAAAGTTGTAGGGCCTTCAAGTATTCTAGGCATTGATCCTTACTTGAACTTGTTGTTTAATTTTGAGATATTGAGTACTAGTTGGTTTTTTGTTTTCTGGTTTATTTATTGATTATAATATGGTTTAAATGCATATAAGGAACTACAAGTTGTTATGGAAGATTGGGAAAACATGCTTACCATTTTGGGTATTGTAGTTTCAATTTTCCCTTGTTTGTGGTTTGTAATCTATTATTTTATCCACATCATTTGTATTCCTTACTTGGTGCATGGTGTTGTTATAAAATTGATTTCAGTTGGGGTACATTAGAATGAACATGCAGTCGGATCTATGGCCTTCCATTTCTTGATATGTTTGACTGCTTAAAGTTCTTGGGGTTATCTATGTTGTGTTAGGATTTTCTAGTTGAGGGTGAAAATTTGAGTCTAGGGCCCTATTCAATTTTCAAAATATACATTTAAATGGAACAAGTTGCACCAAGAGTGTGCTTGAATTTCATATTGATTAATTGATGTTGGTTTTGATTGATCAGCTGTTTGTTTGTATACGAGATGTATATGGTTTGTAAACCTTATCTATTTTATAGAAAATATGTTTGGTACTGTGGTGACCTCGTTGAAATTGGAGGAGCTCACCGAGCTCACAAGGAAGGTAAGAGTAGGGTAAATATATCTTACGAGATGAATAAGGGAGATTTTTTTAAGTAAAATCATGGGAAAACTAGTTTTCTTTAGTAGAAAGATCATTTGACTCATTCATGAGTTAATATTAAGGATAACATGACCTGGTTGGATAGTATATAATAGTATAAACCCCTTCTAGGTTGGGTGATTGGTATCGGAACTAAAATATTGTTAAGGGTTCATAAATTAGTGGTAAGATAATATGATATTTTACCAACTCGGTTACCATAATGAACTCCACTTGCCGAGTGGTAAAACCAAATCCATCGAGCCAATGGGAAATTCTAAAGAATTTAAGAGATGTACTCCAAACATTTTGGGTTCTTATGGATTTTAGATTCATAAGTGATGTAGAATAAGTCCATTATTCTTAGCAATACAATCTTAGAAGCCATATGATATGTCACAAGGTAATGCGAGATGATCCTTTGAATGGAAACAAGTTGGATTGAGATTAATAGTAAATATTATGGCTTGTTTAGTTTAGTATGGACATTTATTAGTAAGGTTTATGTGTTAACTGTTGAGAACTAGCTATTGCATGGCTTGTGGTTCATTGATAAATGTTGATTTAATTTTAGAGAATGAGTAACCCTTTCTTATTAAGTATTTCTCATTAATACAACAAGAATTGTGTAATTGATCTATGCTAGTTCTTTTAGAGATGACCATGTACATTGTTGTACTTCATTTTTCAGCATGCAGGTTGAAAAGTATCACCAATAGGTTAAATACTGGTTTACGCCATATTGTGACTATTGTTGTTCTAATTCTTATGAATGTAATAAATGGCTTATACTTGATTGTAGTGAAAAGAAAGGATGACTTGAATATCTTTTACCTACTTATGTCAATGAAAGGAGTTTATTAGCATTGGTTTATAAATTAAATATTTCCTTTGTGGTGATAAAGGTCATTGGGCCTAATGTATATGTAACTATCTATGATAGTATCTTTTTCAGCTATGTAACAAGTCTTTATTTGAAGGTATAAATCGATGAAATGATCATTAAAGATTATTTTCATGACTTGTTCGATCTGTACTACTACTAATAATCAAGTTTTCTTTATGAAGTGATATTTGAGTAATACTATTATCAAGTAAGTATCATAATGAAGATACAAATGTTTCATTTGAAACACTAAAGTTATAATATCACATGGTACTAAAAAGAAGTTATGTATGTCATTGAATTTAACTATCCTTCTAAGTATGAAATAGTGTGAATCATACTACTGAATTTATGTCTGTGGAATTCCATTCTCTTGAAAATTTAAAGAGAGCTTGATATTATTATAGAGGACATAATAAAATTGTTTTTGGAATTTTACACAAATTAAAATGCTGCCAGAAAAAGCACAGCATGCCCTAGACAGCTGGAAAACTTCAGAGGTTCGTAACTCTCCAAATACAAGAGCAAAAATTAAGGGTCTTTGGAAATAACATTAACAAGATATAGGAAATGACATTTCAACCTTAGATCTGAAAATGACCAATTGGAAAACCCCCAAATAAAGGCTGCAAGTCACCTCGCTTGGAAAGGGGTTGGAAAAAATGATGGAGGTGCCTTCAAAGTGATGCTAAGCCCAGCCCAAACCCCAAATAAAGGGTCAAGTAATCTGATCGAGAAAAAGCCCTCTGATTATCTCCCCAAATGCCCCCAAAATCCTCAAATCCTTCCTCAAACCCTCGATAATATCTCTCGTAACATGATAATATCCCGAAAGCGGCTCCAAAAATGACAAGACTAGGGTAGATCTCTCACTACCAAAGAATGCCCTGCTAGCTAGGGATGGGTCTCTCACCACCAAAGCTAGGGTCCTGTGGGATTTGACTCCACAAGTTGTAGATGCGCAAACAACAGCATTGCACGTGAAGGGTCAATAAAATGTATGCAAAAAAAGTTCCTTTCCTTTCTCCCCAACTCCTTATATACTTCTCCAAGGCAAAAGAGCCCCAATAACCCTAGATGCATTTCATTCCATGGAGGGGCCAATAAAAATAAAAGTAACTAAAGTTACTTTTTTCCTTTTAAGTCTCCATGGTCCAAAAGTGACCCCCAAATGCAAAATTAGAATATTAGAACCACGTGGCCCCTTCCCAATAGCTCCCAAGCATCCCACCCCTTGGGTATGACCACGGCTTGGACTCGAACTTGGCCCTTAGGCCTTAGGCGTAGGAAAAGGGGACATTACAATCCTCCCTTCCCGAGAAATGCTTGACCCCAAGCATTATCTTGTCATGTTGCAGAAGTTGAATACCATGCCATAAGTTTCTCCACCTCACCCTGTCATCAACCAAGGATCGGTGTAATCCAAAGTAACCAAGAAACCCCATGTAGTCATCATGACCTCCATATGGTATCGAGAACAATGTTGTCCGTGAAGTAGAATGATACCCAAACCGACTCTCCACTAGTACCCGCACCGAAATTGCCAATCTGTCCAATCCCGCCAATGCAAGGTTGTCATCATGTGATCACTCACTACCTCTCCAATCAACTCCTGGGTATGAAAGTCCACTCTGAATCCTGTAGAATCCCTGGATCAACCTATGAAATAACCTGTATACACACAAATGGTGCTAACTCTCCCACATGACCTGCACTCGTGTGAGAGCAAGGCTCCTCATAATGTATCTCAATGTGTCCATGTGGGGAAAAGTCCCAAGACTCCAGTAGATAGTCAACCGGCAATATCAGCTCCACATAGTCCACCTCCTACTGAATGTGAACCTACCGAATAACCATGAGTCAATTTCGTCTCTCCACTGACTAGCACGTGGGCGAAGTGCTCACCGGGCATAGAAGCAGTAAAATACATAGGAGTGTTATCCCATGTCGACTCAAAAATGATGAACCCGTAAGCTCTGACTTGTCATAGTGACAAACCGTACATGCCTGTATAAAGTTGAGGATATCCTCACTCAACCTATGCCATATGAACCTCTCTGACATGAACCTATAGGTCTCATCGAAGCTCAAGTGCCCAGTCATGGAAGAACAATGCACATGTCGCAATATCTCCATCCTCAACCATGAATCTGACACAAGGTACAATCTACCCTGATAGAAGATCATCTCATCCTCCAATCTATAGTTGTCATCCTGTATGTGACCATCCAGAATCTCACAAGTGTGTCGGTTCTTGGAGTACTCAACAAGAAAATGAGATCTCCAGTCTACCGAAACCTCAGATAACCAACATAATGATAAACTCGGATGATCTGAACCTGTAATCCCAATCTCTGTAACTGTCTCATGTGCAACACTATTGGTTACACCCACATCCATGACTCCACTCACCCCATCTAGAGTCAAAGTCTCCATCATATCTAACTCACTCCCCAATTCAACATCATCCGACTCACTCTCCACATAAGTCATCATGGTGTGCTCTGTGTCTGCAACAAACAATCCGTCAGAATAGGAGTCATCAAATATCCCACTTGTCTCATACCTTGTGATGTCACCATGATCCACAAGATGTTGAGTTCCTTCACAATTCAACCGCTGCAACGACATGCTTCTTTCTTCACCAATCACATCTTTTGCAATCTGCCCTTGTATACCATGAAATCTGATTTCTTTGTTTTCCTTGAAAATTTTCAGTTTATCCACATGAGGGATGAATGCAAATTTCCCAAAAGATGGAAGCCAATATGTCCAATGAATGATTCCAACTTCAAATAACCCAAATGTACAAACACATTCAAGTACTTCACATCTCTTAATGACAATAAAGAAATGAGTTACCTTCTTTGTGCAAGACATGTCTTTCCATGGACATAACTCATCAATTCCTTCTATGTTGGGAATACACATGGCTTTCTCCCTCATCATACTTTATTCTCTTTCCCCATATTTTCATTTCATCGTAAATGCAAGAGAAAGGGAAATCAACATTAGAACTCATGCATCCATAAACTTTATCATAAGGAACTTCATACCTTTTATTGTACCCATTGATTCTCATCATGAGAGAAGACAACACATCTGAAATAGCATAATTGGGGCTGCTCATCATACCTTTGCAACTCATAATTTCTGATATAGGATCAACATCTTCATTCTCCTTTGATTTTTCAACACATGCATCATCATCTTCCTTAACATCATGCAACCATTGCATCCCAAAAATAGTCTTACCTCTAGAAAATTCAACCACAATAAATATACCACATACCTCATGTCCTTTCAATATCATGGGCTCCTGCATTATTTTCTTTGCCAACATATGCTTATTAGTTGAATCAAGAGCAATGTGAATGGAGGATGTGTTTATCCCATCTAGCATACCTTGAGACGTGATTATGAAATAGTCTTCCTCAATCATCCAAGCATGTAAATGTTGTCCCAAATAATAGAAACATGGCAACAACATAGGAGAACTCAACAAGCTAGGAAAATGGTAACCATTCTCATACCTTAGGATGCTAAAGTCATGAATGCACCTTGAATTCAACTCTTCTTTTTAACAACAAATTGCACCTTGATTCTTTGAGCACTTTGAGGACCAAATGCCCCCACTAACCCTTCCAAGGGTTCCACCATGTAGCTGGTATAAAAATCAGTCATGGGCTCTATTAATAAAGCATTTTCTCCTCTCTTTATGACTGTTGTTATACATAGTCCAACAGGCTGAAGATGATTAAAAAATATTCTCTTACCCTTTTTAGCAATCAGAAAACCAACGCTAGTACCTTGAGAGTTACTCTCCCTTCTTGCACCGGAGTCTCCAATGAAGAAATCATGCTTTGCCAACACTTGTAATCCCAAAAGACACATTTGAATTCCTTCTTTTGCTTATGAAATCAGTCACAAAGTTTTCAAAATCAGAATTGATAGTTTTGGATAATTGCAACATATTACCAGGATCCCATACCTTATAATGCCCATGAACCCTTGTATCATGTAAGGTCTGCCATCTTTGCTTCTCTTGTATCTCCTCATAAAGAAGATTATCACTCTTTGTCTTCATGATGACTTGACTTTGATGCACCAAATTCTTAGCATTCTTATCGACAATAGGTTGAATACCATCATGATAAAATTGTTGTAATGATATAGGATGAAGATGATGAAATAAATCCATGCTACTACTAACCTCCTTATAAAGAATATCATCAAAAGGTTCACCTTCTATTGCTGATTTAGAAACCTCCAAAACAACACCATCCCTATTGTGATTCATGATTTTAGATGGAGAATAAGTGGAACAAGAATCAACACCTTTCACAAATTTATGCTCATTACTGCTTGGTAAATCCACCCCATATGATAATGACTTATTCTTTGGAGGATTGATAGGTACCTTTTGGATTGAAATATATTTTTCAATTTTTCCACCAACCAGCCATGTTTGTTCATACCTTTCAATGCCATCAATGTCCTCCGTGTGTTCAAGATAGACATATGTTGAGCTGCCCCCAACATTGTTGCTGAGTGCCTGTTGAAAGTATCTGAAAGCTGATCAAAAGTTGTTGGTTTGGAAATTACAACAGGCTGCAATTTTACACAAGTGTCCATGTGAGGCTCCTCCTCATGTGCAAGTTGCTCTATAAAGACTTTTTTCATGGGTGTAGACTTCCTTACATCATTTGCCCACATCTTTTCCTTGAACTCTTGTAGGTGTTGTCTTGCTTGAGTGGCTATCAACCTAGCAGCTCTAGCTCTGCTATTCCATTCCTCACACTTTTTTAGAGTTTCCATTACATCCTCCTTGCTTGCATATACAAATTTCTTCTCCTGAGCTGGAATAATTTCTCTAACAAGAAAAGTTTCACTAATGCAATTATTTTTCTCAATGGAAATCATACCTTTTTCTCTAGAAGCTTTCTTCTTCAAATGAGTTCTTTTGTAATTCAGGTACGGCATATGATGACCTCGCTTGGGCTTGCTACCAATCTTCATCATGCAATAATCTAGAAATGACATATTATCTCTGAAACCCTTACTCAAAGATTGGTATTTCCTCCAACAAGAATCCTCATCAATCACCTCTATTGGTGCCCTTTTTATTATGTTCTCACCATTTTTCCTTATTGTCCCAAGATTTGCTTTGATTCAAATTTTGAGTGAGCTAGCTCAAATAAAGGTTAGTGGCTTCTGTTGTTTCACCATGTTGGTGAACATTTCCTTCATAAAACCCACATTGAGATCTTTCCAAACTACCATATTTAACCCACACAGGATGGAGGAACAACAACTCTGATACCACTGAAATATCCCTTATGGGATACCACTTAAAAATGCACAAAATATTGAAAATTTGCAGCCAAATAAAATACTAATTTTTGCAGATTTTTACAATAAGGACAACAAACTAAATAAAATTAATATCTCCCAAAATATCCACTCAAATTACTTGAAAATTTAAAGAGAGCTTGATATTATTATAAAGGACATAATAAAACTATTTTTGGAGTTTTACAGAAATTAAAATGCTGCCAGAAAAAGCACAACGTGCCCTAGACAACTGGAAAACTTCAGAGGTTCGTAACTCTCCAAATACAAGAGCAAAAAAATTAAGGTCTTTGGAAATAACATTAACAGATATAGGAAATAATATTTCCACCTTCAGATCTGAAAATGGTGGACTAACTGAAAACCCCCAAATAAAGGCTGCAAGTCACCTCGCTTGGAAAGGGGTGGAAATGATGGAGGCGCCTTCAAAGTGATGCTAAGCCCAACCCAAATGGCTGCCGTGAATCTGATCTGAAAGCCCCTCGATTATCTTCCCCAAATGCCCCCAAAACCCTCAAAATCCTTCCTCTGAAAACCTCTGATAATATCTCTCTACACAACCCTGAAAGTGGCTCCAAAATGACAGACTAGGGTAGATCTCTCACTACCAAAGAATGCCCTGCTAGCTAGGGATGGGTCTCTCACCACCAAAGCTAGGGTCCTGTGGGATTTGACTCCACAAGCTGTAGATGCGCAACAAAACAAGTTACATGTGAAGGAGGTCAATAAAATGTATGACAAAAAGTTCCTTTCCTTTCTCTCCCAACTCCTTATATACTTTCCAAGGCCAATAAAATAAAAGTAAAAAGAGCCCCAATAATAACCCTAGACGCATTTCATTCCATGGGGGCATAATAAAATAAAAGTAACTAAAGTTACTTTTTCCTGCGGGATTTTAAGTGGATCATGGTGATCCGAACCCTTGTAGTTGCACATGGTTATCATAGGTTGTCTTGATGGATTATGAACATTAATTAATGTTGGATTAATTTGTTGTGTGCTGATAATCATTGAAAGCATAATATATTGGATTTTAATCGCTGTGTGTTAAAATCATTGAAGGCATCAAGATAATTAAATGGGTAAAGGAATTTTCCCACTTAGTTTGATGAAGTGTAAAGTAGAGTTGTTACATAAAACCAAAAACTTTCTGCAAAGTACTACAAGAAGCAAACAAGTGACATTGGGTTTTTAAATTATATCTATTGAATTCTCACTAATATTTATTTTTCCCCATTTAATTTCACATTTGAATCATGTGTGTATATACCAAATCACACACTTTGGGTATATTTCTAGGTCCTAATCACATACTACTATTCATATTATTCCTAAGAGAGAAAATTAATAATTGATCATTGTATTTGGCCTCTTTGATTTCTTTCTGGTTTTTATCTTGGTATTTGCACACCCCATTTCCCAGTCTAAACTTCATTACTTTAGCTTTTCTAATTTTGGACACCAATGCCTAGCCGGGATGTCGGTGCCAGTGCCCTCATCCCCTCTGGGTGCCCCCAATCTCTTTGTATCTTGATCGCATATTTTGGGTCTTTTCTATCTATTGGGAATATTATTTTCTTGGTGGTTGGCCTCTTAGTGGTTAGTTACGAAATTCAAACAAGGGAATCATTTAAATACAAAGCTATGTGACCATAATAAAGGAGTAAACACTAAACATCTACTACTATCCCCTAATATTTCATCCAAAGGCATTTCAAGATCATCAAAGCATCCATCTAGCATCCATTCAAGCGACGAGGAAACAATTATTCCACATACACTTCATAGGAGGGGAATTTCATTTTTCTATGCACACCTCTATTTACATATTCTACATCTATCTATTTCTTATTATTCAAAGTGCATCTTGGACAAGAGCCACCTAGGGAATGATTTTACACAAGCAAAAACTACATGGAGTCTAAAATGTAGTGCAACATGTAGATCAAGAATTTCCACGCATTACTGTCAAGTTAATGCACCAAACTAAACACAAAAACCCTAAAAAAATCAAATGAAATCGATACCTGATAGATTGGATAAGATCCAAAGATGTAGATGGAAAGAATGTTGATGAGGAAAAGACGAGCGCACATGAGCAATCTTGTGGAGTAGATCCAAGAAACCTACAATACATGAATACTTGATAGAAAGATATGACATTAGAAGATATAAGGGCGAACGCGGAAAGTGGGTCCGAGAAGCGATGAGCTTCCTCGGCAGATGTCAGTTCACGTTTTCAATCAAGAGTAAAGACATACATGATGCAAGATGTAAATAAATGTTTAGATTTTCTGATTAAAAACAACAGATAGAATGTAAAAACCACAGCAAAAACTGAAAGAAAGTAGGAAACTGTAAAAAAAATCTGAACTTGTGTTACCTAAATTCTATACTTGTCTGCAGACTAGTCGGCGTCGATCAGATGGTCATTGGCGTTGATTGATGATAATCGGCATCGACTGGACTAGGTCAGCATCGATCGAGGGAAAATTATGAGAAACTTGATTGTTGGTTGATGTAGACCGGATTGTGGAAACCTACAGGAGCTGCAGAGATGTGGATAGAGTTCCATCTTGGCTGAACAGAGAAATGGAATCTCCAAGAGGCTGAAGAACCTTCACAATATTGACACTGCGAGGGAAGAGTGACGGTGCACCTCTCAGGGATTAATCTGGACATAATGCTCTTTCTCTCGATTGACAATTCAAAGGCTCTAGGCTCAAGCTTTTCGCTATTTCATCTATCTCTCTATCTCTACTGTCTAACTAGAACTGAGTTTAGGTCGTGTATTTAGAGTCGGTGCCGATCGAGGTAAAATCGGTGCCGTTCCAAAAAATCGGCATCGATCATGAACGGCCGGCGCAATCAGGGAACACACTCCCAAAGTGGCGAAAAGGGATGAGTTGTGAGGATCATAATATTATCCCTCTGACTCAAATACGGGAAGAATCCTGTTGCATGGTTCCAAGAGAGGAGAAATAGGTGGGATAGATGGATAATAATAGCACGGGAGGTTGGGAAGTGATATGGGGTGAATAAGTAGAAGTGGAATAAATGTAGAAGATAGAATTACATGGTTAATATTTAATTATCCATGGGTGAAATATAATGGGGGAACAAACTTAGGATATAAATTTAAATTAGATATTTAATTAATAACCTAAGAGAATTAGTGATACAAAAGTGCACTTTGGGTTATTCGAAAATAGAGCAGTGTAAGCGACCACGGGGGACACTAAATTGAGTAACCAATTTTAGGTGTCTACACAACGCATAGATCGTAAGGTCACTCGGTCGGGTGACCATCAGGGTTAGTTTGAATCCCCATTTGCATCTCTTTATTTATAGGATTTGATGTGTTTTGGGGTTTTGCGGGTTCTCTCTCTTTACGCTGGTTTCTATCAAACTCGATGATCTTACAACGATAAACAGATGACTAATAGTGACCTTTTGTGAACATCTTGCGACCTTGTAAAAATCATTTTCTGAGGTTCTGCGTAGTCATATGCACCTACCGAAAGTCCCCTGGAACCTAGAACCCCAACCCGGTCTAGACGTTTCAATCCCAACATTTCGGTGCTTGCATAATTTTTGGGCTCATTTGCAATAGTTTGTCCTCATGTCCCATTATTTTTTTAGTTTGGCACAATCCGGGTTTAATTACGGAATTAGCTAAGTACTTTATCCCTTCTCTTACACTTAGGGTTTTAAATTTAATTGCTTATTTCTTAGGTCAAACTCCCGCTTTATTGCTTTATCATTTCATTGTGACTCTACAATTAGAATTTAACATTTATTAATTTAATATTTGTTAAATCATTTGGTGAACCCATCTCATTTGAACACTCTTAGGGTCCTCATACTTTCATTGCTCTCATTTTCCTAGGATATTTTCATCATGGATATCTCCATTCATGATTTCTTTCTAGCCAATCTTGAGTGTAGAGCTAAAATAATTACTCTCTTGGCTACTACTCGCATTCCTTCTACTACTCATCTAGACATTGTTTATTAGACATTTGTAGATGCATTTTTATCAACTGATTAATTTTCCATCTATTGTAGCTGATAATATTTTTTTATGACAATAATCCTCCCCTATACATATAAATATGTATCAAAACTTGCGTGTTAAACGAACTTTAGTAAAAAAATGGATCTGAGCTTAATCTTTGTCCTTTATCATTCATTTCGAATATAGGAATTTCCGTAGCTAATATTAACCCAACATATATTACCCTACGGGCATATGATTCTACTTTGTGTACATGTTTTGGCATTCTTGTTTTGTTTGTCATAGTTGGGCCAAAAATGTTCGTACATTTTTGTTATTGATTTCCCTGTTCCATATAATTGCTTACTCGACAGGTCATGCTTCATAAAATTCAAGGAGTACCTTCTTCAGTTCACCGATGCATCAAATTATTACACGAGGGATTTGAATATTCAGTTCCCACTGATAGTACTCCATTCCAATATTACAACCTAAACCCAACTATTGCATTACCTATTCCAACTTTTACTACTATTCATCTTGTTGTTGATCCATGACCCATAGACTATCTAGAAACATTGCCTCCACTCGGAAGGGCTGTTTGTGAATTAGACGTTGTTCCATCCTCTCCCGTATCTCTCCCTCCTACTAATGTTATGGTGCTTTATTAAGGGTCCTGTCCATACAAAGGAAATCATACCACCTTCATTGTCTTCTCATGAGAAATCTGCATCTGCACTTTCTCCATTCACATGCAATCTCTTCATTAATAATGCATATTAGCCTCACATTCCATTTGATCCCACTTAGACATTATTTTCACACATGATGGATTGGATCGGCTAGGATTCATGTTGGATGATATCATCCCCGCATCGTACGCTCCACATTTATATCAAGGACACATTTTCATCATTTCTACTTACGGCCTCTCGAGTATTTTGTTTATCGAGTCTTTGTTGCATGCAATACGTGCCTTTCACAACTTACTCTTGGAAAATCATGGCTTGAATACATTGGTGGAACTTTAGATCCTGATCATATCGACATTTCATTCCCTATGCCCTTTGATCACGTTTTTATTTGCAATGATTCATTTCTCATCTATTCACAAAATCTTATTCGATGGTATGCACACGGATTTCCATTACCACCTTTCATTGACAAAGAATATGCAATGGGCATGTAAAATATGCATCGTAATGGCTCCTTAATTGATCAACCACATACTATTTCTTACTAAGTCTCAGATGCATCTCCATTTTAGTTTGGACCATGAAAATGATGATCTTTTGGATGAAATTACTTTATTCTTCTACATCATTGTACACTTGGGGGAATCATACTTACTCTCCCCCTTCTAGCATTATCAGGTGTCTTACATTTCTACTTATTCACTCTACAATTTACATATAGTCTTTCGCATGAATCTTACACATCTTGATACATTTGTATCATCATTACCTGATGGCACAATCTCGTGCTATGGTTCACACTTGATTTATTGAAGGTATTAATTTGAAATGAACCTCACCACACTCACTCAATCTCTACACTCTACACTTTATTGATAGTATCTTTCTAGTGCACAATTCAAACCATTTCGATGATGTGCCCTTGTTATATGGTTTATTCTTGTGGTGAGAGGTATTATTATAAATGAACCTCATCTCATGCATAATCATTCACATTCACTCGGGGGAACATTGCTCCTATCATAACCACTTTGCATTCCATTCCACACACTCACAACATACTGCATATCTTGGTTGCACATTGTTCTTCATTACTTATGCTCGCAAGTATACTTTTCTTACAATGTTAGATAGATAATTTATATGTCATTATCTTTACTATATACATATGAAAATTCACTTTCCTTCTATTTGTGAGTGTAGTCTTTTACAGATCATTACACACAATATGAATGCTTGACATTGTACCTCTTACCAGTCCCACAATGGATGGGGGCATCTAATTTTGTACACATCATAGGTTTTATTGTTTCGTTTTATACTACTTCCTATTATTACTAGAAAACTACTTTATATCGGATCATACACATTGTGACATACTTTCTATCTTTCGAACATCGTAACGTGTGCTCCATGTGCAATGTTTGTCTTGTAGGAACTATTTACCACCATGGTTGTCTGTTACTTTAATTTCTATTATTTTTCATTGTTTTCCTTTGTATGCCATTGTTTGTGGGATTTTCCCTTTGTCTTGTGTGCACATTGTATGATTTTTACATCTTTAGCCTCAATTGTCTTGTGACATTGTGAGCGATGTCCCATGTTTGCAACCCACTTTTCACGGTCTATATTTTCTTCTTTCTTTTTAGATTACACTTTGTCTTCGTAGCATATTTTTCATGTTTGCAACACATGTTTTTAGCCACTTTGTTTACATTTTCCTTGGTTTCTACCAAGCACATTACCTATGGGGCATTAGTTTCATATTAGTGTCCATTCCTCTCCTTTGGGATGCATTATCCTAGTGACATTGCATGCACCCCAAATGAGGGGGCATCATTGGGTGAAATAGTCACCCCATACAGCTGTGATTTACTATCATAATACAATACGATTCAATACATAATCAACATAATCTTGAGTCTCAAAAATGGGCGAGAATCTAACTTGGGTCTTGAGCATAGCACAAATGTCGGGACCTAAACATAGACATGAGTGCATGTACACTCCTGAACCTTCATGGATTCCTATGACCGGGAGGTAGTTACAACCATTTTCTCATATCAACATATTTCTCAACGATCTATATAGTAGTTTCCTTAGCATAGGCATAATTCTCGAACAATTAGCATGCATGCTTTCACCTCTTTTCTATTTTTGTGTTAGATTGAAATGGATCAAATTTTATCAAATTTGAGCACACCATCTGTAGTGGTGTATAAATTATTGGGAAGCATTCAAAGGATGGAGAATAACACTATACCTTTCTCTTAACACTTCTTCTTATGGCATGAGTTCACTCCAAAAACTCATACTTGGCATGAGATTGCCCAAAAATTGTCCTTCTATAACATTTTAAGGATCCTCTCTATCTTTTCACTCATCACGAATCAGGTGCACATGTTCCTTTTCACATTTTCACATAATTTTTACACACTTTCTTGCAAATTTGGGTCAAATTTTTCATATACACATATTTGACTACTCTTTCTTATCTTTATTTTACAAGTTTGTCCTTATGGGAAGAATATGTTGCATCATCAAGCATCAAGTGACATATACAACATGTACAACACTATATATACACATACACTTTTCACTCTCGATTCACTTCCTCTTCTCTAGCTTTCATGCTTCATATGATTCACTTCATGCTTTTTCTTGTCTCCTTAGAACACTTTGGCCATCGATCTACATGGTTATCAAGTACACATCTCTTATCTACTTTATGTTATCAATAACTCTCTAAACAACATAAAGTGGGGTAAAATGTAGACACTAAATCACATAATTTGGGTATATTTATAGGTCCTGATCACATACTACTATTCATATGACTCCTAAGCAAGAAAGGTGCTAATTGATCATTATCTTTGGCCTCTTTTATTTCTTTCTTGTTTTTATCTTAGTCTTGCACACCCCACTAACCAGTTTTACCTTCATTCCTTTAGGTTTTACGAGTCTTGACACCAGGACCCAACTAGGATGGCAACGCCCAAGTGCCCTCTTCCCCTATGGGGACCCTAACCTCTTTTTATCTTGATCGTATCTTTTTGGTTTTTTCTAGCAATTGAGTGCCTTATTTTCTTAGTGGTCAGAATTTTAGTGGTTAATTACGAAATTCAAACAAGGGAATTATATAAATACAAAGCTATGTGACCATAATAAAGGACCAAGCACTAAACATATACTACTATCACCTAAGGTTACATCCAAAGGCATTTCAAGAGCATCAAAGCATCCATCTAGCATCCATTCAAGGGATAAGGGATTGCATTCTTCTACATACACTTCATAGGAGGGAAGTTCATTTTTCTATGCACACATCTATTTACATCTTCTACATCTAGATATTGATAGATATTCAATTCATCTTGAACAAGAACCACCTAGGGCATGATTATACACACACACACACAAAACTATATAGAGTCTAAAATGTAGTGTAGTGCCCAGATTGTATGTTCACTCATTGAGGTAACCGCTGTGAGTCAGTCAGAATCCCCATTTGCATCTTTTTTATTTTTAGGATTTGATGTTTTTTTGGGGGTTTTAGGTGTTATTTCTCTTTATAGGTTTCAAGCGAACATGGTGATCTTATAGCGATACATATGCGATTAACAACGACCTCTTGCAAACATCTTACAACCTGTAAAAATCATTTTTCGAGGTTTTGCGCGAGTCACATGCGCCTACTGAGAAGGTCCTTGATGCCTAGGCCCCCGACCCGATACATGTGCCCCATTCCCAACATTTTTGGTTCTCGCACAATTTTTGGGCCATTTTCTGATAATTTTTCCTCATGGCCTAGTAGTTTTTAGTTCGGCATAATCTAGGTTTAATTGTGGAATCAACTAAGTACTTTATCCCTTCTCTTACACTTAGGGTTTTAAATTTAATAGCTTATTTAATGGGATAACTTTGCACTTCATTACTCTATAATTTCATTGTGATTATGTAATTAGAATTTAACATTTATTAATTCAATATTTCTTAAATCAATGTGAATAATGTTACATGAGGTTGAGATGATTAAGTGAAGCACATATAGTAGATATTGTTTGGGTAGGAACAATTTTCTGTGTGGAATAGGTGTGGGACATGTAAGTATTTGATTCCCACCTTTTAATTTCCAACATTCCATTCATGTATATGTCTTACTTATCAAATTAAATGTCATCCAATAAAAATATTTGGTGCCATGAAACAAAAAAATAACAAGCTTGATTGACGAATAAAATCTACGCTCGATATATCCAATCGCTTGAGGGTCTCAATTATCGATGGTTGTTTACACATAACCTATTTTCATACAAATATTTGATCTTATAAATAGTAATGGAGGATAAAAATTTCTACAAGATGCAAGAATTCCAGTTGGGTTTCAAACTCTTATCCTTTTTGAGTTTCCCTATTTTTTATTTTGTCCTCTTTATGAGATTGAAATTCTTAATTGGATCAAAAATAACAAATATTATTTGGGTAGGAATAATATGATCCATGGAATGGGTGTTGGACATGTAGGTGTTTAGTTCACACCTTTTTATTTCCAATAATCCATTCATGTCTACATCTTATCTATCAAATTAAAAATCATCCAATCGAAAACCTTGATGCCATGAAATAAAAAGATAACAAAGCTTGATTGGAAGATAAAATCTATATGTCAATTGCTCTCACACGATTAGTGTGAATGAGATCCAAAAAATAAAGTGGAGCACAAATAGAAAATAATCTTTGTGTTGGAACAATCTGAGTTGTGGAGTAGGTACAAGGCATGCAAGTATGTAATCTCTATCTTTTAATTTCCAAATTTTCACTCATAGATCTTTATCTTATTTACCAAATTGAATGTCATCCAATTAACGACCTTGAAGCCAAATTTTTTTACAAAGTATGACCAACCATTAATTTCTCTCATACAACCATGTGTTATGTGGGATCAATTATTTATGATCATCCACACATCTCCTTCTTCCCTGTGTCGAGCTTAAAGCGAAAAGGGGATCTACAAAGTTCTACACGAAGTAATCGGTGTGGTTGGTTTTCGTACCTTTAGCCAATTGAATTTTCTCTCTTTTGGTCCCATAAAGCACCAATCAAACTCATGTGAATATTGAAAGTGAGATTAATATGATAAAGTGGAGCATAAATAGATGATATTATGGTAGGAATAATCTAAGTCATGGAGTAGGTGTGGGACATTGAGGTATTTAGTTCCCACCTTTATATTCCATTCACGTATTTTCCTTATTTAACAAATTGAATACTTGCCCAATCAAAACCCTTGATGCCAAAAATATAGAGAATCCTCTTTTATGGAATTCACTATGTTATTCTTACTGCTAGACACACCATGACACATGATGAAAAATATTCTTCAAATCTTGACCATCGAAAATTTTGCAAATATTAACCATCATCTCTTTGTTACATGTTGGGAATGAACATATGGTTTTCAACTTTCCATTCAAATTTATTTTATGTTGTTTACTTTTTTATCATGTTAAATTCATATTATTTACTTCCCACCTATTTATTTCCAACTTTCCATTCATGTCCCCATCAAGTATCTAAAAGAATAAATATCATCCATTCACAAACCTTGAATTTTCAACCTCTTATCAATATATATTTTCTACTTCCCACTCATATGTACTAGCAGATCAATGGGATAAATTATTGATGATTGTTTGTGCATCAAAATTTTCACGCAATTACTCAAGATCACAACTAAAAGGGGAGCTAAAAAGTGCTAAAAGAAGCAAGCATTACGACTAGGATTTGAACCCTAAAATAATAAAATTCCTCCTTTCCTTATTTTTAACCCTTTAAGCTCACTTAAATAGTCTAATTTACTTGTTGACACATGAATTTAATCCCAAAAGTCCACATGGTCCACAAAAATTTGAAAAATCTTCTATTTCCTACCAAATTAACCATCATTTTAACCATCATTTTCCTAAGGAGTTGTCGAATATAGAGAAGTTGGTCCTATGAGGAGATGCACTATAACTTATTTTCTACAATTTAAAGAGCTTTGGAATCTATCACCATGAATGATTCTCTCGCAACTCTTTAATGAACTACTTAGAAAATTTTACCATCTCTATCATCCCATACGTTAATTTATTTGGATTCGATCTTTATTTTCATTTCATTTTGATTTGAAGGTTTGTTTGAATATTATTTCATTGTAATTTTGACCCATTTCCTAGTATTCAATTTTTCATTTATATTTTCACCACCCTTTTTTAGGTGTGTGTAAATTTATATGATTTTGTGTCTTTAGGGTGTGGATTATGCTAGGTTCTAACAAGTGATGACATTCGACCTTGGGTCCTCCAAATATTTAATTTCTAGAGCAGGGGTCTTGTCTCTTGATGCCCTCATTTTTTTGTGTTTACCCTCTTTGACACCACATTTTTAGAACATATAGATAATTTAAAGGTGATGTCTGAGAAACCCCTTAAAATGAATGACATCCCCATCACAATCTTTCTTTATGCCCCTTATCGTGGGTTATCGAATGTTTCATGCAAGAAATAAATTGATTTTCGATTTTGTAGTCATGGGGTTAACTTCCTTTTGAAAAATTGGTTTGGATAAAATTTCTTCTAGTGAAAACTTATTTTTCTTTGATTTTTTTGGTTTAGCCACTCTCTTGAAGCTGAAAAGTATGATGAGATTTGTTTCAATTATTATCATGAAATGATTTTTCTTCAAAAGAAAGGATCTAGATTGGATTTTTGTGAAAACCGGTTTTCACTTTAATATTTTGAGTTCATGACTTTCCTTTACAAAACCTAGTGGATCATATCCACCCCCAAAATATTTTCTCCTTATTTTCTCCTTGATACATAATATATTAAATAATAATACCTACATATATGTCAAAATACATTCCCAAATTTTTCTCCTCTCAATTTTTTTCTTTATTAGCAGTAAACTAATATATCTAATTTAGTATATTAAATTTGATATTATAAAGTGTAGGTTTTGTTTCACATCCCACAATTTTGGTCTATTTCGTCAAAAGGAATGAGTCGTAAATGAAGAATGAGTTACGAGATATGGATAATAAAATATGTTTTGTAGTTATCTATACATCCACATGTGCATATACATATCCTGAAAAGGATATGCACACTTACTTGTAGTTGCATGTATAACCACACAACAACGTTTGTCATTCAACACTCGTAATGCACTTATCATTTATGAATTCTTCTTGTTTTTCAATGATGGTTGTATGTACTTATCGTCTTTATGTGTGATGACTGCGGTACATGATATATCGATATATTTATATATCTTTAATGAATATTGAAGTGTACCCATGCTTTGAATGAGATGATTTGATTATTGGGTTCTTTACCTTGTTGTTGTACCTCACATTGATATTGATAGTTTACTATTCTATCTCGAAAATAATGATTTCATATTGTAAGGGATTTATACAAATTGTAATCCAAGTATTAATTATGTGGAGATAACGATAAAATTTATAAGCTACTAACCTTGTTTAGCATGATGACAGTCATTGACCAACAACAAGATGACGACCTTGGAATGGAATAGGAAAAGCGTGGTTTTGTAAAGGTAAAAGTTGTCTTGTAATTATTAGTAACAATAAGATAAATGCAATATAATATATTGTAAGAAAGATGTTATTTGGCTATATTATAATTACAACTTTATTAGCCATTTATAAATTGATCATAACACATTAAAGTTTTATTAGAGGAAGGAATTAATTGATTGTCACATTGTGCATGGTATTGAAATTTGTTTTGTTTCAATGATTTTTCTTGATCGATCGTAACACTAAGATAACTTATTATTAACCTTATTGATGATGTTGGCATTGGACCATAAAAGCAAGACAAAAGTGATGCAACCGTGAATGGAGCGGGACCATGGTTTGGGGAGAGACACCAATAGTTGAGCGGGGTCCAATTGTGGATATAGTGTCTTGAATACAAAACACCCAATAGTTGTCATAAAGGTACCTGGTGATTAGTCATTTTTGACATGACAACACTCAATCATATCATGACATGTAGGATTTGCCTTTTTGAAAATTTAAATGTTCAACCATTTTCACCCATGATCAAGTATGGGTCCCAACCAAAATGTAGTGTAACTAAAATTTACAATTTTAAATAAATTCAAAATATATGTACTTTAAAAAAATCTTAAACAAAGTGCTGGTGAAAAATTAAGGTCCCACATTTTATAAAATTTATTTTGTGGGCCCCTAACATAGGTTGCACCACTATTGGTGTCTCTCCCCTATGTCACTTGGTTGTTTATGTTTATAATGTCTTCTTGCATTTGAATTTTATTTGATAAGGTATACGGGAATTTTTGTTATTACCTTGGGGTAAATCATTACTCGACCTCACGATGCAAGAGCTTGTGATTTAAATTTTATTGCATGATTATTTTGTTGGTCGGCCCACTTAAATTTATAGAATACGGTCTCAAACCATAGAAGTTTGGAGGTAATTCTGCCACGCAAGTTATCAATTATTTTAAAAGGGATTTAAATCATAAGCCATCCTGCCAAATATGGAGATAACCTTGGTGGGAAAATTAGTTGGCAGTAGAAAATTTTGGAAAAATCGACGACGTGGCAGTATTGAATTTAATTTCATTTAATACAGGGTAGTCCCTCGAAAATCTCAAAGCTTCTCGGAGAAGCTACCCTTACATGGAATGTTGAGTTCATTTTTTTGTTGGTTCTGGTTTAGTTATGTCATGCCCGTTTTGGGCGAATCCATGTAGACGATTGGATTTTGAACCCCAGTTGGATCTCCAGCTTTGCTGGTTATAGTGTGAATGGAAAAGATGAATCTGGGTTGGATAAACTGTTCTGGATATATTTATAGTACTGATTTTATTTGGCTCGTAATAGTTGCTATTTTACTAAGCTGGGACCGTTCTTTGGAGGGGTGTGTGCGCTAATTGCTTGAAGAAACGCGGCTCGCCAGGCAGTGGAAGTTTCTGAGGAAAGTATAAGGAGATGGTGGAAAAATGATACTTAGTAGGCATGAGTTTACTTCTCCTCTTATGGTTATTTAGTTTGTAATAAATGAAACGATTATTTAATGATTGATTAAAAAAATTGTTATTATGATTTGTGTATCAAAGCTTTACATTGGGCTTATATGCCTACCTAGGTGTCCGAATAATTACCTGCAAAGGCTATTCAAATAAGGGATTCTTGTTCAGGTTTTCGAATATACTTTACTTCTCTTAATAATGCATCCATACATCTGATCTATTTAGGATAGGTGATACCTTTACTAAGCTTGGTTACGGCTAAGAGTCATGGGTATTAATGAGTAGTTATTGCTTTGTAAAACCCAAACGGGTTAGGCATTGCAAGGTTTGTTAGGCTAAAATCTTAACATTCTAAATAGATAAGTCATTTGTTGGAGTGCCATACCATATTTTATCAAGGCTAAATTCTAGTATCTTTATTAATGTAAAACACTTGAGTCGTTTATGAAAGGAGCTATAGTTTTCTAAGGGTTGTCAAAATATTGCATTCCTTGAAAGCTACTCGAAGGGTTATGGTTTTCATGGTTAAATGTCATACAAACCCTACCGAAAGCTTGGCCATTACCTCCCAACGTTAAATCATAGTATGGAATAGGGTAGCTTTGAATGATATAATAGTAGTACAAATCATGAAGGATGATAAAGGACAATAATGTGAAGCTTACTCCATTAAATCAATTATTTATCGATTAATTAAATAAAAGGGGGAACCAAGTTTTAAAGTAATCCGAAAATATTTAATGAATGTTGCCTTAGGGAGAGGTTGTTGAATTCAAAATCTTGTGTGATTACTTTCAATTACACAATATTATCTATTTTATAAGTAAGGATACACACGTATATTGGGGTTGGTTGTAAAACTGGTTTTCTGGAAAGTAATAAGGATATTTTTAATCACACTTAGTTGTTTTTGAGTTGACTGTCATAACCTTAAGATGTAACTTCCCTCTCTTCGATTTTGAGTTCCTATCATGTTTGAAAACAAGATGTTGTCTTGAGCTGTTTGATAACCGACTTGTGTTGTATCGTTTGTTAATATGTTGAATCAGTATAGTTAGAGATGCGGTTGTAAGTTGGGATTAATAGAAAACTTGGCTTATATGGAAGGATGTTTCATTATAGCTATATGATAATGTTTTTATTAGGAAGTGTTGTATTAACATCATAAATGTTCAATTATTCATAACAAAATAATTAGAAAGAAGAGAAGTAAATTCCTTCCACTTCATTTGAACTAACCATGTACATTGTTGAATTTTCATCGTGCACGATTATTGGAATTACAAGTTGATTAAAGAAGGATATTAAGACTTGCATTGATTTTCCTGTACCCATTTTATGAATGGAAAGAATGTAATATCATTTGATGAAAAAGTGAAATATTTTCTTATGATTTTTAAATGAAAGTGGTCTTTGGGCGTAGTTTCCATTGACCCTCTTATTAGTATCCTCTTAGCTATGTAATAAGTATTGAATTGGAAATTTTCAAATGATGAATGTATTATAAGATTGTGTATATGACTTTCTCTCGGTTCTCGTTGATATAAACCAAGTATTATGTATAATGAAGTAATATTATTGCGATATAAGATGTATTAATGTGCATGCACTGTTTAAATTGTAATATTATAAAATACATGGTACTAAATTAAGACAAATATGTCTAATAAATTGAACTCTCCTTCCGAGTAAGAAATAGTGTAAATCATACCGGTGGATTATGAACTCAATCTTCTTAAATATGATTAAGTATAATTGAGGTAAATTAATGTAATATAAATAGTAATGAAGCAAAAACACATGGTTGTATACAAAAGAGGTAATTATACATAATAAACTTATATTTGTTTACCTAGATAATTAGGATGATATAATTAAACTTATTAGATTAAATCTTTAAGAATCTATCTCTGTCGCTTCTTGTTGGCAAAAACTTACCCGTGAAAGGATTAAGTTATGTTGACATAGGAACAAAAGAAACAACATTGTTAAGGTATATTTGCAAGTTATTTAATAAGAAAACACATTTAACGATGCTTAAAAGATAAGAGAATATTTATTAATCATACATTTCATGATTAATTATATGAACGTTGACATCAACCTAACGTCACATTAGTATTAAAGAGATGGTCATAACATATGGTATCTTCTTTGTAATTTGATGATTAACAAATGATGGGTAGTAAATTAATTATACCTTCCTTGTCATGAACATCTAACTATGAAAAATTAATGTTGAACTATTAGTCACAAACAAACACGATGGCATCTCGATCGAGCCAACTTGGAATGGATATGAGAAAGGTGGTGGTGTGGAATGATGCAAGTCATCACGCATCTCGAAACCTTTCCCATAGGTATTCCAAGATGGTTGATCAGTATACTTGCCATAGGGACTCGTGAATTTGTTTTAAAAGCGTAAAGTTAAGATTAAGAAACTTAAAGGTTATTATGAGATAAAATATTAAAGTAAATGATTGGATTTATAATTTTTAAAGATGCATGCATGGTTAACTCTTCTAATATGTTAATCAAATTAGGATAGTTTATCATCTAGTCCTTTGCATGTAGCATATACTATTATGTATGATAGTGATCTACTTATTTATAATATAAAGTGAATATGTACTTAAGAAAATAATGACATGGTCGTAATTTTATAAATTATGGACTGCGTTAGAAAGGGAGTATATGTTGACTGATTATATTATAATAATTAATGAATGTACAAAAAGGAACTTATGGAATCGATTGTGAATGACTAGTGAAACTAAGTTATGGACTTAGGATCAAATTCGTAAGTGATAAAGTATCGCTGCGAAATGAAGATTAAACCGTCATAAAACTAATTCAATGTAATGTTTAAGTTTGGGTTTACGACACTCCTAATGCATGGGACTCAATAGGCCAACTTTGGATGGTTGTTGTGGTGTAGTGTTCATCAAATGAAACAAGTCATTCAATGAATACTGCCATACAACAATTATCCTAAGTTGTCCCTCGATATCCATTTAGTATGTCAGTCATAATCTATAAGAAATTGAGTTATTCTTAGATGTGATGGATTGTTCATTCTGTTTAATCTAGCCACCTCTATACCAAATTATGTTGGCTATGGGGTAGAAATTTGTTACATGATGACACAAGTCATTATGTGAGCACTTTCTCTCCCATAGGCAACTTAAGTTGGTACAATAGTGATTCATCGCACAAAATGAACAAGTTTTGTATTTTGTGCATAACTTGGAAATATTTAAACTCAACTAATTAATTCAATTCTTATAACTGAACCAAGTGACATGGTGATGGGACATGTTTTAAAGACGAATGTGTTGTCTAGAAACATAGCATGCAATGTATGACTCATAAACTTTGGCCGAAGTAGTGTAAGTCCTTATACTCTCAAGTTCACCTAGTTCAAATTAAAGTGTGAAATTCTCGGAAGGGATTCGATGAATGAATTCCAAGTGCACACTTAAAGCAACACTTGTAAAATCAATACCAAGAAGGGCACTAAAGGGTATACATTGTATACAAACCCAAAATTTATCTTATGGGGATCTTGAGTCCAATTGACCCATATTTATGCACATGATTATTGATTTTTTATCCGAAGATTTTAAATTAAAAGTTGGATTTAAATGTTGGAATGTACATTTAAATCATTAAAGGAATATTTTTTTGGGAAGTACAAATAAAAATCCCGTTATTTGATGAATTGAAAGTGGGTGTTACAAGTATGTTGGAATTTAATTGCCACGTGTTAAATTTTGTGAAGGCATTAATTGTAATTAATGAGTTGATTTTTTTCCCCATAGTTTGATGAAGTGTAATTTTAGGTGTTACATTTTGGTATCGGAGTGAGGTTGTATCTCTTGGACTAATTGGGTCCTTACGCTAAATGAATATCTTCTTTTGTTAACCGAAAATAATGGATATGGGAAGGATGTACCATGAGGAAAGAACCGTGAATAAATTTTTTGTAGGTTCAATGGTTCAAAAGTTGGAAAACATTGTAACAATATTTCAATATACCTGGAACCGATTAACTTCCTTGGAGCAGTTGGTCATGGATGAAAATGTAAAGTTAGAAGAAAAACAACTTGAACTTGTTAATAACAATCAACAAGGGAGTTGCTTGATTACTGAATTGATTAATGATGACATGTTTCAAATTTATAAATCCAAAGAGGAATTAAACCCAAATTTGGGAGACACAATATATGAATATGGACTATCTACTAAGGAAGTGATGTTTGGAAAAGCCAGTGGGCTAAAACAAAATTTGCGAGACATTCCAACTCATAAAAAGAAGAATTATCATAAGAGCGTCATCTCTTCTTCACCATCAAATACTACGAAAATGTGGTGGAAGAAACATAACAGAAAAATATGTTACGTGGGAATAAATTACCAATAAGAAAAAGTAGAATAATGTTGGATGTCAAAAATTGGACACGGATGAAAATGACTTGCTAGAGGATGTTTTTTTGTGGGGAGGTGATCATTATGTAAACAATTATCCTTTGAAGAAAATTAATGAGCAATAATCGATGATGAATGCTACAAAGGATAACTACCAAGAAAATGAACAAGTTTCCCTAACAAGATGTTAGGTAAGTAATGGACTTCTTGGTGTTATTTTAGTATAACACTAGTATGATAGAGTTATCAGAACTAGTGTTTAGTTAAAAACAAAAAGAGAAATATGTTTACCTTTTTTCAAATGAAAGGAAATTTGTTTTTAAAAACCAAAACCTATGTCATCAATGCAACATTGACACTACTTAAGCTTCAAAGACGAAAATTGGAATTATAAGTGAGTTTGTTAAAGGATCTAAGACATAATGAATAATATTTTTGCTCTCAACTTAAATCAATTTTTATTTAGTATGAAAGACAACCTATACCTAGAAGTATGTGAAAACAACAAGCCTAAAAGGAAAAGAAAGGAATAGATAAAATGATATAAGTAATCTTGGCAGTGATTCAAGGATGAAGATCCAGAAAGATGTAAAACATGGATGTATTTTAGTAAAAGATTGTAAATCTGGAACATCATTAGGTTCATTTCAAATAAATTGGGAATTGCAAAAGGAAAAGTTTGAAAAGACAAGTGTAATAATGAAATAAAACAGTTTGGGAAGACTTGGGGAAAATTGGAAACGATGTTTTCCTTGTTTGTTTCCACTTTATATAACTTGTTTTTAACTATCTCATTATATATATATATATTAAATAGTATTACATGCTGTAATGACAAACAATATGTCATATTTTTGACTGTGTGATAGTTTTTTGCTGGTTGAAAGGTTGTTACAACCAATAAATTTGAAAACAGATAGTGAAATCTGGAAAATTATAATTTTTGATGAAAATGCCAACATTTCTCCTTAGATATTAGATATAATTATGTGATTTATTATTCTGATTGTGATTAATGAGTAAAATGCATCGGAATGATGATTCATTAAGGGGGAAGTATGGCACATCCCACAATTTTGGTTTGTTTTATCGAAAGGGATGAGTCGTAAATGAAGAGTGGGTTATAAGAACCGCATAATAATCCCTGTTGCATAGCTATATATGAAGCCACACATGTGTATGCATATTTTGAAAAGTATATGAACACTTACTTGTAGTTGTATGTATAACCAAGCAACAGTGTTTGTCATTCAACACTCGTAATGCACTTAGCATTTATGACTTATTCTTGTTTTGTCGTGATGGTTGTATGTACTTACCATGTTGTGTGCATGAATGTGGTCCATGATGTCTTGATAGATTTATATAGATTTAATGAATATTGAAGTGTACCCTTGCTTTGAATGAGATGATTTCATTATTGGGTGCTTTGCCTTAATGTTGTAACCAAAATTGATATCGATATTTTATCGTTCTTGTTGGAAATAAATATTTCATATTGTAAGGGATTTATAAAAGTTGTAATGTAGTATTAATTATGCAGATATAACGATAAAAGTTATAAGCTACTAACCTTGTTTAGCATGATGACAGTCATTGATAAAAAACAAGATGATGACCTTTGAACGGAACATGTAAAACTATGGTTTTGTAAAGGTAAATTTTTCTTGTAATTACTAGTAACAATAAGACAAATGCAATCTGGTATATTGAAAGAAAGATGTTTTTCAACTATATTATAATTATGGGTTTATTAGTTGTTTATAAATTGATCATAGCATATTCAAGTTTTATTTGTGTAAGGAATTGAGTGATTGTCACATTGTGCATGGTATTGAAGCTTGTTTTGTTTGAATTGTTTTGTGCATGGAATGTTGAGTTTATTTTTTTGTTGGTTCTGGTTTAGTTATGTAAATCCGTTTTGGGTGAAGCCATGCAGAGATTGGATTTTGAACCCTAGTTGGATCTCGAGCTCCTCGTGGTTATACTTTGTGCATGGAAAAGATTAATCTGGTCGATGAACTATCCTGGATATATTTATAGTACTAATTTTATTTGGCTCGTAAGAGTTTCTATTTCACTAATATGGGATTGTTGTTTAACGGGTTTTGTGTGCTAGTAAGCTAGAATAAACAACTTGCTTTCTATGTAGTGGAAGTTTATGAGGAAAGTATTAGGAGATAGTGTAAAAACAACACTTAGCAGAATGCGTATACTTCTCCTCTTATGGTTATTTCATTTCGAATAAATAAAATGATTTATGAGTGTTTATTTAATGATTTCTTTAAAAATTGTCAAGTATGATATGTATATAAAATACTTAAAGGTTTGCATTGGAATTATACGCCAACCTCGGGTGTCCAAATAATCACTTGTGAAGGATATTTAAATAAGGGCTTATTGTTCGAGGTTTTGAATATAATTCACTTCTCTTTATAATGCATCCATAAATCCGATATATTCGGGATAGTTGATACCTTCCTAAGCTTGGTTATGGATAACATTCATTATTAATGAGTAGTGATTTCTTTAGAAAACTTGAATGGGTTAGGTGTAAGAAGGTCCATTAGGTCAAAATATTAACATTCTCAATAGAGAAGTCATTCGTTAGAGTGCCATAATGTATTCGTCAAGGCCAAATTATATTATCTCGTTAATGTGAAACACTTGAGTCACTTGTGAAAGGAGTTATGGTTTTCTAAGGGTTGTCAAAATTTTACTGATCCCAAACATGGTTAGTCATTTGCTCAAGGGTTATGGTTTTTATGGTTAAATGTCATACAAACCCATCGAAAGCTTGACCATTACCTCCTGAAATTAAATCAATGTGTGGAATAGGGTAGCTTTGAATGATATAACGGTTATACGGATCATGGAGGATGATAAGTGATGCTTGATCCATTAAATAAATTATTTATCACTTAATTAAATAAAAGGGGGCACCGTGCTTTAAAGTAAATTGAGAATATTTAATGACAAGTTTACTTAGGGAGAGGTTGTTGAATTCAAACTACTATGCGTTTAATTTCAGTTACACAATATTATCTATTTGATAAGTAAGGATACACACATATATTGGGGTTGGTTGTAACACTAGTTTTCGGAAAGTAATAAGGAGACTTTGTAATCATACTTGGTTGTGTTTGAGTTGATTGTCATAACCTTAAGATGTAACTCCCCCTCTCTTATGATTTTGAGTTCCTATCATGTTTGAAAACAAGGATGTTGTCTTGAGTTGTTTGATAAGCGAATTGTGTTGTATCGACTATTAATATGTTGAACTATATAGTTAGAGATGCGGTTGCAAGTTGGGATTAATAGAAAACTTGGCTTATATGGAAGGATGTTTCATTATAGTTATATGATAATGTTTTTATTAGGAAGAGTTGTATTAACATCATAAAATTTCAATTATTCATAAAAAAAATTGGAAAGAAGAGAAGTAAATTCTTGCGATTCATTCGAATCGACTATGTACAATGTTGAATTTTCATCGCGTGCGGGGTTGTTGGCATCTCGGGTTGATTAAAGAAGGATATTAAGACTTGCATTGATTTTCTTATACCCATTTTATCAATGGAAATAATGTAATATCATTTAATGAAAGTGAAATATTTTCTTAAATGATTTTTAAATGAAAGTGGTATTTGGGCCTAGTTTACATTGACCCTCTTGTTAGTCTCCTCTTGGCTATGTAATAAGTATTGAATTGAAAGTTTTCAATTGATGATTATATTATAAGATTGTGTATATGAATTTACTTTGGTTTTGTTGATATAAACAAAGTGTTATGTATAATGAAGTAATATTATTGCGGTATAAGATGTATTAAAGAGCATACAATTGTTTAAATTGTAATATTATAAAATTCATGGCACTAAATAAAGACAAATTTGTCTAATAAATTGAACTCTCCTTGACATGATTTTTCATCTCCGTCCTAAAAGCTCCACCTTTGCACTTTGTTGAATTTTGAATTCCCGCGTCCTCTCCGGTGTTTGGCTCTACTGCTCGGACCCTTCTAGTATGGATCTGGCACGCCCTACTAACTCGGGGCTCGATCTCTTAAGCCTCCCCGAGGCATGGAAAAAAGTGGTGGAAGGGTCCACTTCTACAGCCCATTCGAGACAAGTTGTCTCCGATTCTCTCTGATGGGTCCTTCTCTCTTCATATCCCCTCTCACATCACAGAGGAAGCGCTGCCTCTAGAGATCTGTCCCTAGTGGGTAAGCTGATGGGTCCCAGACCCCCCTCGAAGATATCAAAAAATGGGCCCACATGAAATGGAACCCTTGTGGTGCTCTAGAAATAGCTATGATGCCAAATGGATTCATTCTTTTCTCATTTATCTTGAAGGAAGATTTCGCTCGAGCTCTTCTGGGTGGTCCTTGGTTTTTGGCAGAAGAGGGTTCTACATTAGGAAATGGTCACCTAGCTTCAACCCGCTCACTAAAACCATGACTCAGGCCCCAATATGGGTTCGTCTACCAGGTCTTCCCCTGGAGTTCGACATCCCATGGTTATGAAGGTATTGCTCTTTCTATGGGTTCTCTAATAGCAATAGACCAAGCCACCAAGGCTAAAACTAGATTCATTCATGCTCGTTTCTGTGTCAACGCTGATGTCAGTTGCCCACTCCCAAAATTGATTGAGCTCTTATCGGATTTTGGAACATGGACACAACCCATTGAATTCAAATATATTCCACAAGCATGCTCCATCTGCAAAAGCATCAGCCACAAAGCATCTGGATGCCCCACTAAGCCTCAGCCTAAGCCCAAATCCCATGTAGCCTCTCCCAAAAAAAAAGGGAAATATATTCCAAAGATGATTCCCGAAGAGGCTCCGACCATCCCTACTTCCAACCCCTTTGCTCTCCTTGAGGAAGGCGAGATCACTAATGACTCTAACATGGTTACCCCTCTCGCCCCCAGCCTCTTTCCACTATGATCTCTATTCCCATGGAGGTTCCCCTTGCTTTGTTACCCTTTCGATGGTGGCTGTTCCCCCTCATTATGGTTGTTTTCGCTCCACCTTATCCACCTTCACATTCCCCCCCTCCAACTTTCTTCTATCCCTCCCTCCTCTCCCCATCCTTTCCTTGGAGCCTCCTCCTGCTGGCACCACCCCGGTCCTCCTTTCTTCTCCCTCTTTGACTCCAGATCTCCCCCTCTACTCAAACCTTTGATGACAACTTTAACCCTCACATGACTAGAAAAAATGCAAGAAACTTGATATTGGAATGGAGAAAGTTCGTGGGTGTCCCCTTGGAAATGTCAAGCTTTAACAAGAATCAGCCTGAATGTGGCCCAAGGAACTCAGAGCACCATCCCCATGGTTGTGGGGAGTAAACCCAAATCCAAGAAATGAAGGTGATCTCATGGAATATAAGAGGTCTTAACTCTGCCAAAAATAGAGGGTCCTCAAGGATATGAAATTTAACCACTCTCTTGATATTATTATGCTTCAGGAAACCAAACTTAAAAAGGATGACAGTCTCTTGAAAATTTGTCCTGCAGCTTCCTTTTTGCATCCCAGCTGTCCACAGAAATTTGAGAGGCTTATGCACTCTTTGGGATCCCAAAATTCTCAAAGGTGATTGCCTTCTACAACACCCCAATTTTTTGTGCATGCTCTTCCAAGAGGTAGGCTCTGATTCTAATTGGATAGCAATCAATGTTTATGCCCCTAATTTGGAAACCCAATGCGAAAGACTCTGGCAGGACATTTTGAATTTCATAAAAAATTGTGGCAATTTTCCTGTTCTCATTATGGGAGACTTCAACAGCCCTCTCTACCCATCTGAAAAACAAGGAGGAGCCCCAGCTAACCCCTCCAAAGCATGGAAGCACTAGCTGACTTCATACGGGAGGAGACACTCTTAGATATGGAAAAGAGCAAGCTTTAGCGTGAGAATCTACAAGTGGCGACTCTTCAAAGTAGACCTTAGATAGAGGTCGTGGAGACATCCGGTGGGGATGGAATACTTTAGGTAGTATACGGATAGACTAGTTAGGTAATCTAATATCTTCGACACGCACTAATGGAATCTATGCGAATCTAAGGCAAAGAAGGCCCTTCTAACTCGGGACCGATGTGATAGATCGAGACCAGATGACTACTCAAGGCTCCAATCAATATCGAGCTTAAGGGCGTGATTCGATCTATGGGTTGTGGGATGCGTGGAAAATGACCCGGGATGGTTTCGTGTATTTCTCGATAGGGTCATATGGTGAATATAGTCAACTCTATGGACGATTCTCCGGCCTAGTCCAAAATTCTCTAGCTTCAGAATTAGCTAACATTTGTCGGTGGAGGAAGAAGGGATCGAAATCTTGTTGAATGATGATAGGTGGGATCGGAGTAGATCTGGGAAATACTAATGTGCGTAGGAGTGTCTATGTCTAATTCTCTTATGGATTCGTTAGGCATGGGATTTGTGGATCACAACCGAGACTCTTGGTTGTTGCGGTCTGTTATGGTCATACGCGAGATCAAGTCCTAATCCCTAGTATCCTAATGAATCGTATGCTTTTTTTCTCACCTCTACGTTTAGAATTAGCAATTGTGCGATTTTCTCAAAATACCTCACAGGTGTTCTAGCAACTTGAATTCTTAAGCTGGTATCTATATCTATGAGGGTGTCTCCAGCGTCTGGCTATGGAACTAAAGGATCGCACCCGAATATTTGTTCTCTTTCAAATCCTTCTACGGTCATGCGGATGTTTTCTAGGATAACCTGTAGTTTGGCTGATTTGACCAAAATGTGTGTGCTTGGTCGTCTTCTATGTTTAACCCTCTCAACTGTGACCTGACCTGTTGGAAGTCTATTGTTGTTTGGAAGACTTGTATCCTAAGGTTTTGGTCAATGTTAAGTTGTGCCACTACGATATTGGGTAGCACACAATTGGCTCGAAAATGTATGGCTCCTAGGTCCCGTAATTGCTCATGCAAAAGCAGAATGAAACAAACTATAATAAAGTAAAATCTAAGTACACTTCTAGCATATATAATTTCTTTTTGTATTTTTTCGGCAATTTATAAGAAAGCATTATTTAAAATATTTAGAATTGAAACTAAACTAATAACTCCAAAACAAACAAAATCACAGAGTGTAGCTATTTGTTTATTCGTATGAAATTTTGTATATCTATTCTAAAAACGAAATAACTAATCTATTTGCAAGATTCTCGATCCTACCTCAGAAGTGAGGAATGAATCATAGTTTCTCAGAAACTATCAATCCCCACAACTTCCCTGGCAATATCGAGAATGGAAATAACTGAAATAAAGCGATTAACTACTTTATTTGATAAGTTCTAACTAAAACTTTGAAAGATGGAACCTGGATTTCGCAGAACAGTGGCGAATCCGACGGTGTGTGTGTTCTTGTCCCCTCGTATGACCTCTTCGTTCTTTGTGCTCACGTGAATCCGTAAAAGCGTGTAATGCTTGCATCAACAGAATAGATATTTGGATCAATGGATCAGCCTTAGAATGCGTGGCAGAATAGAATGCGGATAGGAGAGGGATAGCGCAAGAGTACTTAGAGCTTGGCTTATGCAATTCCTAGGGGGTCTCTTGCGAATCATTCAACAAAAAGCATCCGTAACCTAAAACTAGTACGTATGAAGAGCAAAATGCAACTTTAATGGATCCTAAACTATTCTACTCCAAAAACAATAATCTTCAAAAAGACCAAAAACTATTTATGCATGCGGTTTCTCAGAGGTAGAAGACCAAAAATCCAAGAAAAGAGGGAGAAAAGGGGAAAACAAAGCACGTGGGGCTAAGCGGGGCATGCGGGATGTTAACGCATATCCGTAAAGCTTCTGCGGATCCCGAACACCTGAAGAGACTCTGTATCATCATGGGGAATTTATTACACTGCCTAAAGACAATACCTTACAAGTTTTTGGGTACGCACAGAGACACTCTTAGATATGGACCTACACGGTGCCTCCTTTACCTGGTCCAACCGCAGAGTGGGCAGAAATCATATTCAAAGTAGATTAGATAGGGCTATGGGATCTTTGGATTAGATCTCTCTTTACCCCGATTTTTTCCTCAGTTCCTTATCTCATGTGGATTCGACCATAGCCCCTTACTTCTATGTGCCAACAACAAGATGAACATAAAGAATCCTCCCTTTAGATTTGAGCTTGCTTGGCTTGAAAACAATCATTTAGACCCTCTTATTAAGAGCTGGTGGGACATCAAAATTAAGGGCTCTAATATGTTCAAGTTCTCCAGTAAGCTCAAGGAAATCAAAAAGCAACTTAAGATCTGGAAGGGCAAGGTATTCAGCAGATCAAACTACGTAAACAAAAGCTGACTCAGGAAATAGCTAACGTTTCAGCCCGATGGAGGTAGAAGGAAGATCAGAACATCTCCATAAGAAAGAAAACTCTCTTCTCAGTGAATTCCATAACATCCTGAAAGAAGAAGAGACCTATTGGAAGCAGAGATCACGGGTGCTTTGGCTTGATCAAGGAGACCGTAACACTAAATTCTTCCACATTACAACTTCTAAACACAAAAGTAGAGACAAAATCAGAGAACTGCTAACCCCAATAGGTAATTTATTAACCTCTGACATTGATATCTCTAATGAATTAGTCTCTTTTATTCTAATCTCCTTCAGATGAGAATCCCCCAATGAGCAAGCTATGTCCAAGATGCTTCAGCACATTCCTAAATTAGTCTCTGATGATATGAATGGAAATTTAACAAAGCCCTTCTCTATGGAGGAAATTCACAAAGTAGTCTTCACCATGAAAGGTGACAAAGCTCCAGGCCCCAACGACTTCCCTACTGCCTTCTTCCAAATTTTTTGGGAGATCATCAAGCAAGATCTCTTTAATGTGGTGAATGAATTCCAACTAAGCAACTCCCTTCTGAAAGAATGGAATACTACTTTCATCACTCTTGCCCCCAAAGCCCTTGACTCTAAGTCTGTTGCCAACTTCAGACCAATCAGCCTATGCAACACCTCCTACAAAATCATTACCAAGATGTTGGCTACTAGACTTAAACCCCTGATGAATGACCTCATCACTCCACATCAGAATGGTTTCATCAGTGGTCACTTTATCCAAGGGGGTATCATCATAGTTCATGAAGCCATTCACTCTGCCCAACATTTGAAGTCTCTGCAGAATGATCCTCAAATTAGACATGCAAAAAGCGTTTGATAGAGTTAGCTAGAATTTCCTGATCTGGGTGCTGAAAAGCTATGGTTTTGACAATAGATGGTGTAGCTAGATTTTTTCTTGCATTGCTACCCCTTATTTCTCGATCCTCATAAATGGCATCCTGGCTAAATTTTTCAAAAATAGCAGAGGTATTAGGAAAGGGGACCCTCTGTCTCCTTTCCTCTTCTTGTTTATGGCGGACACCCTCAGCAGAGCCTTAGAGGCTGCCAAGAGTCAGTCTGTCATTTCGGTATAAAAATCACCTCTAGCTCCCCAGCCACTCATAGCCAATTTTTGGATGATACCCTTCTCTTGAGTGCCACCTTAGTGATCGAAGCTCATGCCATCAAGGAAATTTTAGAAAACTACCAAATTTCCTCTCAAAGAACTGATCAACTTCACCAAAAGTAGTATATCCTTCCTAAACACCCCTCCTCAAACTCAAAGGAGGATTGCTAACATCTTTGGTTGCAGAATTGTGGACTTACCCTCCTCCTATCTTGGCATTCCCCTTTTCAAGGGAAAGCAAACTAAAAACATATGGAATCCAGTCATTGAGAGATACCAAAAAAACTGCAGCTTGGAAAGGTGCCCTTCTAAGTCAGGCAGGAAAACTTCAATTGGTTAAAGCTACTCTTCAGAGTTTACCTATCTATTTTATGTCTTTACTCAAAATGCCTTCCTCAGTGATATCAACTATTGAGAGAATCCAAAAGAAATTTCTATGGTCGGGTGTGGAGGATAAGAAGTGGATACACCTTGTCTCTTGGAATGAAGTCTGTAAGCCGACCAGTCTGGGAGGTCTTGGGATTAGACAGTTGTTGGACATGAATGTTGCACTACTAGCTAAAATTGGTTGGGAAGTGGCTCTTGGTAACTCTCAATGGGATCAACTGTTGAGAACCAAATATTTGTCTCAAGAAGAAGATTTCCTTCTCTCCTCCACCCCGCAACTCGGCTATTTGGAACTCGATCACTAGCTCTCTTCCTCTTTTGTGTATTGGCACCAAGTGGCGGCTAGGGAATGGCAGATTAATAGATTTCTGGTCAGATTGGTGGATTGGGGAAAAACCTCTGTGCCTAAACCTAGTTTGGGACTCTATCAAAAGAACCCTCATCAATCACCATGGAAAGATAATTTTTGGTTACTAGAGATTGACGAATTCAATTCCCTCTTGGGATATCCTGGATTGGTTGGGTATCAGTGAGCATCAAAGTTAGTGTATGAAGTAGTTGAGAATTACACTATCCTCTATCTATATTCCTTTCTCCTTGCCTGCTGATGATCGTATTTGGCCCCTCTCCCCTTCTAGCTCCTTCTTTGTTAAAGCTGCCTACGATTCAAAGCCCCGAGACCAGCTCTGGACCTCCTCTCTACAAAATCTGGCCCAAAGAGACTATCCCCAAAATTGGTTTCTTTTCCTAGCTCTCCTTCAAGAATGCTTTCCTCTCAGGTGAGAACTTAAAGAGGAGAGGCTTCTCCCTTCCCACTCGATGTGTTCTCTTTCTGTAAAGCTTTGGAGTCCTCCTCTCATCTCCTTCTTCACTATCCCTTTTCTCAGGCTATCTGGAATTGGCTTCTGTCGCATTTTGGTGTTGTCTGGACTTTCCCTGAATCCTTTCATGATACCCTCAATCAATGGTGTTCCCCTTCTCACACCCAACCCTCTCCCTAGCTTGGAAACTTATCCTCCCTCACGACATCTAGAAGGAAAGAAATAGGAGAATTTTCAAAGATCAATGTTTGGAACCGATAGGGTGGCCAACCATATTGCTATACTCTTCCAAGATAATCTAAATAGTTTCTTATGGAAGAAATATCAGCAAAAATCCAGTTCTGTAATAACATGAATGGATTCAGTGGATTGCAATCCTTCCCATGAAAAACCCTCGTCCCTAGCTCACTCTATTGTTTAATGGCTCCTCGCCCCCTTGGATGGTTGAAACTTAACATGGATGGTGCTTCTAAAGGTAACCCAGGGAAATCTGGGGGGGTGCGATCCTCTGCAATTCTTTTGGTTTCCCTCTTGTAGCTATTGCAGCTAATTTTAGCATGGGGACCAACCATCACTTTGAAGCCTTAGCGGTCCTCAAGGGGTTGGAGCGACTCTCCAAATAGGCAACGATCCTTTAATTGTGGAAAGTGACTCTCTCAATATCATAAATCTCCTTAATTCGGATGACCCTGGACAATGGTCTATTAAAAACATTATTGCTGATATCTGTCTTCTTCAAAGGAACTTCCAAGCAGATCAAATTCCAACATATCTTCTCGTGAAGGGAATAAGGCGGCTGATTGCATGGCCAACATTGGTGTCCTCCTTGACACTCAACAAATTTGGTCAGGAAATTTTCCTATCAATCTCCTTCAAATTGCTCAGAATGATTGCTCCTTTTCTAGCTAACTTACCATGGTGGTGGGTTTTGATCCTTAGGAAGCAAACAAAAATAGAACCCCACTCTTAATAAGGGCGGTGGTCATGATTATCTCATAATGATGATATGATGGTCTGTGGAGCCGAGCATGTGGGATGAGAGTTATTTCACTCGGGTGGATCGGGTTTTGAGATGCACACTCTCACATCATAATCATAACAGGTTCAGGAGGGTTGATAACGTGAACAACTCCCACATTTTACGTGATCTTTTAAAGCCAACTCGCGTCCCTCACCTCTATTCATTACCATGGGATAATCACCATGGGTGGGAAACTCAAAAGGATCGAACCAGCTTCTTGCACTGAACTGATGGAGGACCAGGAAGTCTGGAATATTCTCAAGGACAATGGTGTAACTACTTTCCTAGAAAGAATGACTGGGTACTCGACCATGGTTTCTTATGGTGCCCTAGCTACCTGGTCACGTGGCAGAGTCCAAATTGGGAATACTTCTTTCACCATCTCCACCAATGCAATTTCCTCGGTGACTGGCCTTCCAGCCTCTAGAGCAATTTACTTTAAGAGGTCCTTACAAGCGGAGCTTCAGATTTCATTGACAAAGGTGAGAAGCCGACCAAGTATATTTCTGGTTATGTTCAAGAATCCCTGCTCCCCCTTGGGATAGGGTTGTAGAAGTAATTATGAGATATTTCACCATCGATGGGTGATATAGGTTGGTCTTGGGCCCCATTTCTTCATTCTTTCTCACCTTTGCTAGGGGAAGAAAATCAATCTCACTACCTTTTTGTTCCAGTCTCTCGAGCATTCTTTAAATCTTGTGAGGGAGGGAGAAGGCCCCTTTCTTCATCAGGGCCTTCTTTACCTCCTCTTCAAATGTGTTGCTTCTCCTACTGAGATTTCTCATTTCCCTTCCAAGTCTGGTCGCCCCCGCCATACCCCCACCTCTTCCCCCTTCCATCCCCTGCTTCCTGTCCCACTTCCAACAAGTGCCACCGCCTATAAATCTCCTATGATTACGATTCCGAGGTGATAATCATGGGTTTCTCTATCGCAGTTTGGCCCCCTATTTCCCCATTAGTCCTCCTCATTCCCCTAGCCAAACTTGCCTCATCCTTCCTGTTGATGATGCTATGGTTCTTGCTTCTTCCTTGACCTCTAGCTCGGAGCTCTTGTCTTTCATAAGTTCTTATGAACTTAGCTAAGTTATATCCTGACTCCCTTGAATCAGTCCGGTTGACATGGATGAGGAGCAGAATGAGGAGGGGATGAATCTACAGAGTGGTACTGAAAAAGGGATCATCCCCCATGATACCAAGATGGAAGCTCCTTCAAAAGTGGAAGACACCATGAATCGAGCATCGCGGGGATGCCGAGGAATCACGAGGACTCAAAGAACCTTCCGAAGATAGACAAGTTGAATTGGTGGCTTCCATCATGGCCAAGCTACAACATTCCTTCACTATCCTTAAATCTTGGGAAACTTTCATTGATAACACCAGGGCTGACATCACCAAATATTGCTCTAAGCTAATTGCACTCGCTGATCAGCTGACCAAAGAGTCAAGATCCATTCAAGCTAAGCATACCGTTAATGAGCTGAGGAAGCTCCTTTGATGTTTTTTTTTAATTTGCTTTTTTTTGTTTGGTTGTTTGATTTTTTTTTGGAATTTTCTTGGGTTTATCTAAATGTAATCCTCATCACCTAGATCTAGCCTCCTTGGTATTTTTGTATAAGGTTGTGGGACCTTCTAAAACCCTCACTTTAATCTAATTCCAAAAAAAAATTGAGCTCTCCTTATGAGTAAGAAATAGTGTGAATCATATTGGTGGATTATGAACTCAATCTTCTTAAAGATTATTAAGTATAATTCAAGTAATTAATATAGTATAAACATTAAAATGAAGCAAAAACACATGGTTGTATACTAAAGAGGTAATTATAAATAATAAACTTATATCTATCCACCTAGATAATTAGGATGATATAATTCAACTTATTTGATTAAATTATAAAGAGTCTATTTGTTGCTTCTTGTTGGAAGAAAACTTACCTCTCAAAGGATTAAGTTATGTTTACATAGGAACAAAAGTAACAACATTGTTTTTTTTTATTATTGGAAAATAGTTTTTGGGAGGGACTATACCCTAGTAAAAAGAAGGCTCCAAAGCTAGATATTACAATGATAAAGTTCAAAGAGTGATCAAAATCAGATGGTTTACATGAAAGCACAACTGCAGTAAGGTAACTGCAAAGACAAGTACCAAAATAACTACAAAAACCACTAGTAAACAATAATAAAACAACAAAAATAGTAACTATACTTGCGAGTCTTTAGAAAATTTTATAGAAACATCACTTGGATGCTCTATCAATAGTTCTCTTCAACTCTTGTAGGGCACTGAAAAGTGTGATGGCAGTAACCTAGGTGGGGTCATTCTTGTCAATTTAGCTGAACACTTGAGCTTTTGCTGGTCCCTATCCCCATATATTCTCCAAGATGTTGCTAAGTATACAAACATTTTTCACTTGCTGTTCCAAGAAATTGTAAACTGCCTTAAGATCTTTGATAGTAGATTCTTTTCTACCCTTCATATGCACAACCTTGTTGTCAAGGGAGTTTAATTTCTTGTAGATATCTTGAATTTGGATTTCCAAAGCCCATGATCTTCCTCCATTTTTATATTTCCATCCATTTTTTCCATTTACTTCAGACATTTCTTCAAATCCTCCATGTATTTCTCAATATGATCCATCCATTTATCATCATCTTTCTCCATCGCCTTACAATTTCTCCTTGTTGTCCCATGTGTAGCAAGATTTGAGCAAGTTCAACTTCTCTATTTTGGCTACTATAGAGAATTATTTTGGAAGGGAAATGATTAAGTAGCAACATTGTTGAGGTATATTTTCAGGTTATTTAATAAGACAACACATTTAACGATGCTTAAAAAGATAAGAGAATATTGATTAATCATATGAATGTTGACAATAATATAATGTCACATTGGTAGGAAATAAATGGTCATAACATATGATATATCGCTGCTGCAATTTGATCATTAAAAATGAAGTGTAATAAATTAATAGTACCTTCCTTGTCATCAACATCTAACTATGAAAAAAAATCATCTGTAACTATGAGTTACAAAACAATGCAACGACATCCTAGCCAAGCCAACTTGGAATGGCTACGGGAAGGGTGATGGTGTGCAATGATGCAAGTCATCACGCATCCACAACCTTTCCCATAGGTATTCCAAGATGGTTCAGTCAGTATACTGCCATAGGGATTTGTGGGTCATAATTGCTAAAATTTATTAAACTGATATATTAACTGTTTAAATAATGGAAAAAATCCCGATACTATGAATGAGATGATTGTGTGGTGAATGTAGGGATAAGTTTCATGTGGCTTATGTGCAGTCACGAAACTAGGCTAGCTAGTATGATGCCATAAAATATGGCCATAGTATTGCAAATGACTGATTGCATTATCCATCACCACTTCTTTTAAACTGTGTCATAAGCATGAGGTTGACACCAAGAAGATACTCATAGTTCGTTGTACCTTTAAAAAGGTATAACCAAATGATATAATTGATATATTGTCTCATGTAGAGCATCAAAAGGGAATAAATTGATATGATCCTTTGCGAGTTGCACATGGTTATCATAGATTGTCTGGTTAGATTCTAAACATTAATTAATGCTGGAATAATTCAAAGTGGTTATTGTAAATGATGTTATTCATTTCAGCATAAGATAACTTAAGGGACTTATAACTTTGGTTTACTAGAATTTAATTATTATGTGTTAAGTTTTGTGAAGTCATTAACTGTAATTAATGAGTTGAATAAAAATTCCCTTAGTTTGATGAAGTGTAATTTGGGGTGTTACATTTTGATCCTCAAACATATTAGATTTTTGGCATTTTTATTTTTACCACTTTAAGCATAAATTGCACTCATGCGAATAATGCGAGAAAGATCGAGAAAATATAATGGGACATATATAATAGATATTATTTAGGTAGGAATCATAGACTTGTGGAATTGGTGAGGGACATGTAGGGTTTTAATTCCCACATTTTCATTTTTGACTTTCGCCTTATCTAGAAAATCGAATGTTGTCAAATTAAAAACTTAATGCTATGAAAAGGTAAAATATCAAAATAGAAAATGTCAATAAACAGATTAATTCTTCCTTTAGTTCATATATCCATTCCTTAGAGCGTCTCAATTATCAATGATTGTTCCCACATCACCTGTTGTTTTACAATTACTCAAGCTTAAAACTGAAAAGCATGCCTACAAAGTACTACAAAAATAAAGTAGTGTGGTTTGGTTTAGAGATTTCCCCTATTTAATTATCATCAATCTTTATTTTGGACCATTTAATCTCACATTGAAATCACATGTATAATGTGCATGAGTTTGAGACGATTAAGTGAAGCACATATAACCGATATTGTTTGGGTAGGAACAATCTAATATGAGGAATAGGTTTGGGGCATGTAAGTATTTAATTCCAAAATTTTAATTTCCAACATTACATTCATATTTATTTCTTACCTATCAAATTAAACATTGTCCAATTCGAATCCTTGGTGTCATGAAATAAAAAAATATCAAGATTTATTGATGAATAATAACTACCTTTCGCTAAACTATCCGATCACTTGAGGGCCTCAATTATCGATGGTTATTTTCAACCAACCTATTTTCATATAGATACTTGAGCTTACAATTGGTAATGGAGGCTACCAATTTCCATAAGATGAAAGCATTCCGGTTCGGTTTTGAACCCTTAACCTTTTTGAGCTTCCCCATTTTTTATTTTTCTCTTTGTGAGATTGAAATGCTTAAATAGAGCATAAATAACATATATTATTTGGGTAGGAACAATTTTATCTCGTGGAATGAGTGTGGGACATGCATGTATTTAATTTACACTTTTTATTTCCAACATTCCATTCATGTCTACATCTTATCTATCAAATTAAAAATATTTCAATCGAAACCCTTGATGCCATGAAATAAAAGGATGGAAAATATTGATTGGAAGATAAAATATGTATTTCAGCTTTGCACTCATGTGATTAAAGTGAACGAGATCAAAACTATAAAGTGGAGTGCAGCTAGAAAATATTATTTCAATTCATATATTTGTCTTATATACCAAATTAAATGTCATCTAATTGATGAATTTGAAGTTGAAAAAATAAAAATGTAAAGTATGACTGATAGATAATTTCTCTCATTAGGAGAGCTCAATTATCGATGATCATTCACGCATCTCCTTCTTCCCTATAATTACTTGAACTTCAAATCAAAAGAGGACCTATACATTTCTACACAAATAAAGTAGTGTGGTTGGGTTTTGTACCTTTAACCTATTGAATTTTCCTCTTTTTGTCCCTTAAAGAACCAATCACACTCATATGAATGATGCAAGAAATATTGAGATGAAAAAGTGGAGCAAATATAATAGATACCATTTGGGTAGGAAAAAACTAAGGTTTGGAGTCTTGAGTAGGTGTGGGATATGCATGTATTTATTTCCCATATTTATATTACTATAATTCCATTCATGTCTTTGTCTTATCTAACAAATTAAACATTGCCCAATCAAAACCATTGATGCCAAAAATAGAAAATCCACTTTTATGGTATTCATCATGATGCTACCGCGTGAGACAAGCCTTGGCACATGTTGACAAATCTATTTCAAATCTTGACCTTCAAATATTTTACAAATTTCAACCATCAACTCTTTTCTACATATTGGGAATGAACATAGTGGTTTCAAAATTTCATTCAAAGTTATTTTATGTTGTTTCTTTCATTTATCATGTTGAACCCACATGTATTTACTTCCCACTTGTTTATTTCCAAGTTTCTATTTATGACCTCATCAAGTATCTAAAAAAATTAATGTCATCTAATAAAAAACCTTGAATTTTCAACCTTGATCAACATATATTTTCTACTTGTGACTCATATGACCAACTAATTTATAGGATCAATTATTGATGATTGTTTATGCATCATTTTTTCTTCGCAATTACTCAATATCACAACTAAAAAGGGAGGCTACAAATTGATACAAGAAGTAAGCATTTCAGATGGGTTTTTAACCTAAAACCTATTAGAATTCCCCCTTTTCTTATTTGGCACCGTTAACCTCACGTGAATATTCTAAGTAAGATCACATCTATAAACTTGAGCACATATATTATATATTTATTAGGCAAGAATAATCTGAGCCCTGAAATAGGTGTGTGGCATGTAGGTGGTTAAGTTATGTTGTCCAATAAGAATCCTCAATGACTCATAATACACACTTAGAGAGAGAGAGAGAGAGAGAGAGAGAGCCTATCTCATTTTCTATTGATGATTGTTTAATGGTAACATCATCATGGTTGTTGATGTGGGAAACCCTAATATAATTTTACATTATGTTGGGATGATAGATACACTCTAAATCTTCCTATCCCCGATGTGTCCCATGAAATGTGCATTTCAATTCCCTTTACATTTACATGTGTTCTAACTACCCAATAAATGAAAGGACTTAAATTGTAAACATTTTTACTTTTGAAGTATTTTTATACCACTCCTTACATTTTGATATACCTAAGATAATAATTTCCTCATCATCTTACACAATAATCTTTTGCTCCTTCAATAATTTAACAAAAATATCATATGGTTGTTGGAGGGTTAGATTTTTCATTGTTTCCCATTCCAATTTCCCTTCCCTTGCACTTATCCACCCTAAAACCCCTTCTTATTCTACCTTCTTTATATCCCATTGTTTCTCTCTGTCCATTTTGACTTATTCAATAGACCCCCTTCGGCGTATCCATTTAAATTTCATGTGCGAGTTCTAGTAGTATACCATCCATGGATTTCATTTCATTATATTTTCTAATAAATAAATATGGTGATGCATATCCACTAAAAATATACCATTATTTATCACACTTTTCCTAGATTTATTTCAAAATAAACTATACTAGACACTTTTATAAGGAAGGAAAAATAAAAGAATAATGAAAGTTTCTTAAATAAAACAATTCTACAATCCTACTTTATTGAATTACATTTTTTTCTACACTTCAATAGCTCCAATCAAAAAAATTGGTATAATAAGATGGGATGGTTGTGGAAATCTCCCCATTTATGATTCCAACTACATAAGCACAATAACATCATTTATTTATTATTAAATATAATACCACAACCATATGATATTAGGTCATGTCCATTTTTTTTTGAATCAACTAGTGGGACTTAAAATACAATGTTTTGTACACTTCAATAGATTCATTTCATACCAATTGCCTTTTTATAGTAGACCTTCCATGGATAAATCATTTCATTATTTTTTAATCAATAAATATGATGATGCATATCCAATAAAATTTTAAAATTATATATCACTTTCTTGCCTAAATTATAAAATTATATATCATGAGTAAAACTTCCACTACATCATTGTGTGTTTGGTTTAGTTCCTTTCAATAACCCATGAATACTTGTTATAATCCTTGCATATTTCTACTACTATCACATGATTTTCCCATGCACATGGTCATGGGATATATGGTGTGGATTGTTGGTAGTGGTTCTGCAATTAGTAGACAATTGGTCATATTTTAAGTAAGAGGTGTAAAATAAGCACACTCTAAATTAGAATGAAAAAGAAACAACATAAAGATAATGTTTCATCTTCACTTATTTACATTAACTATCACTATAAGCTATATGAAGGCTACACATTGAATATTTGAAATTATGTGAAAAGGTATCACAAATTTATGTGTACATAAATTAACAAGAATCCTAGAACAAAAAATATTAGGCTCACATCACCAATTAATTTCAATATTTGATTTGATTTCAAATGAAAATATATATGCCATATACACATGTAAAAATATCACTGCAATAAGGCACAACATAAGGTCTTACTCATAGAGAGAACCTTTAAAAAAACTAAAAGAACCAATAAATCCTGATTAACAAGTATCTTATAGGATGTAAGTGACCAATCCCATTATTAGTCTCTTCTAAAGGAAAAGTACTATACTTTTCACTTTTGCTTAATTTGGTTTAACTAATTATTATTCGATGTTTTATTGAATCCTAAGCTAGTATTGTTTTTGTATGTTGATTTTCTTGTCTTAAACTTCAGATATACATATTATTTATCTAAAAAGATAGAAAATGCATTTATCTAGCTGGAAAATGATTAAAAAATTTCACCCCACCCCCTTCATGTAGATCAAGGTGTCATGCTATCATCACATTCATAATGATTGTCATTTCAGTTTTCACATGTCATATAAAAAAATCTAAAATCTCTTTTGATATACACATATTCACATGACATAATTACACTTATTGCATTTTAATTAATTAATTTTCATAAATCTTCTAACCTCACTCTCAATAAAAAATTCATTTATTTACTAAATGATGTAACTATTTCATTTTTAATTTTTTTAAATCTTCCCACATAATAACATATTCTCATTTTTGGATTTTTTTATTTTTATCTTAAATGTCAATATTATTAGTTAAACTAAATTCAAATTTATTATTCAATTCATTACAATAAATTACAAAACATCAGTTAACCTAAATTCTAACAAATTCTATAGTAACATATACATATTAACATGATTAATCTAAAAATGAAGTCATATACAAATAATAATGTAATAAAAAATGCAAATTTATGATATTCAACATCAAATAGTCACTTTATAAATGTGTTTTCCATGAGACCTTCTTTACTAGCATAAATTATATTTGGCACATACAATGCAATTCAATGCCCCTTTGGCATGCATATTTTCATGTAGCATCATGTCTGAGGCTACACATGTAGGCTACAACTACAACTATATGACATGTTTTTATTCACATCAGTAACTTTTGTTCCATCCACGAACACAATTTTTATTTTAAATAATAAAAAGTATAGAAAGGAATTATTTATAAAGGTACAATGATAATGAAATGTAGTGAATTTAGTAGGATAGTTTCAATAATATATCACTAAACAAAAGCAGACAAATGGAATACTAATAGTAATTCACAATTATAGTAATAGAATAGTGATTTAAGAAATTTAAATCTTATATCAAAGGACTAAGATCAAATAGATATCATTGAAAAAAATATCTAGGTCAGTAAAGTATAAGAATGTATACAAGATAGAGAATAAGGATGACTTATCTTGTATCAAGAGATTCAGTTGATTTTAGGTTGGAAAACTGGATGAGAATGTTGGATCTAGACTATGTAGGATTTGTCTAAGAATCTAGGATCTACAAATTCTTCAGATAGGAGTTCCCATGGGAGGTTAATATTTCCTAGATGCTAGTGTCCTAGGAGTAACTCCACTTCTAATATTTTTAGGGTATGATTTTGGCTCCTTCCTTTCACTCTTTTTTACTTCATATATGTTATATGGTTCATATACCACACGTGTTCTTCAAAACAAATCCTAACTACCTCAAAAAAGCTCAAGAAAACATTAGATGGAATAAATAATACATATTCTTGAATCAGATTGACCTCAACTATCACCCCAATGTGATTTTCATCGAGCGATTGTACCGAGAATCGCACTACATCTCATATTCTATGTAGTTCTTATGAGTGTGTGATTTTAATTATGTCCCTTGAAGCTAGGTTTCCCTTGTGCTGGGTTGACCAAGATAGTGGGATAAAAATACTTTTCCCCAAGATTAAGGTGTGATATGGAATTTAGAAATAATCCCTCCTATATAGCCCAAATGTAGTCTTTGAATGTTCTCTTTTCCCAAGTAGTAGATAATAAGTATTAACCCTAATTTTCCCATGAAACCCTAATAGTAGTTAGTAACTCACGTGTATATATATGATTCCCTTATTTGAATTTCATCATTAACAATTGAAAAAATGACCCAAAGTGATAAAAGAGACTCTAGAAAAGAAACCAAATGATGTGGTAATTCAAAATCAAGAAAAGGGGGAAATCGACAAAAACATCCAAAGGGGACAATCACACTTGGGCACACCTATCCCTAATGGGCGGTAGTGTCCTGGGATGCTTGAAAGATGTAATGGTCAATATAGAGTTGGGTCACATGTCATTTAGTATCCAAAAGTAAAGTGGTTATTCCAGAAAAGTAAATAACAAGAGTGTGGGAAAGATAAAAGTAATGAAAGAGTAAAATAAGTGTTGTTAATGTCTAGTCTTATTTCTTAGGAATCATGTATATAATGAAATATTAGGAAATAAGGGATAAAATATGTGGAATAATCTCTCACATGTAATCGCAATAAAGAGAAAATAATACGTGTAAAATATTACAGATCTCAAATAAAAGTGCGAGAATAAAATAATACAACACAAAGAGATAGTATTTAACGTGGTTCACCTAATTTGGGATACGTCTACCAAGAATCAATTGCTCACATTTTATTATAAGTCACCACTCTCTCAATATAATACCTGGATATGTTTGGAGCTATGCTTAACAAACTCTACAGTAATTCACACCGAATTCAAAACACATCTAAAATGTTACATCCTACCTACCATATGCACAAAACCACATAAGTAGACAATCGTTTAAGAAGTTTTAAAAACCGTGGGTATTAAAACCATGGGCCAAAACTGTCCCATAAACATATGGGTCAAAAATCCCATCCATATGAGAAAAAGAACATTTCCGGTATATCGCGCATGTTTTGTTTTTTAGGCCAATTTTTTATTCGGAGGTTGTGCCCCAAAACCTTGCTACTGGGGGTTGTTGTCCATGGAACCTTGCTCGGGGCCCGAACCGGCCCGAACCCATGCAAGACAACTGTGGAAAGTGTATAGTCTTCAAAACTTTCACACATGAAAACAGGCTCCACAACCTAACAATCTCCCACTTGGAGACTAGTTTTCCTTTGAGCAAGCTTCACAACCCTTCACTAGTTTCCATGAAGACCAACCAAAGCTGAAAAAGATTCAATTTTTTCCTTATGACCACCTTGGTCATCATGTTTTCAGGATTCTGATTGGTATGAATCTTCTCCAGCCTTCAACTTCCTTCCTCCAAAGATGTCTTGATGAAATGGTACCTTAACTGTATATGCTTCATCCCAGAGTGGAAATCAAAGTTCTTAGCTAGGTGTATCACACTCTAAATATCACTATGCAAATTTCCTTCCTCTTACTTATGCCCCAACTCCTCAAGCAATTGCTATAGCTAAATCATTTCTTTTCTTACTTCTATGGCAACAACATACTCAACCTCCGTGATTGACAAATCCACCAACTTCTGTAGTCATGAAATCCAGCTTACTGTTGTCCCACCTATAGTGTAAACATAACCTGTCATGCTCCTCCTGTTGTCTACATCTCCAGCCATATTTAAATCTACATAACCACAAAAAGTGGTGTCTCGATCTATGTAGCAAAAACTGTCCCCATGATCCTCTCAAATATCGAAGGATCCGCTTTATCGCTTGCCAATGATCTCTACTACCGGATCACTCATAAATCTACTCACCGCTCCCACCGCATGGGAAATATCGACTGGTGCACAAAATGGCATACATCAAACTACCAATCGCTGATGAGTAAGGTGCCTTAGATATCTGGTTTCTCTCCTACTCTTCTTGGGACACTGCTCCTTTGATAACTTGAAATGGCCTACCAAAGGAGTCCCAACCGGTTTAGCATCATACATATTAAACCTCTCCAAGACCTTCTTAACGTACTCTTCCCGAGATAAATTTAGCTTCCTTTACTTCCTATCCCGAGATATCCTCATACAAAGGATTTTTTTGGCTGCCTCCAAATCTTTCATAGAAAAGGATTCACTTAGCTTCTTCTTGAGTACTTTTATTTCCTCCATGTTTTTACCTGCAACCAACATGTCATCCACATACAGACACAAGATAATATAATTACCATCCTCAAATTTCTTTGTATACACACAATGGTTAGAATGAAATCTAATATAACATTGCTCCATCATAAAGCTATAAAATTTCTTATACCATTGATGTGGAGCATGTTTCAAGCCATACAAGTTCTTCTTTAGTTTACACACCATCTCCTTTTTACCTTTGACCTCATAGCCCTCTCGGTTGCCTTTGCATATATAGTTCCTCCTCTAAATCAACATGGAGAAATGTAGTATTTACATCAAGTCGTTCTAAGTGCAAGTCTTCTGTTATAACTATTCCTAGAATAGTTCTAATAGAATTCATTTTTACTATAGAAGAAAAAATCTCATCAAAATCCATACCCTTTTTCTGTGCAAACCCCTTGACCACCAACCGGGCCTTGTATATTTTCTTGCCTCCTTCTTCCTCTTTGACTCTGAATACCCACTTGCTATGTAATGCTCTTTTTCCTTCAGGTAGCTTAACCAAATCCCATGTCTAGTTCTCCATGAGAGTGTGATGCTCCTCATCCATGGCTTGCTCCCACTTCTTCCTGACATCTACCTACATTGCTTCATCAAAGCTCTCTGGCTCTCCACTATTAGTGAGTAATAAATAATAAATAGAAGGAGAAAAATGTTTAGGTTATCTTCTTACCCTAGAAGAAATCCTCAATATAGGAGTTTGGGGTTCCTGTTGAGGAGGTTCTTGAACTGATTCATGTGTCACTTTCCCATATGGAAGATCCTCTACCACTGCATATTCTTTCTTGGATTCTTCCTTGTTTTCCTGCAACTACTGCTTATACATGACTTTATCATTAAAGAAAACATCCCTAGATCAAACGATTTTCTTATACTTAATACTCCAACATTTATATCCAAAGTCATCCCCACTATAACCAATGAAAGTACATTTTTCTGATTTAGCCTCTAGCTTGGTCCTATCTTCCTTGTCGATATGGAAAAACACCTCACATCCAAAGAATCTAAGAAATGAATAATTAAATTTCTTACCATACCAAGCCTCCTTAGGTATGCCTCCATCTAAGGCACTTGAGGGTCCTCTCTGTTTATCAAGTATACAATTTGTGCTCACCACTTCGCACAAAAAGAAAGAGGTAGTCTTGCATGTAACCTCATGCTCCTAACATATTCCATTATTGTTTTGTTCATCCTTTCTCGACACCCCATTCTACCGTGGAGTTCCGAAAACGTCTTTTACTCGCGAATTCCATTCTTAGAATAATAATCATTAAATTCATTATTGCAATACTTCCCTCCATTATCTGACCTGAGACATTTTAGCTTAAGACATGTTTCATTCTCTACCAAGGCTTTCCATTTAACAAAAGTTTCAAATACATTATATTTGTTTCTAATATAAGAAACCCAATCTTTCCTTGTTGCATCATCAATAAAAGTAACATAATAACTTGAACCCCCAAGAGATGATACCTGAGCTAACCCCCACACATTAGAATGCACCAACTCTAACTTACTCTCTTTCTTTGTAGGTCTAACCTTGAGAAACCTCACTCACTTATGTTTCCCATATATGCAGTCCTCATAAAATTCCAAACCTGTTTTTGTATATCTGGGAAAATCCTTCTTTATGATCTCCATGCCCTTATGGCTCATATGACCAAACCTATAGTGCTACAATGTTGTATCTACTTCTAAAGCCATAATATTACAAACATTAGTGCTATAAGTGGTTAAATACAAGGTTCTAATATTATTACCACTTGCCACCACAAGAGCAACCTTGGTAATCATGTTAACCATTTAACCTACCTTGAAGGAAATATGTCTAGACATTTTTTTTAGAAAATTCCTTGTACAATGAAATTTTCCAAGGCCAAAATATGAAATTTTCAATCTTCAGACTTTAGAGATTTTTCTCTTTCAGAGTTTTATTGCTCGGATTTGGGGCTAATTTTTGACTCTCCAAATTATGAAACCCCAAAGTCTGAAATTTCAAACTTTTAGGCTTTCGGGTTTTGGAACTTTTGGCCTCATTTTGTTTAAATCCTCTCGGATTTCTGAAGTTCGAAATTCCGAAAGTCCAAAATTTCAGACTTTTGGGTTTCGTAATTCTCTGAGTCATTTTAAATATTTTTACTTTAAAACTTCCGAAGTTTGAAAGTCTGAAAATCCAAATTTTCAAACTTTCGGGTTATCGGGTTTCAGAATTTTCCATTGCCAATTCGTTTTTTTGTCTCCCAATCTCTGAAGTCTAAAATTCTAAATTTTGGGATTTCGGGTTTTAGAATTTTGGAGGTCCTCTGCGCAATTAATTTTTCACCTACCTCTGTACGGATCGGATTTCTACCATTAATATTGGGTTTTCTATTTAAACTTGGTTTTTTACTCATCATTTTTACCTGACACATTTTCTCTGACATTCCGTTTCTTGTACTTTGTGACATCTTTTTCAAGGTATGGTAATTTGTTTATTTTCTTTTTGGTTTAAGGTCTTTTTCTTTGTTTCCCTCTCATTTTGTTTCTCTTTGGTCTTCCTCTATGTTTTTTTGAAATTTCACTCCTTTGATCACCATGTTTCGTGTTTCAAGTTTTATTAAGGTATTCAGAGTTGTTTGAAGGATCTTCTCAAGTCTCCCATACTTCTTCTCAATTTTTCATTTTTAGAGTTTGGGAGTTAGTATTGTTTGGAATGGTCCTTTTCCTTTTCGGAGAGACTTGTACGAAGAATTTTTTCAATTTTTTTTTCAGTAACTTGGGTCGGAGATTTCATTTTGGGAAAATTTTCGAAGAATTTTTTGGAACTTCTGGCTTTGGAAATTTTGGTTCGAATAAAGTTTTCAAAGATTTATGTTTGGGAAACTTTTTCGGAGATTTCTTTTGGAAAAATTGTTTGGAAAAGTTCTTTCGGATGTTTCTTTCAAAGTTTTTGATTTCAGAGATTCTAGTTTGGTGATTCTTTTCTAAACTTTTCAATTCGGGAGTTCAAAATTTTTTTCTTTTGGTTTTTCAGAATTTCTCTAACTTCTGCTTCCAAAACACTGGGCTTGATGTCTGCTTCCACTTCAAAGGGAAAAGAGAAGATGAAGTACTCATTTCTTGGGGTTTCTCCTCACTCCTACTTGTCTTCTGACTTAGGGAATGTAAGGGACACTGACCTAGGACAAATTGATTTTTCATATTTTTGGGAAAGATTAAAGGATCCAAATAAGAAACCATGGTTGTGAGCCATCTACGATAGTGGGCTCACCTTTTCTACATGTTTTCCCACATCCATGCATTGGCCATAATTCATTTTAGCTATAGCAACCCACTTTGACAAGGATTCTATGTCAGTCAGAGATGACGATGATAAGGTAGTAATTCGTTTGGACCCATACTTCTTCGAAGATCTGCTCAAACTTCCCGACATTCAAGATTACGCCACAATTTTTCTAGAGTTAGCAGTGGAGCATTGGGACAAGAAAGAGGAAGTATGCTTAAGGATCATGATGAAAAATTATCTGGCCAAGAGCTTCACCAAACTACCGAAAACTATGCATCGGTCGATTTTATTCAGGAGGTTAGTGATCTTATTGTGTTGTTAAGCAGAGTTTCAGGTCTTCCTTTTGCAAAGGAATTCCAGGAATGGATGTTTTTGTACATCACGACCATCAAGAAGAACAATGAATTTATCCAATGGGGGGAGCATATTAGTAGCTCCATTTGCTATCAATTGGGTAGAGTGTCAGACATGAAGAATTTCTACATGACATCCTTCTTGGTGTATGCTGCTACTTCTTATGGGAGATTTTGTTGGTTTGAATACCAAGGGTGTTCGCAACACTTCCCAAATATATGAATTTTATCCCCAACTCACTCTAGATGAGGGAAGTAGGCATTTCCATAGAGTCAATGACGCTTTCTTTTCTGTCATCCTCTACCATTTCAACAAATAACTATATAATTGGAGGATTTCTGATGAATCTTTCAAGGAAGTGTGGGAATGGGGAGCAATCTACTTTCAGTTTCCTACATTCACCTATATCTAGATTCCAGGTTTCATAGGTGCCCCAAGAAAATTGCCAAGGTGCCCCACTGACAAATGGATTCTATTGGAATTGGTTGGAAGTTATTAGATTATCATCAAATCCAAAATAAGCATCACATAAGCGGGAATACATTTCCCTATTTTGATTAACAGATAATCTTGCCCAAATATTCAAAAGGATAAAAATTTTGATGCGAAATGGTCGAGGTAACCTGCGGGCCTTTCATCCATGAACTAATTTTGATTATTGGGGTAAGTTTTTGGAAATAGGTTAGTCCAGTACCCACGTGCCCCAATTGGAAGATATTTAGATTCATTTTTGAGACGAATACATCATACAACAAAGAGATTATGAAATATTGACCCTTGACGAGGTTCAGAAATTTGGTTTGGCCGATGTGCCAAAGGATATGCAAGACAATGATGAGGTTTTGGATTTGTCATATAAGGATGATAATGTTGCCAATCAACCACTGCCATGGATTGATTGGTATGTGGAAGAATGCAGCAATACAAAGGAGAGGGTGAGACCCATTTTAAAGAGGACTTTCAGTTGGTTGGCCACCTTGGGAATCTCACCCAAAGGGGAAAATCAACCTACAAATATAGGATCTACATCAGAAATAAGCCAATCAACACCCACTAAGGGGAAAATGTCGACTCAAAAGGATCCTACAATTCCAAAGAAGATTTCATTTGTTGTTGGTGGCTCATCTCTCTCTAAGGCTCCTACTCCCAAGGTTACATCTCCTGCAATGCCTGTGACAGAAGTGGTTGAAGTCAATGATTCTCCTGGTATCTTCCAAGATCCATCACATCATCTTCTTCCTCCATTATCACTTCCAACATCAGTTCCTTCCACTTCCACAACCATTTCTTCTTTCCCATCCCCTTCTATGGCCCAAGTATTCTCATCACTTCCAGTTCTATCGATGGGGAAAATATTGGGTCACCCATTTCCTCCTCACTTCCTTTAACACTTCCATTTTCTTCAATCACAACCCCTAGTATTGTTCTGTCAATTCCTATGGCTGTCCCTACATCCACACCATCCATCATTGCTACCTCTACTCAAATACCAGCTAGTATTTCTAGTGATCTTTCTTTAACCAATGTTTCAAGTATTGGATCTGCTGCTCCATCTTCATCAGCTTTAGCCATACACTGTAATGGTTGTTGAGAAAAATCCAAAGAAAAAGAAGAAGGCTCCTATGGGAGATGTTATAGATCTCAGCATATTAGTGCATATGCCCAAGAGACAGGCCAAGAGACTGAGAACCATGTCAATTCTGATGGTTAACCCATCCAGATAATGGGCGATAGAAGTTTCCACCTCCATTGAGGGGAAAACTAAAGAAAAAATCATAGCGGTGGATTATCGGATCTCAAAATTCTCAGTGGGGAAGGCTACTCATGAAGGATCCAAGCAAGATGTGCACACTGCTCTTGGGACCCTTTTGGAGAAATATGAAAAAGATAAGTCCACCAAGGGTGAGCTCAAAGCCAATGTCGAGAAGCTCACTTTGCATTATTGCACAAAATAACCTAACCCACTCCATCTATTGAAGTCTCAACTACTATGGCTATCTAAATTTCATCTACAATTGATGATATTTCTTATCATGAGCTTGAAAATCTAGGCTAGAAAGGGAGATAAGTGAGTGGATGGATGGAGATAATTCTGTAGGAAGCCAATCCTTTAATCAAGGAAGTAGTTGAAATATATAATGATCTGCATGTTACAAAAACCACCATTTCCAAGATGGATGAGGCCTTTTCTGAAGATAATAATAATCTAAATTTAAATTTGGCAACATGGAGTGAGATCAGAGAAGAGGATCCCGACTTGCTTCTTCAAGAAGAGGTGATCGATGATGTCTCTAAATTATTTGAATATCAAAAGGCCATGGAATTCCAGTGTCAAGTATTGCAGGATTTGATTAAGAAGTTGGAGGATAAACAAGTGGATATCACTGATTCCTTGAATGACATCTCAGAGGAGTTTGATATTGCCAATTACAAATTCTTCAATGAAAATATCGGGTTCTTCAAATTCTTTAATTTTTCACCTACCTCCATATGGATCAATTTCTGCCATTAATATTGGGTTTTCTATTTAAACTCGTTTTTACTCGTCATTTTTACTTGACACATTTTCTCTGACATTCCGTTTCTTGTACTTTACGATGTATTTTTCAAGGTATGGTAATTTTTTTATTTTCTTTTTGGTTTAAGGTCTTTTTCTTTGTTTCCCTCTCATTTTGTTTTCTCTTTGGTCTTCCTCTGTGTATTTTTTGAAATGTCACCCCTTTGTTCACCATGTTTCACATTTTGAGTTTTCTTTAGGTATTCAAAGTTGTTCGAAGGATCTTCTCGAGTCTCCCATACTTCTTCTCAATTCTCATTTTTAGAGTTTGGGAGTTAGTATTGTTTGGCAAGGTCCTTTTCCTTTTTCAGAGAGACTTGTTCGGAGACTTTTTTTTCGATTTTTTTTGAGAACTTAGTTAAGAGAAAATTGTTTGGAGATTTCTATTCAGAAACTTTTCGGAACTTTTGGATTGAAGATTTTGGTTTGGAGAAAGTTTTCAAATGTTTCTATTCAGAAAGTTTTTGGAGATCTTTTTCAGAGATTTCTTTCAGAAAAATTCTTTCGAGATTTCTTTCGAGTTTCTAACTTCGAGATTCCATTTTGGTGATTATTTTGGAACTTTTCAGTTCGAGACTTTGAAAGTTTTTTCTTTCAAGTTTTCAGAATTTCTCTAACTTTAGCTTTCGAAACACATGGCTTGATGTCTGCTTCTACTTCAAAGGGAAAAGAGAAGATGAAGTACTAATTTCTTGGGATTTATCCTCACTCCCGTCTCTGTCTTGCGACTTAGGGAATATAGGGGACACTGACCTAGGAAAAATTGATTTTCAGATTTCTGGGAAAGATTAAAGGCTCCAAACAAGAAACCATGGATGTAGGCCATCTACAATAGTGGGCTTGCCCTTGCACGCTAGTTTTTCACTTCCATGCATTGCCCAATTCTTTTTTTCTACAACATCCCACTTTGAAAAGGATTCCATGTCAATCAGAGATGACGATGATAAGGTAGTAATCCATTTGGACCTGAATTCTTTGAATATCTGCTCAAACTTCCCGATGTTCAAGATTACACCACAATTTTTCCAGAGTTAGCAAAGTGGAGCATTGGGACAAGAAAGAGGAAGTATGCTCAAGGATCATGATGAAAACTTATCTGGCCAAGAGCTTCGCCAAACTACCCAAAACTATGCATCGGTCAGATTTTATTCAGGAGGTCAGTGATCTTATTGTGTTGTTAAGTAGAGTTTGTGTATTCTTTCTCTGAGAGGAATTCCAAGAATGGATGTTTTTGTACATCGTGACCATCAAGAAGAATGATGAGTTTATCTGATGGGGGAGCATATTAGTAGCTCCATTTGCTATCAATTGGGTAGAGTGTCAAATATGAAGACTTTCTACATGACATCCTTTCTGGCGTATGCTACTCGTTCTATCGATCGAGAGAGTTTACTTGGTTTGAATACTAGGGGTGTTCGTAGCACTTCCCAAATATATGAATTTTATCCCCAAATCACTTTGGATGAGGGAAGTAGGCATTTTCGTAGAGTTAACGATGCTTTCTTTGTTGTCATCATTAACCATTTAGACAAAGAACTATATAATCAGAGGATTTCTAATGAAGCTTTCAAAGAAGTGCGGGAATGGGGAGCAATCTACTTTTAGTTTCCTACATTCACCTATATCTGGATTTCAGGTTTCATAGGTGCCCCACTGAAAAATGGATTCTATTGGAATTGGTTATGTAGTTATTGGATTATTATCGAATCTAAAATAAGAGTCAAAAATGGGAATGCATTTCCCTATTTCAATTGGCAGATACTCTTGCCCAAATATTCATAAGGCTAAAAATGTTGATGTAGAAATGGCCGAGGTAACCTTGTGGACCTTTCATCCATGGAATAATTTTGATAATTGGGGTAAGTTTTTAGAAACAGTCGGTCCAATGCCCACATGCCCCAATTGGAAGATATCTGGATTCATTTTCAGGACGAATACATTGTATGACAAAGGGATTATGAAGGATTGAGCCTTGATGAGGTTCAACAATTTTGTTTGGCCGATGTGCCTAAGGATATGCAAGACGTTGATGAGGTTTTTGATTCATCATACAAGGATGATAATCTTGCCAATCAACTGCTACCATGGATTTATTGGTATGTGGAAGAATGTAGTAATACAAAGGAGAGGGCAAGACCCATTTTAAAGAGGACTTTTAGTTGGTTGGCCACCTTGGGAATCTCACCCAAAGGGGAAAATCAACCTAAAAATATAGGAGCTACATCAGCAATAAGCCAACCAACACCCACTAAGGAAAAAAGGTTGACTCAAAAGGCTCCTACAATTCCAAAGAAAATTTCATTTGTTGTTGGTGGCTCATCTCTATCCAAGGCTTCTACTCCCAAGGTTACATCTCCTGCAGCACCTGTGATAGAAGTGGTTGAAGTCAGTGACTCTCTTGGTATCTTCCAAGATCCATCACATCATCTTCTTCCTCCATTATCAATTCCAACATCATTTCCTTCAACTTCCACAACCATTTCTTCTTTCCCATCCCCTTCTATGGACCATGTATTCTCATCACTTCCAGTTCTTTTAGCTGGGGAAAATATTGGGTCACCCATTTCCTCCTCACTTCCTTTAACACTTCAATTTTCTTCAATCCCAACCCCTAGTATCGTTTTGTCAATTCCTATGGATGTCCCTACATCCACACCATCCATCATTGCTACCTCTACTCAAATACCAACTAGTATTTCTAGTGATCTTGCTTTAACCAATGTTTCAGGTATTGGATCTATTGCTCCATCTTCATCAACTTTAGCCATACTAGAATGGTTGTTTAGGAAAAATCCCAAGAAAAATAAGAAGGTTCCTCTGGGAGATGTTATAGATCTCAGCATATTGGAGCATATGCCCAAGAGACAAGCCAAGAGACCAAGAACCATGCCAATGATGACGCTTAACCCATTCAGAGAATGGGTGATAGAAGTTGTCATCCCCATTGATGGGAAAAATAAAGAAACAATCACAACTGTAGATTACCGGATTTTAAAATTCTCATTGGGAAAGGATATTAATGAAAGAGCCAAGAAGATGTGCACACTACTCTTGGGACCCTTTTGGAGAAATATGAAAAGATAAGGCCACCAAGGATGAGCTCAAAGCCAAGGTCGAGAAGCTCACTGCATTATTGCGCAAAGTAACCCAACCCACTCCATTTATTGAAGTCTCAACTACTACGACTATGACAATTTCATCTATAATTGATGATATTTCCTATCACGAGCTTGAAAAGCTAGGCCAGAAAGGGAGATAAGTGAGTAGATGGATGGAGATAATTCTGAAGGAAGCCAATCCTTTAATCAAGGAAGCAGTTGAAATATATAATGATCTGTCAGGTTACAAAAACCACCATTTCCAAGATGGATGAGGCCTTTTTTGAAGATAATAATAATCTAAATTTAAATTTGGCAACATGGAGTGAGATCAGAGAAGAGGATCCTGACTTGCTTCTTTAGGAAGAGGTGATCGATGATGTCTCAAAATTATTTGAATATCAAAAGGCCATGGAATTCGGTGTCAAGTATTGCAGGATTTGATTAAGAAGTTAGAGGAGAAACGAGTGGAAATCACAGATGCCTTGAATGACATCTCAGAGGAGTTTGATATTGCCAATTGTAAATTCTTCAATGAAAATATCGATGCTCTTCTTGAAGATCAGATTAAGGGAAATTTCAAGGATTTGGTGAAGCGTGATGATGAGGTCACCAAAACTTTCAATAGTGACTCCATTGACTGATTGGTCTTGTGCCAAAATTTCATAGGGAGACTAAAGAAAGTTACGAATAAACTTCAAAGATTGCCAGCCAGGATCACAAAGGAGATCGAGACAATAGATGTAGTGAATCACTACACATGTGGGCTTGGAGATGAAGAAATTCAAGGGATTATCAAGTGCTTCATTGAGTACAAACACCGAATGGCTGTGTGGGAAGGAGGATAGTAGAAACTGCAGGTGGAGGTGTAATGAACCATGCTAAAGCTAAGTGGCCATGAAAGGAAAAATCCAAGCTCTGGATCGGTCAAAGTTATAGGGTTGACTGAGTCAAACCCTTGTAACAAATTAGCTATTTTCATGGGAGCATGTTCCCTTAATTTAATGACATTTCTATTTTTAGAAAATGTTAGTTAAGGGCCCATCTCGCAATGGCCCAACGTAATAACTTATAAGTAGTAGAATACTTCAGGTTAATATAGAGATTATTTTTTGAGAGGAGTTGCTCTTTAAGCTTGGAAGAGTGCTTCAAAGATTCTAAGATACCTTTTAATTATATTCAGAGTTACACCTTGCTGTTGAAAATCGATTTATTGTGTTGAATGGTTAATCAATGTTTACTTTGTGAATTTACAATTCCTTAGTGAGAGTGATTATCTTACCTTTATTTCAGGTTATCTATTTCATGTTGTGAAGGAATAATACTACTATATTTTATGTCAGTTGTGAAAATCTTATTTTCCTTCTATATTAATTTTATGTCATTATTATCCCTAGTTGCAGAAATAGATGTTTGATATATGCATGTGTGGTTTCCTCATGATAAATTAATTGTGTGTTGAATCCAATTTGATCTACCCTTATGCATACTCAAGTTTAACAGAGGAACATCTGCCCCTGGTTTGTGGTATTTTGTACCCTTTGTAGTTGTGATATAGTGAAGGTGAAGGTGGTCGGATATGCGAGCATCCATCCCACATTAACCCTTCCAGATGTTAAACATCCCTTAATTTGGTGCATCACCACTTCTAGTATAAGTTTTATTTCTTTGAAAATCTCTTTCCCTAATCCCATGAAATGTTAGCATAGGTCTAGTTAGCCATTTTTCCTGCATTATAAGTAGTATTGTGTTTAGTTTAGGAAGAGGAAGTCGGCCTTCGCGGGAGGTTCAACTCGAGCCTAAGTCCCACAAATTGAGAGGTGATCTCATGTGTCTTAATCACACCGAATGTCATGATCCATTTTCAAACCATTCGGGGGGTGCAGTGATTTGGTGACAATAGTAACCTTCCAAGATTCTATTGTAAATATCACAATACAACCATCACTTCCCAACCGGCCCGTTGATATTAGATTTTGTTTTAAAGTAGGCACATGTATGACATCATTTAATAACCATGTATTCCCATTCGCATCTTAATCGTAACATATCCTTTTCCAACTATACCGCAAGGCTCATCATCACCAAGAAAAACATGCCCAAAATCCCCTTGAACATAAAAATAAATAATGCCTATGTGGAGTAGCATGGAAAGAAGCCCCAAATCTAAAATCTAAGATTTAACAATATTGTGCAAAGAAAGAATCAAAGCATCCTAACATACATTACCCGTTTCCACATTTACCTCCTTATTTTCTTTCTATTGTTTCTTCTTGTCCCAAAGATCCCAAAAGTCATTCTTTGCATTCCCAGGACTTACCACAATGCCAACATACTATCTTTATTTTAGATTTTGACCTTGCCCGATATTTAAAATTTCCATGGCTTCCTCTATTCTCATGTATCCCTCTAGTTTCCATAGTCAAAGCATTCACCTGAAGTAGAGGATTCCCCAGAGCTTTTATTCACATTTCCTCTCTTATAATCACCCCTACAACATCCTCAAACTTCAACTTTGAGTTAGCTAGAACCAAGTTGCTTACTACCATTACTAAAGGCTATTACAACTCTCAGGTAAAGAGCACAAAATTAATAAATCCCTAACTTCTTCATCAAATTCTATTATAACTAAAGCTAGCATATTTACAACTATATTAAAACCATTTAAATCATATACTACTGAACCATTCTCAGACATCTTCATATTAAACAATTTTTTCATTAAAAATATCTTATTAGAGGTAGACGGTTTTTCATATTACTTCCCTAATGCATCCATCAATTCTTTTGTAGTCTTTTCCTTCGAAACATTAAATAATACCAAAGATGCAAGACATATCCAGATTGTCCCAATTGCCTTCCTATCCAAAAATCCCATTCCGCATCCATCATGCTTGAGGGTTTGTTCATTTTCTTCAGACAGTGGAATATAAAGATCCTTATGATAAAGGTAATCTTCCATCTGCATCTTCCAAAGAATAAAATTATGCCCATTGAATTTATCAACCCTTGATCTTCCATCATCTACCATAGCTCCCACTCAAGCTAAAACTTTCCCTGTGATTCAACACTTCAAAGCAAACCAAACCAGAGCTCGATACCAATTGTTAGGAAATAAGGGATAAAATACGTGGAATAATCCCTCGAGAATTGCAACAATATAAAATAATATGCGAGAAAATATTACAGATCTTAAATACAAGTGCGAGAATAAAATAACACAACACAAAGAGACAATATTTAATGTGGTTCACCAAATTTGGGCTACTTCCACGAAGAATCACTTGCTCATATTTTGTTACAAGCCACTTTGCTCTCTCAATAAAATACCCAGCATTTGTTTGGATCTATGCTCAACAAACTCTATAGAATTCACACTTGAATTCAAAACACATATGCAATGTTACATCCTACCTACCATAAGTACAAAACCACATAAGTAGAAAGCGCAGCAGTTTTACAAAACCGTGGGTATCAAAACCATGGGCCAAAACCATCCCATAAACCTATGGGTCAAAAATCTTGCCCATATGAGAAAAACCACATTTCTCAAGATATTGGGCATGCTTTGTTTCGAGTAAAAAAATAATTTCAAGGGCTGCACCTCTGAATCCTCGCTAGCAATGGATGCCATCCCTGACCCCTACTGGGCCCGACCCGACCCTCGAACCCCGGTGAGAAAACTATGGAAAGTGTACACAGTACTCTTAGTCATGAAAATAGGCTCCACAACCTAACACAAAATACTTATAGGTGTGATGTAAGTATGAAGTATGTGATTTCTTGACTACATTTTCTATCACTTTATGTTGGTGAATGAATATTTGGTAGCATAAAGTAGATAAGAAGAACATACCTTATGGAGAACGAATAGAGTTAGAACCAATATCATGTCAAATGAGGGTTAGACTTGATATTGTGTCAAATGAAAATAGTAGAATGTGCATTGTGGAATCCATAAGAGGATAAGGATCCGAGGGTAAACATCGTATGTATAGTATGAATGATTCTGAATTCATTCCTGGATATTTCATTTTCGAGAGTGTCATTATTCTTGTTATTACTCCTCATTCCATCCGTATGTTGCCTTTTATCGGAGTAAATTAGGACATGTAAAATAAGATAAGTGTATTTAGTGCTCATGATAAATGAAATTAAACTTTAACTTAGTAAATGTGAAAATAGAAACACTTAATTGGAAAACAAGTGAATCAAGGATAAAGTAAACATGTGATCCATGAGAAGAGATAATTTGTTCATGTATGTTTATTTCCTTGGATATGGTTAGAATAATGCAAAGGATTTATGTATCTTGTCGCAAAACTAATGATTTGAGTGTCTTATCACTAAACTAAGGATTAAGGAATCTTGTTGCCAAGGGAAGAGTATTGGGAGAGTTATAGGATTTTCCGTCCAAATAGTAATAATTCCCTATGGATAAGTGCCCTTATAGATGATCAAAACGCAATTAAAACTTACCATAGGTGACACATTGTTCTAGATATATCACTATACTATATATGCCTTAGGTGTCACTTCCTTATTTGATCATTAGAAAAAAATTAATTTTCCTTGTAACTTGCCATTTATTTTTTTATGTTGTTAACTAATTGTAATCTGTAATTCAGCCTATACTGCTGTAATTAGAGAAAATTGTCATTAGAAACCTATTGATCCTGTAATGTTCCTATTCCTATCCCTAGGATAGTAACACCTAGGTGAGACACTAGAACTAACCATTCATGTGTGAGTTAGAAACTTTTATCCTACATTGAATTTTGGCTTAAGTTTGATTTTGAACCTATTTCTTAGCTCTTTTTTATCGTAATTTTACTTTTTGTTAATCTGTATCTAGCTTGTGGACTGTTGAGAGGGTGAAATAGCCACATGATAATTTCCCTCACTCATTTGGGGTGCTTTATATGAACAAAGGATATCTCATCCCAAATGAGAAAATATGAAATTGACGTACACATTTGACATAGAAATCTTACATGAGGAAATAGGGAATACACTTGGTAACAACCAGACGTATGAAAACAATGGAAAATAAAAGGCTAGCCAAAAGTGTTAGTCACAAACAAGAATACACGAAGAAATAAGTCAGAAGAAAATGTAACATTGTAAAAGACACAACAAGTAGTTGGTTGAATACATGGGACACTACTCAATATTTCACAAGAAAATTGAATCCTTTAAGGTGATAAAATAAAATAAGCAATGAACATAGGGAATTTCCGTAAACAATGAAAATAAAGACACAAAAAAGAAGAAAATATTTAAGAAAATCAAATAACCATGATTAGAAGTAGGTCAGAAAGACAAATGTTATACATGAAGCACCCATTAACATGTTATAAAAATTTATAGTATGCCACAATGTATAAAAATGATAAATATGAATGAAAGTGGTAAATGTTGTGACGATAGAAGTTGAATATAGAGAAAATAGGAAAGGTAGATGCCCCCAAGAGATGTTATGGGACTAGTAAGGTACAATGCCAAACATCATGCATCATCTAAGAGCCTGTAAGTAATCTATATTAATCTCAAGAGTACCTGTGAATGCACATGTGTGTATGGAAAAAGATAGAGAACACTATGGATCAAGGTAATATGATAAGCAATGGGCAACATAGAATAGTATAAGCAAGCAAAAGTGCATCCAATCAAGATCTAAGCTAGTATTTTTTATTTTTGTAAATATGTGAACATGAAATAGAATAGTTATGAGGGGGAAGAAATATTTCCACCCAAGTATATGTGTGTAAATTTACGTCCATGTAGGTAAATACGCCCTCAACAGTCATGTTTGAACCTAGAACAAGAGTGCGTCATCGGCAGAGAGGGGGAAGAGGTATGCCACCAAATGTGAATGCCACAATGATGTAAGTGATGTCATCAAGAAAGTATTCTAAATCTAAGTCATAACCAAAGGGGATAAAACAAGAGATACCAAATAACAATGTCAATGTATTGAGGGGAAAACCCTATGGAGTCTAAGATCCCAAATATACAAGGAAAAAGTGTAATGATATAAATAATAAGAGTGTTTCAGTAGGAGAAACTAGAATAGGTGGAACATTGGGTATGTTGGCAATAGTGGATAAAGATTGTGCAAACATAATAATCAATATGGGAGTAATAGATGTATAACATATGTAGCACCTTTGGGAGGCTCATTAATATCAATAACAAATAATGGAGAATGTGAGACAAGACTCATCATAAGCAATATGTGAAATTTGGAAAGATTGGAAGCATTAAAGTTATATGAACTAGCCCTTATAACCATAGACATAAATGTGGAAAGAGTGGAATTGATTACCCCCATGGATATAACAAGATGAGATGTAGCCATACTAGATGATTCATGTACAAAAACTTGGAAAGTGACAGCATGATGGAATCAATGTCAAATTAGAATAGTGTGTTCTACCTTGTGATGAGGAAGGTGTAAAGAGTGATGTAACATTGGAATTAATAAGCATATTATCATTAGATGTGCGTATAGAGTTGTTCCAAGTAACAAAATTGAAGGCCTTGGGCATGGTGACATTATGAAGGGAGATATGAGTATTTCCTAACACCTTAGGTATCATAGATGTAACAACCATTATAGGGGAAAAATATAGATATAGGTAAGTGTGCAGCAATATGCATTAGGGATCAAGAATCATGTGGATGAGAATGATACATAAGATGAGGAATATCATGGGTGCCAATAGAAAGTTCATCATGTAAATTAGTAGCACTGTAGTCCATCATAGGAGAAGAATGATGTGCAATATAAGTAGTAACTTCATCATCATGTATGAGAGGGATATCAAAAAGAGTAGCAAGATAAGGTGTGGAATATATTATAGAATTATTCATGGAAGAAGGTGTGGAAATGAAGTTATATAATGTGGCATGGGTAAAAAGTTGCATGCATAGTATGCAACCAAGGGTGACCTAAAATGATATTATAATTAAGATTATGAGGCTTTACATTAAATAGAACATTAATAGTGCAAGAGCCTACATTAATGGGTAGAGTTATTTCTCCCAATACTTTTTAGGTGTATTATCAAATCCATGGATACATAGAGTAGATGGAGTTAGATCAGTAACAAAAAATCCTATTTGATGGAGAAAGGAAATGTTGCATACATTAAGACTAGATCCATTATTAACTAAAGAATGCTTAAGAAGCACATTACTAATTTGAACTTGAATATACAATGGAGAAGCATTGTCATCAATTGTATGGTAAGCCATAAAATAATTTGACACAAGCAAGCCAAATAAACAAATAGATTTGTATTAAAAGTGATGTTGATCAAAAATGATTGTCATCAAATGAATAAAATGACCATATCTTGAAATAGAATTTTAATTTTATAAATTAAAAAGAGTCTTTTTTTAATCTAATGATGTAAAATAAAAACCTCTAAGGTATTTTATCAAAAGTGTGTATTTTTTGAATTATTCCTTAATTACCAAAAGTGTAATTAGGAATTTGTAAAAATTGTACAAAAATTAGGCAAAAAAAAAGTTGTTTTCATTAAATATGTAAAAATGAAAAATAACCTCAAAGGAATTTAAAAATAGAGTCATTATGCTTGAGATATGAAACAAAAGGTGTTTTAAAAATTGGGAGCCCTAGAAAGTGACCCAAAGGGTAGGATGAAACATGAAACCATAAGATTTTTTTGCAGATTTGATTTATTACATGTGATAGATGAAAATTAGGTTTGGATTTGAAGATAAGATGTAGATATGAACCCTAATGAAACTAGGGTTTGGGTTTGGAGAATAATGGATCTATTAAAGAGCATGTAAGGGATCAGGTTCACCAAAGCATTTAAAGAATTTTAAATATTTATCAGTGGATTGAGATAATATAGATATAGTAGTGACATACAAGATATAACATAAAAAGTACAAGCAAGTATAAAAGATAGGATAATGAGGATGACTTAGCTTGTATTGGGAGATATCAATTGATATTGGGTTGGAAAACCAACTGGAAAGGCTGGATCTAGACCGTGTAGGCTCTTTCTAAGAATCTAGGATCTATAACTTCTTTAGACTGGAGTGCACATAGGAGGATAGATTATCCTAGGTGTTAGTGTCTGATCTGGGTGCTAATGTCTTAGCAACAACTCCAATTTTGGTCTTTTTTAAAAATCTTGTTTCCTTCCTTTCATTTTTGTCTCTTTAGATATGTTATAGGGTTCATATATCACACCTACTCTGACAAAAATACCCTATGTACCTATAAAAAGATCAAGAAAACATTATATGGAATAAATAATGCATATGCTTGAGTCAGATTGACCTTAGTGGTCACCCCAATATGATTTTCACCAAGTGTTACACTACATTTTAGACTCTATGCATTTATTTTGAATTTGTGATTTGAATTGTGTCCCTTAAAGCTATGTTTCCCTTGTTCTAGTCACACTAAGATAACGATCCAAACTAATTTTCCCACAACATGAATGTGTGAGATGGAATTCATAAATAACCCTCTTATGCAGTGAATGATGTAACCCAAATGTATTCCTTGAATGTTTCTCTTTTCCCAAGTAGTAGATAGTAAGTATTAGCCCTAATTGTCCCACTAGCCCCTAATAATAGTGAGTAATTCATGTATATATATGATTCCCTTGTTTTAATTTCATCATTAACAACTGAAAATCCAACCCAAAGTGATAAAAGAGACTCTATAAAAGACAACAAATGATGTGGAAATTCACTATAAAGAAAAGGAGGAAAAGGAAAAGTTCCCAAATGGGATAATAGTGCCTTGGGCCTCTTGTCCCTAATGGGTATTATTGTTTTGGGATATTTGAAACATGTAACGATCAATACATAGATGGGTCACATGTCATTTAGTATCCAAAATTAAATTGGTCATTCCAGAAATGAAATATTAAAATAAGTGTTGTTAATGTCTTGTATTCTTACTTAGGAATAATGTATATAATGAAATACTTAGAGGCTTGATGTAGTTAGAAAGTGCAAGATTTTTGACTACAAATAGAATATATAATTGATATATAATTGAGAGTAGAAAATAATATATATAACTCAACCACTTTGAGAGGGTTATAGACACCTAATTTCAATTGTGCAATTTTAATCCTAAAATTGCACTAATTTTCTTCTTCCCCATAATTTCGTCATAATTAGTGATTTCCCACTAATTAGATAATACCCCTAGTATCTCGTTCAATGAATGAAATTTTAGTAATTAATTTTCCTTTTCCCTCATCTTAGATGCCATTCAACGTCGATTTGTTAGTTAAAATCATCTTTTAATTAATTATTTAACCTTAAAAATATTATATTTAATAAATAAACCCTCTTATTAATTAAACTGCCATCTCAAAACCCCTATAATTCCTCTCATTTCCCTCTAAATCATCTCTAAATGAATTCTACAAGCTAAACATGGCCTATTAATTACTCCCAATTGATTAATTAAACCCTCCCTAACTCACATGGGTCATTAATATCTAATTAATCTCTTCTAAACATATTTTCCAATCCTATTTCTACATCTCCTTTATCCCACATTCACTAGGATGTTAGATTCTCCCAATTTGGAAACCTATTACCCTCCTAGAAATACACACCTTTTTATCTTATATACCTTTATACACCTTTTCAATATCGAGAGAGCATTTCTATTATAGGAAATCTTAACAAATTGATTAAACCCCCTCTTTACCTTCTAAGAGCAGTGGGAGAAGAATCAAACATGTATTTAATTCCACTTTAAATATATCTCTTCCTCTTTGTTTGAAGAATACTTGATCATACGTAGCTTGCGTTTGGATCATATAAATAAGTACCTACGTATCGAGCACATATAAACATAGAAAGGAGGTTTGAATTTAATATTATATTTATATTTTATGCAATTTATTTATCTATCTAGTTTAAGCTCAATCATGATGTATTTGATTTAGATAACTAAGCTAGGATTTACTTGGTGTTAAGGCCTTCTTTATTAGCTTAGCATTTATTTAAAGCATGCATACATGGGAAACCTCCATAATATTATAATAATAATAAAATATGTAATGATAATATAAGTACTAGCCCCTACCTCCTATATACACCCTACTTATCCTACGGTTAATCAAAGTAAGTTGACCCCACTAACAATATGAAAGCATAAAGATATGTAAAAATCAAAATTAAGATATTATGTTAGCCATGAGTTGGTTATGCATATCCTAACACATGTAATAGGTTAATGATGTAGCATTCCTTACCCCTTGAAACCAATGTTGTCCTCAATGTTAGATAACTTAGGAAGTGAAGTGTAAACATTGTTTCATCCTCTCATTTTATATTCTTGCTGACCAAATTATTCCACTTGATCAAATTATCTTAAATAATCTTGGTGTAAAACTTCTTATCCAAGTTTGAAGGATCTCCTTTGGATCTAAAATGACTCTTCTCTCATTATCTTGTGTTGATAAAATTGTATAGATTGGTAGTTACTTCCCAATAACATTCTTGAAGAAGGAGACACGAAATATAAGATGTATTCATGAAAAAAATAGTAAGTCTAGATTTTACACTATACTACCAATTTTATGGAAGAATTGAAAATGACCATAATACTTTGTAGGATAAATCTCGTTACTCTTTTTGTTTCTTTAGGGACATTTTATTATATAGTTTTACCCATACAAATACTTAGTCTCATGCTTCAAACTACCTCTAACTATGGTGTTGATAAGCTCATTGCTTCATTCAGTTGTGTGCATTTAAAAATTCTCATTAAGCCTAGACAACACTTCCTTTTAGTGGTGAATGTGATCATATAATTCTAGAACATTTGGGGTTACCATTAAGGAATATGTGATAGATGGTGGTTGGTACCATAAAGAGCCACAAATGAAGACATTTTGGAATAAGTATAGAATGAAGTGTTATATCACCAATTTTTAATGGGTAGTTAGTGAATCCATATTTAATATTATCTAAAATGAAGAAAAAAAAATCCACATTTGTTGACAAGATATGTGCCAATTTAGTACCCAATATTGAAACATAAATTAATCTAGAAATAACTTGTAAAGATAAGATCATGGCCACTTACTATGACCTTGGGAGTACCATGTAATTTCATAACTATGTATGTAAAATAAAATGTTATTGTGCTAGTGAAAATGGGTGGGATAAGAGAAAAAAGTGTGCATATTTGGTGAGCCTATCCACCACCATCATGATGACATTTCCCCCTTGTGACTTGGGAAACCCTATAATGAAATCATCAAAACATCTTCCCATTGTTGGATAGGAATAGCTAGGGGTTACAAAATACTAGGTATCTTAATCTTCAAACCCTTATTTTGATGACACATAATCCATTATACCACAAACTTCTAGACATAACCCTTAAATCCTTCCCCAAATAAATATTTCTTGGTCTTGTGATAAGTATTCAGGAATCCTGAATGCCCCTACTAGAGATGAGTGTATTTATGTAATACCATTTGTTTTAATGTTGAATTTATAAATAGGTATAACCTATCCTTATACAAAAGAGTGGCCCCATTCGATAAAAAATGATTTAGATGTTTGAATATTATTTGATATTATGAATAAGAACCCATGTATCCTAATCATTCTCCCTTTTAGTTTTTTCCTCATCCACCCAATCAAATTTAATATAAAAATTACATATAATAGTGATTTTGTAGTATCATTCTTCCTGAGAGAGAATCAACCACAACATTTTCCTTCCTATCTTGTATATGATTTAAAATTCATAACCCAACATTTTGGTGAACCATTTTTGTTGTTCCTTTGATGAAAACCTTTATTCAAAGACAAGAAATAATTTATATTTTCATGGTAAATATTCTCCTTAAAGTGTTTTTCCATTATGTGTGACATCCATTGTTTGGTAGCATAAAGGGTATCCATCATTTTATTCTCATATATAAGTTCTTATAAATTATTCCTTTTAGCTGATGAATATAAAATGTAATGGATGATTACAAATTCCATTATATACCCCAATGAAACACATTCCAAAATTAAGTCATTTAAAAAATTAGGGTTGGACAGGAGTAGAGTGGTGCATTAATGCCCACAATGTATAGACCAAAACCCACAAGCTAAATCCAAGGTAATATTTTTCTTAAAAAAACACTTGCATACGTGATATTTAAAGAAAACTTACTACAACATAATGATTCCTATTATGCTTACACAATCATGAAACCACTCATGCAAAAATTTAACTTTACTTGGAGCAAGATAGAAGAGAAATACATTACAAAAAAATAACAATGACACATACTACCGAGCCTACCCATAAGTATTGTAAGTGGGAGAGACCATCATATGTACTACCCATTTTTCCTCCACAAAAGAATACTAGATAGCACTTGGTTTCTCTAAATAAAACACAATAAAAACATACCCCTTATACCTCCACTTAAACCACCCCCTTATTCCAATACTGAAAATAGCTATAAATTTGTTTGGTTCCTCCAATATTCAAACACACAAATATTTATTCATCTATTAAAATAAAAATCCCTTATACCTCCATTGTAAAATGATGTGCTCACACACACACACACACACACACACACACACACACACACACACACACACACACACACACACACACACACACACACACACACACACACACACACACACACACACACACACACACACACACACACACACACACACACACACGTGCACATGTGCACACACACACACAAAATATTGAAAACAATCATTTAATTTCAACATTTCCTCGAAAGAGTGATTCATACATAATAGCTAAACTAAGAAGAGAGAAATAATGAAGGATATTTCTCACATTCTAAATATATTATGATTTAGCTTACATAACACAATTTAGTTTCTTTTTTAATATTTGGTGTTGTAGACATATAAAGTACACATGAGGTATACAACTCTTTTTTTCCAATTTTGAAATTTCATTCCATTTTGGCATGTTTCTATCAAGGAAACACCTAAAATTTCCTTATATTTAAAAAATACAAATGTTTAATAATAGTTTTAAAGAGAAAAAAATTTTAAAGTACAAGTTACAAGTAGCTCCTTAAATCATTTGTTACATGCTAAAAACCCTTTTACTCATAACCGAATAATGAGGATACTCACAAGAGTTTAATCTATAAAGTACATTGAGTCAAAATTATGAAAGGATTATAATAAAGGAAATCAATACTAAGGCTTGGTCATCATAAGCTCCAAAAGTTTCACATAGTCATGACCCACTTCATGCACGTTACCAAATTGGTGAAGTAGTATAATAACTTTCTACTCATATACGCCAAAGCTAAGAACTTACTACAACAATAATATTATTAAATTTCCTTTTATATGATAAGAAAAAACATTTTGTGAGATTGTAAGAGTTATTTCAAATGTGATAAATAATTTTTGTTTAACTAATGAATTATAGTATGATGTTAGGTTTGGGGAGAGTAATCCATTTTAATCTATTTTGTTTTTTTCATCCTATTTCTTACTTTATTTACTTCCTCATAAGACTATAACCACATGATGAAAGTTAACTCCTAAGATACAATATGTTCATGTTGATACAAAATAATTTATATACATATATGATGATCTACAATTTCCATAAATGATATTATTAATTTCAATTACATTCAAATAATACAATAAATATAACTACCCAAATATATGAATAAAAAAATTTCAATGATAACAACCCGAATTCATATTCATATGAATTATACAATTCAAAGATAACTAGTTATGATTCAATCTTTGAATAATACTAATCATATAATTTTTTTGCATCTCTTTCTCAGTACAAAACAAGGGGTCAACACAAAGCTAACATGGATTATACTCTTCCTATCTAGAAATAATATCACATAGTTTCATTCATAGTTTAGAGAGAGATTAATATGTTCCACAATAATTCATATTAAAATCATTTTTCTAGGTTTGGGAGAGAGAAACACATTTATTTTCTTAGCACAAAAAATTCAATTTATATGCATATATGAGTATGAGTTAAGAGAGAAAATTAATTTTCACCCAATTACTATTTATAAAACATTATAAAATTTCCATTCATTTAAAACTATGGGATGATTTTCCATTCACGGGAGTAAGAAGTTGGGTTTCATTTAATTTTCATAAGAACATTTTCTAATGATAGAATTATAACAAAGAGTAATTTCTAAGGTAAATTGTTATAATCCTATTTATGCCATTATGGGTGAAGTATACCACTATGCATGGGGCCAAGACACTCTTATGTACATGATCAACATATCAGGTCATAACACTTGCATTTATATATTGAAACGACCTACTACTATACAAAGGTCACACTGGAAATCATTATACCAACATAAATTTGATGTTGAAAGGGGTTAAAATAATTTTATAAGGTCATACACATACAAGGAATCATTTCCCTAAGGTAGACCAATAATTCTTGAGTGAATTGACTTATGGTGTCGGTTAAATAAATCTGAGTTTCAACACGGTTCAATAATAGATAAAATGACCAAAGATGACCCTAGAAACAAGTCACCAAATTCCTAAATAGAGAACTTATCATTTCTAACCCATTATTATATATGGTGAGAATGCGAGGAAATTTAAAAATTGATAATTGATAAACAATGGTCATTTTAGAGGCACCTTTTAAGGGAAAATTGGTGAAAATTGACAGGTTTGTGCTTTAGCACCATTTAAGCCAAAAGGGCTCCAAAATAGGCATGGAATAACTAATTCCCATGGAAAAGATAAAAATAAATTTTGTATGCTATGTTAAATGTGAAAATAAAGAGGTTTGTGGTGGTAGAGCATGATATCTCATTCTGCAAGTGTTAAAAATAGGGTGATTTGGAAATGGTTTCACAACATTGAGTGGTTTCCTATTGAGACTAGCTCTATAAAGTGTCTCCAAAACATGTTTTGAAAAAGCATAAAACAAATGGTTAGGTGTAGTTTAGGGACTGTAAAAATATTACTATGTATATAGGACAATGTTTAAGAGATAAAATTTCAAGGGGAAGGTTTTGAGACTTTTTATGCATCAATTTTGGAGAGGATTTGTAACTTTTACAAAGACGAATTTTACACCACATAGTTTCATGTTTCAAGAATGTATATTTCATGATTTGGAGGATTAAGCTATAAATTCATGGGTAATCGTGTTTTAGTGTGTTTATAACACGTGTTGGTGTACGATTTTGTCTAGTTGAAATATTGGCATGCTTTGTGAGTTTTCGGAAGTATATTTGAAAAATCATACCTTTTCATCATTCTCTTGTAAATTTGTGAAGTTATTATGTGGTTCTCTAAACTTGAATGTTGTAGTTGTGTCATGGCTTATCCCTATTGCATGATTTTACACTAAAATCTTAACATATCCTTTGTATTCTATGTTTTATTAAAGTTACAAGTATGATGGTAGGGCGATGATATTCCAATCTCAACAATCTTATTAAAAATTTGAATTAGATCCATCCATGTAAAGGACTTGGCCTTTTCATGGTTTTGCAAGTTTGTATTTTTTCATATTTTTAAATTACATTTCTACCCCAAGCGTAAAAAATGAATATTTGAAGTATCAAGGGAAAATGGGATGTTAATGTAATTTTTTTATTTTTGCAAAGTTACAAATTACAAATACGAGTCGAACTCCTGCAAAAGGAATATTATGGGAATATTCCCCACTTGCTTAATTTTTATGAAGAGGTCAAATTTGATGCAAAATGTAAGTTTTAGGTTCATCCCGAGGCCCCAAAATGAATATTCAATGCATATAGACCCCACGTAGAACAATACAACTTCGCATTTTGTAGTTTACATCTTTGCGGTCGTTGGAAGACTGCAATTTGAAATTTTATCCTTGAATTTTTATAGAGGGGGAAAATGGCATAATATGAGAAAAACATTTAATAAATGTAGATTTGTAGTTTTTAGTTTGTAGCTTTTCAATTCTGGAAATACTACAAATTGTAATTTCATCCTCGTAACCTAAGAAGGGGGACACATGTCCTTATTTGGTGATAGTAGATAAAGAAATAATTTTTATAGATTTTTTTGCAACTTTGTATTTGTTAAAATATTGTAAATTACACTTTTTTTTCCCACATCCCGATGAGGTGGATACATGTCGGTGTCTCAAAATTTTTGAGGAAAGCAATCGCATTTCCCAAGTTTACAAATTTACTTTCTTAAAAGTTTGTAAATTGTTTCCACAAAGCAACGACACCCAAGAAATGTGACTAAGAACAAGTAAGGCCTTAAAATATGCCACATAATATGATTAATAAACCTGATCAATGAGAGAATAACAATTCAGTCAAGTGAAATCATACATGGCTAATCCATCCACTTATAAGGCTGAAATTCAAAGTTGTGATTAAGAGATTGATGAACACAAATGGAGAATCCATGAGAGAAGATACTAGTATTAATGAAATCATGTGAAGGAAAATATATGTCTAGAACCTAAGAAAATATCTCACTTTTCCTCCAATTTTCAAGTTTGTGAAGCAATTTGAATCCCTAAGATGAGAAAAAGACCAAATTCGTGCATTTGAACTATGAAAAAATCATTTTGGAGATTTGAAGGCGTCCGATTTTTATTTTCAACTCAAAGGACAATTGCAACAACATTTACATGGGTAAGTATTTTACCAATGCTTGGGAATGGTTTTGGTATCATGGTGCATTGGTTGGCGTTTATAAAAGGGTTAGGTGTGTATATGGTATTGTGAATCCCTCTTTCAGTGAGATATTTTATCCCTTCACCTTACAAAAATGAAGATTTAATTTGCAGTGTCAAAAACACCTCGCACCTTACCTCTAATCTAGACAAGGTCACAACTACCAATATGGAGAATGCAAACCTAGTTGAGGTGCAAGAGAGGTTTTATACCATAGATAGAAATGAAACAAGGAGGAATATTGATTGGAGTGGAATTGCATTAGCTATTTCCTTTCCCCCATTTTCTCAATATCCAAAATTGGTATGGGTGTATGTACAAAAGTATAACCCAATGACCAGGGAGGTTAGGGATTGAAGCAATGCTTTGGTCTTATATTTAACCAATTTTTTAGGAGTTTCTAGGTCTCCCGATGCATTGGTAGTGGTGGACATATCCATTGAGCATCTAGAGGAATAATGGAATGCAAAAATATAAATTGTTCCAAAATATTCAATAACAATTGGCTTGAAAATACAATAATGTTTTCCATTAGGATCCCCAAGAAATTGAATAGGGATTATTTTTGGAAGTAATTGGGGACATCGTCACTTTTATAAATAGTGTTACGGGAAGGAGTCAATGTATTCCTATAAAGAGTAGATGTTCAAGTTAATTTATATTATCCTTACAGAAAGATACATATTCAAAGTGTGGAGAAATAATCAATGATTTTCTCCATCACCAACTACTTTATAATACGGTGCTGAGATTAAGGAGGGATCAACTAAAAACTAGAATTTTATATGACCTCTTACTTAGTGTACAACATTTCTCACCATAGGTCATTCCCTAGATTGGATAAAGTGAAAGAATTTGTTAATTGCAATGTTTATTATGTGTCCCCATAGTTAACCTTGGAAAACTACATGTGCAACTTCACACCTTTGGTTCCGATACTTTCTTTGATCCCCTCATATGCTTGTTTAATATAGAGAGGGAAAATAATAGGATATACCCCAAGTAATGAAAGTAATAATTGAATACGGTTGTTACTTCATCTAATTCATAACATTCCCTTAGATGAAGGTAGGTGAATTTCATGACACACCTTACATGCTACCAAAATACTTGGATGATAGATGGGAACTTCTGGATATGTCAAGTTATTTTTTGGGATTACACAAAATGATTATAGGAAAGTAAAAGGAAAATTTTAAGTTCCCAATCAACATTGGGAGGTACAAATGCCATTCCTTGGTCAAGGTCAGGATCTTAGAAGAAAAAATGGGTAGAACTACTTTGTATAAGTTTACCCCCAAGACCAATTATGACATCAGATGGATATTTCATGGAGCTTTGCAGACTTCATATGAATATGAGCCTCACTATGATGAATAATGGATGGACTGCAAGGATGAAGAGAAGGTAAGAATAAGGGATATTATAGGATGACTTTCACCCAAGTTGTGTATGAAAAATTATAGTTTTTCCTCGGGAATGGAAGATGGAAATGACATGGTGAGAAAGTACTATATTAACAAGAAAATAGCCTCACTACCCCTCCTAAGTGTTGAATAGACAAGGCTAGGAAGTACCTCATTGCATGATAGAACAACTCACATTATCAAGAGGACTTTAATTTGGATAATTAAAAGGGGAATTGACTAAACTTTACATAATACATCATTCCTAAGAGATTATAGGAAAGTGGTGCCATAAAAGATATCATTTCCCCATTAAGGAAGGGGCTACAAATTTATATCCCCTAAAGAGAAATTCCCCATAGATATCTTCGAGAGGACCAACTTCGAGAGGTTTTAGAAGAACTCAATTCTATAACAAGGAACACAAGTAAATATGTGTCAAAATTGAAACACATGACAGAGGAAATACTAAAGAAGACCATGTAGGATACTCCGGTCATTGTAGCCACACCTCTTCAAGTAGTCCCCCATCCAAAATCAAGCCAAAAGACAACTTTTGAAACAAAGACCATTTATGTTGATGTACCAACTTATTCCTTAAAAGGGTAATCTAAAAAAAAAAAAAAACATATGAGAGGAAGTGTCTTCCTAAGCATACTAAAGATTAATCCAATATTGGAAACCACCCATGAAGAGGGTGAAGATGATCATGAGACCTTGAAATTTTTGAGAAATAAGAGGAAAAGGTGGAAACACTTATAGTAGAAACATCTATAGGGACAATAGCTGAAGGGATCACTTAACAAGTCTAGATACTTGTTATAAATACTCAAGTTACAGAGGTAGTGCTTACTACCTCACCTCATGTGAAACATGAGGTACCTACTAATTTACTATTCAATATACTCTTACCAATTTGCCCCTTCAAGGCGAGATGCAGGGAGACCCAAGGGGATGAGAGGTAGGAGATATCAGACCCACACTCGAGTAAACATTCAATGAGTTTCTACATGTGATGGATAAGGATGTTGGAGATTATCTTCTCTAAGAAAATATATAAGATACATCAGTTGGGGAAAAGGAAGGAGGCCCAACATCACATGACACACCTACCACAAAAAGGTTGTAAATGGTGAGGAAAAAATGTACTTTGAAGAAGGAATTATAGTACATGGAAATGAGTAATCAAATGTTAAAGAAGTTCTATTGGTTAAAATTGAGAAGTCAAAACCATGGAACAAATTTAGTTAGCTTCAAAGACAATGGAAAAGTTGATTACAACTCATGAAGTTACATAACAAGAGGATCAAAGCATCGGGAAAAACCATAAAGTGAAGAAATCAAGGAACCTTCTCTATCCAAAGAAAAAGATTTTGAGATCATAAAATATATAGATATAATCACCCATCCATATTCAACTATAACAAAGGAAGAGGTATAGAACCATGGTTTAGTGGAAGGATAAACACAAGTGCACAATATTTAATTCTATGCTAAGATAGAGTTATAGGTTGGTGATTTGGTGTCACTCTACTTTACCCCAAGAGCATATGAGAGTTAAAATTTCTACCTAACAAAGTAATAAGAAGGGGAATGCATCATGCAAACTAGAAGTTGTTATCCAAAATTCACCCCCCAGGGTAAATTTGATAACATGCATCAGAATATCCAAGTCCTAGGCACATTGGTTAATTCAGAGCAAAAATCATGTTTCTGAGGTTCTCTCAGATACCTTTCTAACTCCTCTGGCCGAGGCAGAAGGAAGGAGCAAGCTCTGAAAATGCGGAAAAAGTTGCAGAAAGGCAAACAGGTTGATCCAGGAAAAAGTGTAAAAATTGGCTAAGTCCTGCTAAGGGGAGCAACTGGGACATTTGGGACGTCAAGGCGCGGATCGGCCGAAAAGCCTCCAGGCGGCCCAAATTGCATTTGGGACAATCGGGCCAGAAGTACGCGAAAGGCGCGAAAAGCCGATCCGGCCGAAGGAGGAGGAAGAAATTGGCTAAGTGTTGCTCAGGACGTTTGGGACAGAAAGGCCCGAACCGGCCGAACCGGGCGAAATAAGCACAAAGGGCCCAAAAACAAAGTGGGACAAGTGGTACGAATGGGCCCGAACCGGGCGAAATTGTCCCAAGCGGTCCAAAGGAAAATGGAACAATCGGGCCAGAGGTACGCGAACCGGCCGAATCGGCCGAAATTGTCACAAAGGGTCCAAAATCAAATGGGACATCCGGGACAGATGGACGCGAAGTACGCGGAAGACCCGGCAGGCCCGAGAACCAACCAAAAGACGCCACGTGTCTCAAGGAGAAAGGTTAAAAAGTCAAAGGGGCAAGGTTTGAAGCGCTGGCCCGAGCCAATAGGAATTGGACACGTGTCCAATAGAGCAGTAAAGTGTGGAGCTCGGGAGGAAGTTAGAGAATTTGGTTGAGTTCCCAAAAAGGGCTAAAAGTAAAGGAAGACCCCGCGACAATCAATACATGCCACGTGACAAATCAATACATGCCACGTGTCCCAAGTCAAAGATTTCAAATGAAAGCCCGCGAAAGACATAAGAGAGAGAATTTCTCATCCAATCAGCACGTGCCACGTGTCGTCCAGGTGGCAGAGCGCGGGAAAGGTTTCAAAACACGCTATCGCCTGTTTTGTGCCCTAGATCTTCAAATCACCATAACTTTCGATCCAGAGCTCAGATTTGCATGTTTTTATATCAACGGAAAGCTGGTGAAATTCTCTACACGATTCCGGGGTCAATTTTGCGTTTTGGAGTAGTCTGGAGGGAGAAAATCGAGAAACAGATCTAACGCGTGTTCAGGGCCAGAAATGACATTCCAGTGACCAGTTTTAATGCAGAATGGGTCGCATTCTCCTGTTATCCGGTCAAAATGACAGGGTATGGGTTTGTAAGGTCCTCCATGCCGTTTAATACACCTACAGTCAAGAAAGAATGGACACCCATGCCTTTGTACGTTTCCTGTTCCCTAGGTTCGACCCTTGCATTTTAAAAGCCAGTTTTGGGCTCATTTCAAAGGGGGAACATTTTTTTGGCATAGCAGACTTCTTCTTTCTCCTCCTTCAAGGGATTGATGAAGTATCAGACCTCTCCAAGGATTGTAACAGTTTTCTTTACCTCTCTGAGGGTGTAATGCGTATTTTGATATAAAATTGATAATGCAAGCTCTGTGAATGGGTTTCAATCCTCTGTTTGTATTATTTGCTTGATTTCGTATACTAAATTATACATTATCAAGTATGTGTATGTTTTATGTTGTGAACCTTGGTCTGTGTCTATTTGCATGACTAATATGTTTCACCACTCCTTTGGTGCATCACCATCTTGATTAGTTTCAATTTTGCACTTCTACCCCCGTCTCCTGCAAGATAGAACGAGATTAGGATCTAGACCTCGTAGCTTTGCAAAATATAGATCTAAATCAGAGGAGTTTGAGGAACCAGCTAATCTGGAGATTCCTCTCTCAGTTTCACAAGTCCCACACTTGGAGAGAGGTTTCCATGTTGTGCAATTACACTGGATGCAAGAGTGATCAACCTAGAAATCGATCGGTGGGGGGTCTTGTAATTTTGCACTAAACGTTTTGGCACGCCGGGTGGGACAGAGGTCTCAATTTTATTGCATCAAAGTTGATGTGCATCTGCTGCAAGTTTCTTGCTTGAAAAGAGCTATTATTTGCATATCTGGCGACTCCAAGGGGAAGAATCAATAGAATTTCAGCAGTCAGGCCTGAAAGCTTATGAGAAGAATCACAAGGTCAAGAGTTGGAGAGGAGGAAGTACTGTTTGAATACCTGCAATTATCTCCAAGAAGAAGGCAAAGAGGAAGAAGGATTCAAAGGTCCCCATCTCCACCAAACAGAACTCTCTCAACTCCTCCACCTGAGCGGCCTTTCTTTCAGTATACAAGGGTTTTAAGACCAATCAGAATGGCGCAACCCAAGTGAACCCCTATGTCAACTTCACAGGCAGCAGCCCACTTGCTCTCAATGCACAAAATCCAATCCCAGTTGCAGCACTGAAGAACATTCCATACTTTACTGGGGAAAATCAGACCACTCCTGGTGATCATGTCAAGGACATTGCTAACATTTGTGCAATCCATGAGATTAATGAGATGCAAGTAGCTGTCAAATTGCTGGCGTCTTCATTCAAGGGAAAAGCATTGCAATGGTTTAGGAGCCTTGAAGCTGGCTCTATCACAAACTGGAATCAGCTGTGTATTGCACTTCATGATCAATTTGGAGAAAAGGGAGACAACTTGTCTCTTTTGGAGCAGCTGACAACCATCAAGAGAGCTCCCAATGAGCAGCTAACCGACTTCAACTTCAGATTTCAAAGATCTTGGGATAGAATTCCGGTGGCAAATCAAAGCCAACCAAGAAGGTGCTTTTCTATACTACCTTAAAGCTTTAAATTATGATATTTCTATGTTAGTTCAATCTATGGGAGGCACAACTATCCCTGCTGCTTATAGTATTGCCATTAGAGCTGAAAATTGTCTGATTCAAGCTGGCAAGCTAGCTCCTAGGCCTCCAATGCCATTATATCCAAGTTTAGAGAGCCCAAGTACTAGTCAAGTACCTGTCTTAGCTCCTATTCCCACTCCTAGGAATCAGAGTTCAAATGAAGCTTCCACTTCATCTCCAAGTGCCCCAAATGAGCTTCAAGAAGTCATGAAGCAACTGCAAAATTTAGGTAATGAGCTGGTCACACTTAAGAGACAGCAAACTCAAGGTTTTAGACCTTCGTATCAACCTCAAGCTCAACCTAATAGGCAGCCATATCAGCTTCAAAGGCCACCCAATCCAGCTGCAAATATGAATCAAACAAGGCCTCCTGCTAATAAACCATTCCAACCCTATAATCCAAATGCCATATCTGCCTCTAAGGCATTAGTACCAGCACAAAACAACATTGCCCAGGAGTATGAATGGTGTTTTCCATGTAATGAACCCCATAATCAATCCATGTGCTATAATGGTGCTTTAACCCAAGCTTTAATGGTAACAAGTGCTGGTGTGGAGGGTGAGAGTAGTCAAGAAAACAGCCAACAACAAGAAATATTCCAACAGCAACCTGCCCCAAATGACACCACATTGGTAAATTGGCAAGCAGAGGATTTCTGTGGCATGAATCAGGTAGTTTCTCAAGGTGTTGCTGCCAACACAAGGTCAAAAAGGAGAAATTTGGGTGAAGAACGGCCTGTTAGCCCAAATTTAATCCACAACCTTCCACAGCTCCACAAATGATTGGCAAGCAAAACCCAGTTTCAAATGCACAAGGGCAGCCAAGAACAGCCCCTAGGCCAACTCAAATGCCAGCTGTTGCTGCCCACATTCAAGGAGCAAATGTGCAAATCAAGGGACAACAGAGAGATCCTTCATCACCATTTAGTATCATTGATCAGATGAAGAAGACAAATATCAATATATCTATGTGGGAATCCCTATCCATCCCAGGCCAAAGAAATCTGCTGCAAGCTGCCATAAAGGATTGGCCAACTTCGAATCAACAGGTTCAGAGGCAAGACAAAGTGCTTACAAATGCTGCCCAGCCTGAAGGAAATCATGGAGCACAACAAGGTAGAATGCTGAAACCTCCCCCTTTCTATGTTTCGTTAATCATTGGAAATCAGCTAGTACATAATTGCATGATAGATTCCGGGGCAAGTAGCTCAGTAATGCCTAAACAGATAGCTGATCAGTTAGGGCTCCAGTATGAAATAACATCTAAGGGAGTAGTGCAGCTGGATGGGACAGCAATAGCAACAGTTGGAGTGATTAGAAATTTGAGTCTTACCTTGCATGCATGTCCAAATGTTGTTGTCTTACAAGATATATCAGTCATAGACCTTCCACCACTCTTTGCCCTCTGTTTGTCAAGGGACTTTACTGCCAAGATTGGGGGATATTTGTCCGCTGATTGGTCACACATGCTGTTCAGAACGAGGTATGGAACTAAAGCTACAATTAGGTCAGAACCTATTGCAGATTTCCACATTGAGCCCTATACTCCAAGTCATATTAATACCAATTGCTCAGCATTTGATCAAGAAGATCACCTTGGCACTGATGAAGCCGACACTAAGGTTGGAAGTATCCCAGATTTGACTCTTGATGAATGGGCAAGCAAAGTGCATGCTTTTGATCCTTATCAAGAAGTAGAAGAATCTGAGCTAGGGGTCTATTGTATACATGAAGAAAGTCAACCTATTCCTAGCATCACCAAGCCAAACCACAAGGTTGAAAATGAGGTATGGCAGCTGTTTTTTGATGGATCGAGGAGTAGACAAGGCGCAGGAGGTGGAGCCATGCTTATTTCACCTCAAGGAGTAAAGTATTATTCAGCTTTTAGATTTCAATTTGCATGCTCCAATAACACTGCTGAATATGAAGCCTTGGTGCAAGGGATGCATTGGGCAATCAAGAGAAAGGTAAAGAACTTGCAAGCTTTTGAGGACAAAGTGAGCTGATTGTAAATCGGAGTCAAGGGACAGCATGCCGCCAAAAATGATCTACTCAGGTGCTACAAGAACAGGGTATGGGACCTCATGGAAGATTTTGAGGGCTTTGGCATCAAATCCATCCCTAGGAAAGAGAATCAAGCTACCGACAGGCTTGCAGCAGTAGGGGCAGCCTTTGACATTATAGAAAACATTCAACAAACCAAGGTACACCAAACATCCACATAATTGTGAGGCCTTGGTGCCGGATAACGATGTCGATTGGCAAGTATTTGAGAATGATCAAGAAATCATCCACTTCTTGCAGAAGAAGAAGCTGAGTTCTCGGCTAAGAATCAAGAGAAGTTGGAGCAAGCAATATGGTGACCAGGTGATACAGCTGAGAACTGACAAGCTGCCCAAGGGACTTATCACTTTGGAGTCCATTTTTAACCCCAATGATCAGTTTAGAAAGGAGAAAGCAAACATTCAGGTCAAGAGAGAAGATTCGGCATCCATCTTGGTAGAAGAGAACAAGCCACTGCAAATTGGAAAGATGACAACTGAACAGGAAAGGTATGAGTTCATACAGCTATGTCAAGAATTCCCTGACGTGTTTGCTTGGAGCTATGAAGACTTGAAAGGGTTCAATCCCAACTTAGCTCAGCATACAATCGAGTTGGATCCAAATACTAAGCCTATCAGGCAGAAACAGAGACCAATCAATCCACACATGGAGCCTCTCATGAGGAAAGAATTGGACAAGCTGATTGAGTCAGCAATTATATTCCCAATCAAGCATTCTAGTTGGGTTGCCAACCTAGTTCCAGTCAGAAAGAAAAGTGGAGAGATCAGGCTATGTGTTGACTTCAGAGATTTGAATAGAGCCTCTCTCAAGGACCATTATCCACTCCCCTCCATGGAGCAAATATTGCAGGTCGTAGCTGGTTCAGAAAGGTTTTCACTACTTGATGGATACTCAGGCTTCAATCAAATTATGGTAAAGGAGGAAGACCAGTTCAAGACAGCCTTCACAACCAAATGGGGCACATATGCTTACAAGAAGATGCCATTTGGACTGTCGAACGCCGGAGCAACATTCCAGCGAGCTATGGATATGGCATTCAAAGGCTTGATCAACAAGATAGTGCTGATATACCTAGATGATATCACTGTCTTCTCAAAGAATGCTGCAGACCATCTCTTTCACCTCAGGCAAGTGTTTCAGAGGTGTAGAAAGTTTGGAGTGTCTTTGAATCCTAAGAAGTGCATCTTTCTTGCACATGAAGGGAAACTCCTTGGCCATATTGTCTCCAAGGAAGGATTAGCAATTGATCCAGAGAGGGTTGAAGCCATAAGAGCTCTACCATTGCCAAGTCACAAGAAAGCCCTTCAGAGTTTCCTGGGAAGGATAAACTTTGTTCGAAGGTTTGTCCCAGATTTTGCAGCCCTTGTCAAACCCATTACCAAAATGTTAAGAAAAAGCATGGCTTTCAAATGGACGGCAGAAGGCAAGGAGAGTTTTGAAGCAATCAAAGAAGCCATCTCCCAGGCACCCACTCTCATCAACCCAGACTTTTCCAAGGATTTCATCCTCTATGCATTTGGAGGTGATGACACTATTTCTGCCATTCTGGTACAGCAGAACAAAGATAATGATGAGCAGCCGATTGCCTTCTTCAGCCAAAGCCTAAATGACTGCGAATTGAGGTACTCTTTTATTGAAAAACATGTGCTTGCAGTAATCAGGAGCTTGAAGAAATTCAAGCATTTAGTCTCAAACAACAAGGTCCAGTTGCTGGTCTCACATGCTGGGGTTAAGGACTTCCTCCTCAACAAGGATTTAAATGAGAAAAGGGCAGGATGGATCACCCGTGTCATGGAGTATGACATTGAGATCAAGATCACCAAGCTGGTAAGAGGCAAAGGTTTGTGCGAGCAGCTCGCTTCCAAACAACCAGACAGCCCAGAAGATGAAGAAGACGCTGTCCTGCTATTACAAGATGATAAAAAATAGGAAAATGATAATGCGTCCACTCCCTGTTGGACTCAGAATATGATACATTTCCTCTGAGGACATGTATGTACCCTCTAGAAATGAGCAAAGCAAAAAGAAGACACTTCAGGTTGCAGGCTATTCCATATACCATCATTGACGGAGTTTTGTTCAAGAAGGACGTGAATGGAGTGCTGCTGAGATGCATTAACACGGGTCAGATCCAAAGGGTATTAAAAGAGCTTCATTATGGACCAGCTGGTGGCCATTTCACACCAAGAGTGACAGCTCGAAAATCATGAAGGCTGGTTATTATTGGCCTAAAATCTTCAGTGATTGCTATGCATGGATCAAGAGGTGTAAGAATTGTGCATTCTTCACAGGAAAAGAGAGACTCGCTGCCCTTCCATTGCATCCAATTACAGTAGATCAGCCATTCATGCAGTGGGGTTTGGACTTCATTGGAGTCATCAATCCCAGTCGAGCCAAGGGCACAAATGGATTTTTGACCCTGAACTACTTCACCGGATGGACGAAGCAATAAAGCACTCAAAGAGGCGAATGAGTCTAGCATCTTGGACTTTTACGAAGGGATAACTTCCAGATTTGGTGTACCTGCTACAATAGTCTCTGATAATGCATTGGCATTCATTGGATCTAAAGTTACTGAGTGGGCTGTCAAGAACGGGATTTACCTAAGCACTTCATCAAACTATTACCCTCAAGGTAATGGCCAGGCCGAGTCTACAAACAAAAACTTGCTTGAGGATCATTAGGAGGACTCTTGATGAAAATCGGAAGGCTTGGCATACCAAACGGAAATCAGCCTTATGGCTGATAGGATAACTCCCAAAAGATCCACAGGTAACTCTCCATTTAGGCTTGTCTACGGAAGAGAGGCAATCTTGCCCCTGTCACTTGAGTTGCCAACGTTGGAACTCATGAAACAGCTGGAATTGCTAGAGTTTGGGCCCATGGAGGTAAGATATGCAGAATTGATGGAGCTGCAAGAAATCAGAGATCAAGCATTCCAAGCAATGGAAAAGGATCAGGCTTTGATCAAGAAGACCTTTGATAGGAAGGCCAAAGATAGATCTTTTCAAGTAGGAGATCTAGTGTTGAAATGGGATGTGGACAGAGCAAAACCAGGAAGGCATTCAAAATTTGATGCCATTTGGAGTGGCCCATACATGGTCACAAAGTGCAAGAACAACAATGCTTTCCAATTGGCCTCATTGGATGGTGAAGAACTGCAGATTCCAGTAAATGGAATCTATCTCAAGCGTTGCTTCTAGAGGGAGGTTCACTACATCTGTAAATATTAGATTAGATTTCCTTTCCTCCAAGTGCTTGTGCACATTGTTTTGCTGTAGGTTAGTTTTGTTTTCCCTAAGTGCCTTGGCACAGTTTGCTGTCCATGGAGATGTTTAGCATGTCTTTGCTTTCATCAGGTCACGTTCCATCTTCCTCCTTGCACATTCTGAGTCAGTTTGGATTCTAACAACATATTTGATGACTCCATGCCCAATGGATTGCTTCAGGCAGCTGGTCTTTTCATCTAGCAGGCAGATGACCCCGCTGAGTCGCCAAATTGTTATCCAAAATTCACCCCCCAGGGTAAATTTGATAACATGCATCAGAATATCCAAGTCCTAGGCACATTGGTTAATTCAGAGCAAAAATCATGTTTCTGAGGTTCTCTCAGATACCTTTCTAACTCCTCTGGCCGAGGCAGAAGGAAGGAGCAAGCTCTGAAAATGCGAGAAAAAGTTCTGAGTAAAGGCAAATAGGTTGATCCAGGAAAAAGTGTAAAAATTGGCTAAGTCCTGCTAAAGGGAGCAACTGGGACATTTGGGACGTCAAGGCGCGGATCGGCCGAAAAGCCTCCAGGTGGCCCAAATTGCATTTGGGACAATCGGGCCAGAAGTACGCGAAGGCGCGAAAAGCCGATCCGGCCGAAAGAAGGAAGAAATTGGCTAAGTGTTGCTCAGGACGTTTGGGACAGAAAGGCCCGAACCGGCCGAACCGGGCGAAATAAGCACAAAGGGCCCAAAAACAAAGTGGGACAAGTGGTACGAATGGGCGCGAACCGGCCGAACCGGGCGAAATTGTCCCAAGCGGTCCAAAGGAAAATGGAACAATCGGGAGTTACACGAACCGCCGAGTCACCGAAATTGTCACAAAGGGTCCAAAATCAAATGGGACATCCGGGACAGATGGACGCGAAGTACGCGGAAGACCCGGCAGGCCCGAGAACCAACCAAAAGACGCCACGTGTCTCAAGGAGAAAGGTTAAAAAGTCAAAGGGGCAAGGTTTGAAGCGCTGGCCCGAGCCAATAGGAATTGGACACGTGTCCAATAGAGCAGTAAAGTGCGGAGCTTGGGGGGAAGTTAGAGAATTTGGCCGGATTCCCCAAAAAGGGCTAAAAGTAAAGGAAGACCCCGCGCCCTGTCGACAAATCAATACATGCCACGTGTCCCAAGTGGCGGGGGTGCGGGCGGAAGGTGGAAAATGTTCCAGATCACAAAAAGTCAAAGATTTCAAATGAAAGCCCGCGAAAGACATAAGAGAGAGAATTTCTCGTCCAATCAGCACGTGCCACGTGTCGCCCAGGTGTGGCGGCAGAGCGCGGGAAAGGTTTCAAACACGCTATCGCCTGTTTTGTGCCCTAGATCTTCAAATCACCATAACTTTCGATCCAGAGCTCGGATTTGCACGTTTTTTATATCAACGGAAAGCTGGTGAAATTTCTACACGATTTCGGGGTCAATTTTGCATTTGGAGCAGTCTAGAGGAGAAAATCGAGAAACAGCTCTAACACGTGTTCGGGGCGAAATGACATTCCAAATGACGGTTTTAATGCAGAATGGGTCGGATTCTCCTGTTATCGGTCAAAATGACAGGTATGGGTTTGTAAGGTCCTCCATGCCGTTTAATACACCTATAGTCAAGAAAGAATGGACACCCATGCCTTTGACGTTTCTGTTCCCAGGTTCTACCCTTGCATTTTAAAAGCCAATTTTGGGCTCATTTCAAAGGGGGAACATTTTTTTGGCATATGAGACTTCTTCTTTCTCATCCTTCAAGAGGATTGATGAAGTATCGAGACCTCTCCAAGGATTATAACAGTTTTCTTTACCTCTCGGGTGTAATGCGTATTTTGATATAAAATTGATAATGCAAGCTCGTGAATGGGTTTCAATCCTCTGTTTGTATTATTTGCTTGATTTCAGATACTAAATTATACATTATCAGTATGTGTATGTTTTATGTTGTGAACCTTGGTACGTGTCTATTTGCATGACTAATATGTTTCACCACTCCTTTTAGTGCATCACCATCTTGATTAGTTTCAATTTTTGCACTTCTACCCTGTCTCCTTGAAAGATAGAACAGGATTAGGATCTAGACCTCTGTAGCTTTGCAAAATATAGATCTAAATCAGAGGAGTTTGAGGAACCAGCCTCTAATCTGGAGATTCCTCTCTCAGTTTCACAAGTCCCACACTTGGAGAGAGGTTTCCATGTTGTGCAATTACACCTTGGATGCAAGAGTGATCAACCTAGAAATCGATCGGTGTCCGGGGTGTCTGTAATTTTGCACTAACGAAGTTTTTAAGGATAAAACCTCTCAAAGAAGAGAAAAGTGAAGGTGCAGGTAGAGAAGCTGAACTTCAAATCATCATTTCCTTGAATCCATCAAATTACCTAAGGAAATGATATTATAAATAAAAATTGTAGGGGCTCAAGGAGAGATGTTTTTGGAGGGGGCTACACTAATTCTAATGTATTAAGGGTTAAGGATCCCACTTCTGATTACCAAGTTACAAAAATACCACTATGAAAGAGGACCACTAAGGGCCTAAAGAATGATGTTACTATGGAAGTCAGTGGTCTCTACCAAAAATTTGACAAGGAAAAAGAAACCATGGAGCAATTAAGAGAGAAGGTTGATATCATATCAACCTATGTGAAAAAATGGATATGAGTTAAAAGAACTTGTCAAGAGATGACCCAAACCTTCTCATTATAGGTAATAAAGAATGAAAATAATTTAAATTATATAGGGAGGAAAAAAGAAGTGGGAAACGAGATGGTAACAAGGGGTAGCATGGTTATCAAGGACATCATTGAATGAGGAAAACACGATATTGATTGAAAAATATGATGCAGAGTATCAAAGAAAGAAGAATAAAAGTTTGAATTCTCCTTATTTTCATGTTTATGATGTCAAGTTAGGTGTGATAGGGTGTATGGAATTCATGACGAAGAGCCTTGTGTGGTCTAATGATCCAAAAATAATCAGATTATTACGACACGATCTCGGACCCTTATAGGCTTCAATTATTTGCCGATAATTTACTCCTTTTAAGTCATCAATTTAAAATAATGCAAGACAATAACGAAAATTGCACCGCAGTTGATTACGGAGTTCGGCAATTTCCTACATCTATGGGTTCGTGGTCGAATCGTTCCACTAGTCAAAACTTGTAAGTTACAATAGTACTTTCACAAGAAAACCTAATGGAATTTTACTTGCTATCAAGTACACCCAGTTCTTGGACGACAAGGGTGAAAAATAGCACCCGACTTCCACTTTCCTGGCGTACTGATCTCCTTTGGTTTGTGATCAACCTTCTCGACGCAAACAATGCGAAGCTAGCACTCCGGTCGACAATCCATGATTTATAAGTACTTGGTGTGGCGCTATGGGCCAACTAGGTAGTTTGAATAACTCCTACCCACAAATATTTCATTTATTATTTCCTAACAAATAATAGGTCAATAATATAAAAATATACAATGCCTAAATAATTTAGGTCTTCACACAACAATTTCTCATTCTCCTCTTGGCTCGGACTTCGCCTCCAGCGCTCTAGGAATGAGCTTCTCTCCGAGTTTGTGTGTCCATTACAATGAACTAGGTACCCTATTTATACAATTTTAGGGCCCAAAAATAATGCACTTGCATATTATCCATAGGCTATTATTTGTAACCTAGCCCATACCATGTAAATTGGGATAAAATATTTCCCACTTGGGTGGTTTGCATATAAAATGGGATTAATACCCAATTTAGCCACATTTGAATATTTTAATGGGATAAATATCCCATAAGGAGCGGCATTCATATTTAAATGGATTAAAATCCATAAGGAGCGGAATTTGTTTGCAAAGAGGGAATAAATCCCAAATTTGGCGCATATGGCTAAGGTTCCACATGTTAGGTGGTGGAAGATAATAGCTTAGGCTTTAAAGCCTTTCCACGCATGAAGTGGTCAAAAGACCATGTTAGGATAAATCGCCCCCAACAACCGCTTCATCCTCCTCCTTCCACGTGGCGGGCTTAATGCCTCCCAAACAACCGCTTCACCACCTTGCAACGTGGTCAAGTCATATGCATTTGGCGGCTATGTAGCATTTTAATATTAATGTATGCACATCAATATATATATATATATATATATATATATATATATATATATATATATATATATATATATATATATATATATGGCATTTGGAAAATGGCCTTACCCAAATAATATTATTTAAGCCCCTACAATGTGGAATAGAAATAATCCTGTAGTTCACTTGTCGTCTCCCGATAGACAATTCGAGTGAATTCAACGAGTGTTGGCAAACTACGTGTCACAAGACGATTGGTCCAAATATTGACCGATTGACCATAGTTGACTTTCCTATCGATGAACTTTGACCGAACATATCTAGAGCTTCGATGTCCATTTGTCGCGTTCTCACAGTCATTGGAAATATCTCGAAATGATCTTCTGATGACACCATTTAGAGATGTTTAGGGAACTTTTAGAAATGATCCCCGATCACACCTCCCCATCGAGAAAAGCTTTTGTCCCAAAAAGCTTCCATACTGTCTGAATCGAAAAAATCTGCATTGCCTCCTTGGAAGTGCTTGTAGTAGTAGACCCTTGGGTCTTCTCCTCCAACCTTCTCACTTTGACAACTCGCTCCGATCCTAGGACTTGTGGGTTATGGGTTCACGATGCTTCATTGCGCCACTCTGATATCGAAGAAAACCTCCACGCCTCCACTTTATGGTGCTAAGTTTCTGAATGAAACCTCAACGCTCCTTCTATGCGGTGCTAAGCTTCTTGATATCTGACAACAAGGATCTTCTTTAACTCTATAACACGGCCTCACGGGACCAAGTTGATTCCACGAGAATCTGTCATCTTTGGTTTGAAGGAACTCCATGTTACGTAGAGCTTTGATTGATTCGATGTCAATGATGGACAATGCCTTGTCCCTTTACAGACCTCAACGCCTCCGATGCATGATGCTAAGCCTCTTTCAAGACCTCGAGCCTCCGATGCATGATGCTAAGTCTCTGTAGACCTCAACGCCTCCGATAGATGATGCTAAGTCTATTGATCGGCTACCATTCGTATGTGTGTTCGCAATGCCTTGACACCAAATGATGTTAGAGCTAATACTTTGAGAGCTCTGCTTGTTGACATACTAATATCAGGTACCATTATGCTGCATGGTCGCAATGCCTCTACATAGAATGAAGTTCGACCGACGTTAATGCCAATGGTGATTCTACCATTCCGTGCACATGCGGTCCACAATGCCTCTACACAGAATGAAGTTCCGAGCTGATCTCTGCGACTCTACTATCTACACAAATGGCAGATCAATCTCCGAGCTTTATATGAGTCAAATCCTGTATCCAAGTCATGTAATGTGTACTCACACGCTGATTAGGAGATATGTTAGGAGCATTAATCAAATTTTCTAAGTAAGAAAATCCACTGAGTATTGTAAACCTTTTTCTCAGCATTTCCTCACAATATTTGATCTCCAAACTTAATACTGCATATGATTCCTCAATCAATTATGCAATATATAATTGAAAAGCTGTTGACTTACCCATTTTAAAGGACTTTCACTTTCAGGTATTACCTGGTCTTGGGTTGAATTGTCAATTGGTGGTGGAGTAGAAACTTCCTTTGCCTTTGCAATAGGCCTCCATTCCATCTTTGGCTTTCCATTACTCTGATGGCGAGATGGATGTAATTTCCAGCAATTTTCCACCCGATGCCCATTCCTCGCGGCAATGAGCACGAGAAATTCCTCTTAATCTCCTTCTTACGGGATGAGGAACTCTTTCGCCATTTCTCGACTCTGCATACGAGATTGGTCTTTCTCGATTTGCCTTGTTCTTGATGAATGGCATCAATTTCTTCATCGATGTCCTTCTCTTCCAAAGATCAGCCTTTGAATGATTATGCAATCCACAAAAAGTACATGGAAAAGAATTCCACATTTTCGAAAATCATAACCATACTTCTTAACTGAAAAAGTGGATCAGAAGTTTTATTGTGCTTATGATTATGGTAAGAAACTGGAGGTGGAATCTCATTACCTCTTCGTTGATTTCTCTTACCACATCTTTCTGTGATGACGAAGCACAACTTTCCTGCTCAGAATCTTCTTGCAGGACTAGTGGGGTAATCACTTTGCTTTGGAAGCTTGTCTCCCATCAGCGTTCTTGGAGCATTCTCCAATTTCCATTCCCGCACTAGGATAACCCAAACCTACAAAACGAGGACGATCCTTGACCTGTATTGGGTTAGCAATGCCTTGGCCATTTTTACCAAGGCCTCTTCCATCAAATCCCATTTTATCTAGTAACTTGGATCCAATGCCTCTAGTATGCTTTTCAAACAAACCAAAGACTTTATTACTTGAATCAAACCGAATGGGAGGAAGAAGAAGATTCCCGTGGTGAAGAACAACTCACGGCAATCGATCATCGCCATGGCCTCTGCATCTGAAGTTGAAGGTATTTCCTTCCTCTGATCACCACATTGTAACCTTGCCAAGAGCTCATCCTTGGTTTGCAATTCCAATTTCAAACGAGCATACTCCTCTTCCAAGGAGGAATACATTGATCGGGGAGAGAATTCTCTTCCGGATCTGGTGATTATACGCTTCGATCTCTTCGAGCTTCACCGTGAAGACATCTTGCCCATAGTGCAATTGTACCTGTTCACACAAATTGAACCAACTGCACCAATCTTGAAGCAATCACTTTGTTAATCGATTTCTTGAAAAACAACTATGGAGCTAAACCAGCTCTGATACCAAACATGATCGAAAATAATCAGATTATTACGACCTGATCTCAAACCCTTATAGGCTTTAATTATTTGCCGATAATTTACTCCTTTTAAGTAATCAATTTAAAATAATGCAAGACAATAACGAAAATTGCACACAGATTGATTACGAAGTTCGGCAATTGCCTACGTCTCCGGGTTCATGGTCGAACTGTTCCACTAGTCAAAACTTGTAAGTTACAATAGTACTTTCATAAGAAAACCTAATGGAATTTTACTTGCCTATCAGTACACCAGTTCTTCGGACGACAAGGGTGAAAAATAGCACCCGACTTCCACCTTCCTGGTGTACAATCTCCTTCGGCTGTGATCGGCCTTCCCGACGCAAACAATGCGAAGCTAGCACTCCGGTCGACAATCCAGGATTTACAAGTACTTGGTGTGGCGCTATGGGCCAACTAGGTAGTTTGAATAACTCCTAGCCACAAATATTTCATTTATTATTGCCTAACAAATAATAGGTCAATAATATAAAAATATACAATGCCTAAATAATTTAGGTCTTCACACAACAATTTCTCATTCTCCTCTTGGCTCGGACTTCGCCTCCAGCGCTCTAGGAATGAGCTTCTCTCCGAGTTTGTGTGTCCACAACAATGAACTAGGTACCCTATTTATACAATTTTAGGGCCCAAAAATAATGCACTTGCATATTATCCATAGGCTATTTTTAACCTAGCCCGTACCATGTAATTTGGGATCAAATATTTCCCACTTGGGCGGTTTGCATATAATATGGGATTAATACCCAATTTAGCCGCATTTGAATATTTTAATGGGATAAATATCCCATAAGCAGCGGCATTCATATTTAAATGGATTAAAATCCATAAGGAGCGGCATTTGTTTGCAAAGAGGGAATAAATCCCAAATTTGGCGCATATGGCTAAGGTTCCACATGTTAGGCAGTGGAAGATAATAGCTTAGGCTTTAAAGCCTTTCCACGCATGAAGTGGTCAAAAGACCATGTTATGATAAACCGCCCCCAACAACTGCTTCATCCTCCTCCTTCCACGTGGCAGGGCTTAATGCCTCCCAAACAACCGCTTCACCACCTTGCAACGTGGTCAAGTCATATGCATTTGGCGGCTATGTAGCATTTTAATATTAATGTATACACATCAATATATATATATATATATATATATATATATATATATATATATATATGGCATTTGGAAAATGGCCTTACCCAAATAATATTATTTCGACCCCTACAATGTGGAATAGAAATAATCCTGTAGTTCACTTGTCGTCTCCCGATAGACAAATCGAGTGAATTCGACGAGTGTTGGCAAGCCACGTGTCACAGTGCGATTGGTCCAAATATTGACCATAGTTGACTTTCCGTTGGTGAACTTTGACCAAACATATCTAGAGCTTCCGATGTCCGTTTGTCGCGTTCTCACAGTCGTTGGAAAGCTCTCGAGATGATCTTCTGACCGACACTATTTAGAGATGTTTAGGGAACTTTTAGAAATGATCCCCTGATCATTTAACATTCAAAATTTTAAATTTTGTATTTTCCCTCCAAGTGTAATTCAAAACCTCATAAGGTTTAAAAAGTGAAATTTAGGGCTTATAAGTGAGGAAAAGGGAACCTTAATGATTTAAAGTATGTAATAGGTGTCTAGGTATGATGTTAATAAGTCCTAGAGTAAGTATGAGTCAATAAATGTTCACAAAATGATGTAATAAACCTATTTTGGTAATGTATGGGCATGATGAGTTTTGGGGAGTTAGATAGGGTTATGAGATGGGAAAGAGAATGGGATAAAATTGGAGGAAGATTCGGTTATAATCATTCCTTTGAGGTTTCTAAGAGAAAGAGTGAAGGAAAAGAAAGAATTTTAAATAAAAATACGATTCTAAGATAAGAAACCATATTTTTATATGGATATATTATCTTCCTCATTAAGGATTCCAAGTTTTGGTATTTGTGGCTTAAATAACTAGTTATTTATATTTATGAGTATATAAAGAGTTTTCTAGGAATCTATTACAAGAGGATAAGTCAAGGATTAATTTGAAGTATCTTGTTCTCTAGTATGGCGATTTATTAGCTGTGCATACCAATAAGCATGTGTTTTGAAAGGATTATTGATATAATTGATTTTTGATATTGATAATGAATTTATTTCAATAGTAAACATGTGGTGGAAGGTGATGTATGTGCTATTTCAAAGATTAAATGTTGAATCTAATGTTGCTTCCAGAAAGCATGCTTGAAACCCTTAAGAAACTAAACTATGATTGATTAACCATGTTTGATTTCCTTTGAAAAATAAGTGTGCATTCATAAAGTGGTGTGTGATGAACATTTTTAGGGGTGTTAACAATATGTTTAAGGACTAACAACCATATTTAGGGATGAAATATTGATTTTGAGACAATTTCTTCTTTACATGACGAAACTTTATCTTCTACAGGGACAATACATTGGAGAATTAACATATTATCATAGATTTTGACCTGTTTGAGTATTACCGTTAACTTAGACATGTTCAAAGGAGAATATAGTCCGGGAGACCAAAATTAAAGGATTGAAAAAAAAAAAAAAACTCATTTTATAAGCTTTTAACTTGTTGGGCTAGTGTGGGAGTTTAGCTAGAGTTTTGTCATAAATTTAACGTTGAAGTCTTTAAACATTGACTCTTGATTTGAAAGTTAGTAGATAACATTGTGACAAGGTTTTATAAAATATTTTGAAGGTATTTTAGTTTTACAATGGGAAAATATTGAAAATTTCTTGTGATTTGGGATCATGGTTTGTCAAAGTGAACAAGGCCTAGTTAAAAGTGCAAATCTTGTGTGAAAAGTGGCTTAAATTTGGATTTGTTATATGAAAGTGTGTAGTCTCCTATACCTTGATAATGGGTAGTCATAAATGTCTTCAATTTGACATATAACATTGGAAATCAAAAGTTAATCCTTAAAAACCCTCGGAGCAGCGGGGATAATAGAACAAGAGGCTAGAGAGAAGGTAGAGGTGGTGAAAAAGTGATTTATCTTGAGAATTGAACCCTAAAATTTACCTTACACCATATGAGGCATAATGGTTTTCAAGGATATGTCTTACTTGTTTTTTTGTGTCTCTAGTTATCTCCCAATGAGTTTTGGTGGAGGTTATTGCTCTTAAGAGCCTTAAAGGACAATTTTGGTGAGACCAAAGACTTTAGAGTTTCACTACATTTTATGATCTTGATGATATATACCTTGCATTGAATTTAATGTATGAAGCAAGGAGCAAGATTTTGAAAACAAAATAAGGTTTAAAAGGTAAAAAAAAATTCTTATTTTGAGCTAGATTATTGGAAAGCTAGTTAAGGGCAATATTAGAAAAGTGAGGTTTTGATCTAATTTTCTTATTTTTAGTCAAAATGTTGGTTTTAATTGCATTATATGGCGTGTTAAAATAGGGTAGCTTGGTTGAAAGGTGAAGAATAATAATATCAAATTTTACATTTCGTGGTCTATTCAAGCTTAAGTATCCGAGTTGTTTACAATACTTAAGGGGTAGTTTTGAGATTACTTATTGTTAAGGAATTGTTGAGTGCATTGAAAAGAGATAGAGATCTACATAATTTTGGCATCATAGTATGGTAAGATCATTAAATATATATTTTTAATCTAAGAAGTATTTATGCAAGTTGGTTGTGAAGTGTGGGATAGGTGGTTATGAAAGCAGAGAGAGTGAAAGAGGAGGATAAGGTGAAGCAAGCTCAAATTTTGTAAGGAAATAAGAGAAGATGTGAGAGACTCTTGGTGAGTCAAAGAAGCAAGTTAGACAATGTGAGAGGAAGATATCATTGAAATATCACAAAGAAAACATCTAGGGTGAAAGAGACTTGGATTCAAACAAGGTGAAAGAGACTTGTTTGGTGAAAGAAATCAAATAAGAGAAAGATATAGAGGAATACATGATGGACATTGGTATGAAACATAACCAATTAGAAGATACGATAAATTTTTTGAAAGAGGTTGATGAGAGGATAAGAAACGAGGAAAATAAAGAAAAATGGGACAAAAAGTGATCCCTAGAGAAGAACTTGCAGAGATGAGGAAGAAACTTGTGAATATAATCAGTCTTCTTAAAGAGGGCTTAGAGGAAGCTATGAATGAAGAATTAGAGGATGAAAAATCCACCTTAGAAGCAAAGGAGGAATGAGAAATTTAAGAAGAGGAAGAATAATTATTCAGTGATGAAGAGTTATTCTATTACTACCCTAAAGAAGGTGAAATGCTTTATGAAAGTGATGAGATGGAAGAAGTAAAATAAGCAAAAGTAAATGTAGCGGTAGATCAACTTATCAACGAGGTATGTGAACAAGGTTGTGTAAAAATGAAGTTTTATTGTTTGTAAATACACAAGAGGAAGAATAAATCAGAATTGAAAATCCTATATATGATGAATATAAAAGAGAAATGAGTGAATCCATGTTAGAAGAACTGAAAGTTCTTGAAGATTTGTTTAATATACATGTTGAAGAGAAGGAAATCAGTTCAAAAGATATGGTTACAGGTGAAGGAGAGTTTATACAATAGGTACAAGAGGATGAGGAAGAAAAGAACGCATGGGATGATGACATGGTAAAAAATTTGACTCAAAACTTGATTATTTGATAACTGATATTGATGTTTCTTTGGGTGAATTCCTTGAAATTGTAAAAATGATTCCATTGGTGCATTTGAGAAGAAAAAATAGAATGAGATAATTTTTTTGAGTGGGATGATGATCATGATGAGAAAAAATGATGTGATGATCAGTTTCAACTAAGAGAAGTGGATGATATTTTACAAGATTTTTTTATGTATGTTGGATCAAGAAGGGATGAGTGAAGGTATAAGCGAGAGTACAATGTTTTCCTTGACAAATATTGAGTGAAACTATGAAAAATTGATTCAAGAAGGTACATGGATTGAGTTAACACAAGGTGAAATGGTTATCAAGCAAGAAAATGAATATTGTGGACATTTTTCAGTCCACCTAAGAGAATAATATGTTGAAAACATGATGGACAACAAATATACAGGGATGAATAATGTGACAAAACATGAATAACAATGCATTTTTTTTGTTTTGTTGTTTTCTTATGCATGTACAACTGATTAAATATTGAGGATGAATAAAGTTCATTTGGAACACAAGACACAAAGATGCAAATTTGAAGAAAATGCAAATATGAAACAAAACATGGGATCCAGATGGTCATGGAGAAAGAAAGGACAATATGAGTGAAGAAGAAAGGTCAAGAACATGTAAAGAGGATGAATATTCACTTAGAGGAGTAGTTATGTAGATATCAAACAAAAGTACATGGTTTCTTTTTTCCACCTTGGGCTTATGATGCGGGAGCAACAAAGAAAGAATGATCAAAATTTCAATTCTCTATCTTTTCATGTTTATGAGGTCAATTTAGGTGTGATATGGTGTATGGAAGTGACGAGGAAGAGTCTTGGGTGGTCTAGCATTCAAAATTTCAAATTTGTATTTTCCTTCCAAGTGTAATTCAAAACCTCCTAAGGTTAAAAAAGTGAAATTTTGGGCTTATAAGTGAGGAAAAGGAAAATATGATGATTTGAAGTATGTAATAGGTGTCTAAGCATGTTGTCAATAAGTCTTAGAGTAATTATGAGTCAATAAATGTTCAAAAAATGATGTAATATGTCTATTTTGGTTATGTATGGGCATCATGAATTTTGGATAGTTAGTTAAGGTTATGAACTGGGATAAAATTAGAGGAAGAGTTAGTTATAATCATTCCTTTGATATTTCGAGAGAAAGAGTCAAGGAAAAGAAAATTTGTAAGAAAAACACGGTTGAAAGATAAGAAAATTTGTTTTTGTATGGATATATTGTCTTCTTCATTAAGGATTATGATTTTTGGTATTTGTGTCTTAAATAACTAATGATTTCTATTTATGAGTGTATAAAGAGTTTTCTTGGAACCTATTTCAGGATGATTGATGAAGTATTAAGTTGAAGTATCTTGTTTTCTAGTATGAAAACTGATATATTGGACTGTGCATACTAGTAAGTCTTTGTTTTACAAGGTTTGTTGATATAGTTGATTTTTGATATTTATAATGAATTTATTTCAATATTAAATACATGGTGGAAGGTGATGGAAGTGATATTTCAAATATTAAAGGTTGAATCCAATGTTTCTTCGATTTACATGCTTGAAACCCTTAAGAAACTAAACTATGATTAATTAACCGTTCTTGACTTCATTTGAAAACTAAGTGTGAATTCAAAAAGTGTCTTGTGAGGATAATTTTAAGGGGTTTTCAAACTATGTTTAACAACTAACAAACATATTTAGGCATGAAATATCAATTGTGAGACAATATCTTCTTTGCACTGAGGATACCTTATCTTCTACATGACTTATCATAGATCGTTACTTGTTTGAGTCTTAGTATCAACCCATAAATGTTCAAGGGTATAATATAGTCTTGGAGGAAAAAATTTAGGGCTTGAAAACAATTACAACTCATTTTATAAGATTTTAACCTCTCGAAGCTAGTGTAGCGGTTTAGCTAGGGTTTTGTCACAAATTCAAATTTGAATCATTTAAACATTGAGTCTTGATCTTAAAGTTGGTAGATAACATTGTGAAAATGCCTTATAAAATATTTTTAAGTAATTTGAGGTTTACAAAGTGGTCAAATATTGAGAAATCCTTGATAGTTTAGGATCATGGTTTGTAACAATCAACAAAACCTAGTTAGAAGTGAAAATCTTGCAAGAAAAGTGGCTTAAACCTAGAGTTGTTGCATGAAAGTGTGTAGTCACCTATAAACTGATAATGGGTAGTCAAAATTTTCTTCGATGTGAACTAAAACATTTTACTTCAAAAGTTAAGCCTTGAAAATCGTCAAAGCAAAGCAGGGCTAATAGAAGAAGAGGCTAGAGAGAAGGTAGAGGTGGTGAAAAAGTGGTTTATCTTCATAATTGAACCCTAAAATTTACCATACACCACGTAAGGCATAATGTGTCAATAATAATTATTACTTTGTTTTGGGTGTCTCTAGCTAGCTCCCAACAAGTTTTGGTGGAGGTTATTACTCTTAAGAGCCTTAAAGGATAATTTTTGTGAAAACCAAAGACCTTATAGTTTTACTACATTTTATCATCTTGATGATAGCTATTTTTCATTGAATTAAATTTATGTAGAAGGGAGTAAGATATTTATATCAAGATAAGGTCTAAAAGGTCAAAAAAATTGCTTATTTTGAGATAGATCATTGGAAAGCTAGTGAAAGGAAGTATTGGCAAAGTGAAGTTTTGATCTAATTTTATTTTTTTTAGTAAAAATTTTGGTTGTATTTGCATTAGATGGTGTGTTCAAATAGGGTACATTGGTTGCAAGGTGAAGAATAAGGTAAGAAGATCAAATTTTACATGTTGTAGGCTATTAAAGATTAGGAATTTTAGTTGTTTACAATGCTTAAGGGGTGGTTTTGATATTACTTATTGTTAATGAATTGTTGAGTGAATTTAAAAGAGATAGATCTATGCATAAAAATAATGACAAAAATTAATTATTCGAATGACTTGCTACCTAAACTTGAGGCCATAATAGATGTGGGAGAAGACGTGGTATATAAAGAATGTATAGTCTCCTTAGACTACATAAGAAGAAAATATGAGTATAAAAGGTCCATCAATTTAATAATTGAAACATTGGAAGGATGTGTAAAAAAATCCAAGACACGAGGAAAAATAGGGAATATGTGAATGCCATAGACTCTAAACTTAATAGAATACCCCTTAAAGATATATAAAATCCTAGATATACATATGTAAATAAGCTGATAGAGATCCTTCAACAACATATTGTAGGAGAGTTGGATCCTCCAAATAATTTTTATTATCATTTTGTACTGAAATTCCTTCATTTGGAAGGATATATCAATAAATATACTAATAAGATTAAAACATAAGAAGGCTATTTCTAACGAGTTTGACAACATTCTTTCTAAACAAGAAATAATATTCCTCTACCATGTAGGGTTGGATGAAGACCCAATTTTGGGAATGTTTGAAAGGTTTGATGTTTACAAAAATAAATTAGAGGAAAAGCTGAGGGGAAAACAAGTGGACCTCGACCCCTCCTCCTAGCATTTCATATTGTTTATTCCGTTTCTTATTCTTTATTCTTTATTCTTTATTCTATCCATCCTTTTTCAAGGAGAATTAAAATGATTTGATTATAATGTGTAACCGAATCTTTCCTCAAGCATACTTAGAATGATGAAATTCATAGAAAAATATAAAAGAGTTTGTGTACAAAGGAAAATAATATTCTCCAATCCTCCATGGGTTTTCATCATGAAGTAAAACCGTTCTAGCCAATCAAATCAAAATATCATCTTTTCAGTTTGGTTTCCTCTCCCAACCATATTGAAGATTAGGGACCACAACCCCATGTATATCTTGTTTTCAATGTTCTATAGGGTAAATAGGTACATTCCCTTTTGGTAATTTTATTTATAAAAGTGAAGGCATGTTTTCAATTTTATGGGTTGTAATTTCGTGTTCTAGCTAAGGTGACAACATCTTGTATAGTCACTAATAGGCATTGAGAGCATTTTAAATGTCTCCCTTATCAATTGAATACACAATACCATTTCTCATGTATAAGTCTAGTATCCCCAAATGTAAATAGATATATAATCAAGAGATGTATTCCTTTATGTTGAAAGTTTTTATCTATCAAATAAATGAAATACAAAGAACATTTAAAATCATTGGATCATATTGGTTATTGAAGGAATGTTGTTTTGTAGTGTTACTTGGAAATATGTGTTTTAACTTTAAAATTACTTTGTACAATTTCTATCTAGAAGTGAATATTTTATAAATTTAAGGGTATCCTAGGTTTTATGGATTTGGTATAATAGATACATGAATTTTTAATCACAAGTGTTTGTGTTAAGAATTTAGAGATTACATGGTAGTGTTTGCACAAATTGGGTATCCATGAATGTAAATAACCCATAAAATTTTATGTTATTTTGAATTAAATCTCTAATGCATCATATGAACATTAAAAAGATGATGAGTATTGGCATTTCTCTCCATTAGAATCCCACCCATTTTGATCTTAATTTCTATCCTACCATCCTATTATACCCATGCCAATCACATCATCTTCGCATATCCAACATGTGTTTACCTACATACCACTTCAAATTTGCATATTTTGAGTGATTTTTCCCAAAATCATAAAGGTTATCACCTTAAACATTATTTTACTCCAAGTTATTAATTTTACCCTCCAAATGATGTTTGTGATCAAATTATATCTTTATCTCGGTAGATTGTGTATGATCTTTGAGTATGTGAATTGCTTATGTGACAACTCTTTTGAGTGAGCACTACATGTGTGGATATACTTTATTGATATTTACTTGCCAATAATTACAAGGAATATTGAATCATCGTATCCCTCCCCCTCAAGATACCAATCAGACCCACTCACATTGGTTCGGGGAAGAGCTAAAAGTAACAAGAGATTAGCCACTTATTTTGTATGTGCATCTCAGTCATTTACAAAACTTAGTCATGGATGAATGTTAGATCTTCCCCCAACTACAAATGACACATTACAACCATATATCATTCTTCTTGTAGTTATTTATTTGAGTTTCATCCGAGTAAATGGGGTGAAAAACTCGAACCAACATGAAACTAATGCCACTTCTAGGGAAAAAAATTTCAGTTCACTTATGATACTATTGCGAGGTTATAAGAGAGATTTATCTATTTAATGATTACATGGTCTCAAATTTATATGATCATTATTTTATTCATTCAAGAATCATAAAGGTTTTATCATTTTAAAGTAATGGAGTGTGATTCAATGTATATACATATTGACTCATCTTATTTATAATGCAATCTCTAGTGGAGACTCTATTCTAAGTTACGGGTTTGACCAATGCTACAATATTTTCTATACCTTTTTGGTGGGTTCACATTTTTAAATCTGGAAGGATTGAGATATTATTTTATATCAAACCATGTGAAAAGACTTCCGAGTTCAATACATTGCATATAAGAAAGAAAAAATCTTAGAAACCAACAAGTGGTTAAGGCTCAAAAGGTAAGGGTATTCAATCCTCTCGATTTTTGTGATTATCCCTTAATTGAAGATTATTCTAATTTTTCTAATAACTATGAACCAAATAGTATCGATTACAAAATTCATTCTTTTTTGAGTAATAATTTGTGCCTAGAAATGCTAAAATATATCTTGAACCCACTTCTTGGATTACTGATTGAAGATAGGAAACTTGATGTTGAGGGTTCTCCTTTGAGATATTTGAAAAAAACTAACCCTACTCCTCTAGTTCATAGACCACTTGTTCAAAAACTAGACAATCCTCCTCTTGAAAATCCAAGTGAGGAGAATATGGATCATAATCCTCCACATCATCCTTTTAGAGTCAAAATTTTCAAACCTATTTACTTTAGGGACTTGCCTAGATATGCTATTGATGTCCCCAATGAAGTAAGAAATATACTACCCAAGTTCCAAGGTAACAATGTTATTTATAGAGAACAACACCTTAGATCCTTTTAGAATATCATTGATGATTATGAGATTGAGTATGAGGATGTTTATTTGAAGTTATTTGTGCACACTCTTGAAGAAGATGCTAGAGAATGGTTCAATGCATTACCTCATGGGAGTATTGATTCTTGGGAGGAGATGATGAATGCATTTAGAATTCAATATGGTGATAGAATAGATCCTAGGTTTCTTTTATATGAATTTGAGAATATCAAGAAGAATCCTAATGAGTGTGTGTAAGAATTCAATACTAGGTTCAATAATACATTGATGAGGATTTTAACCACTCTTAGGCCAAGTAATGAGTCTTTCCTAATAAAATAATGTGACACTTTTGATAAGAAGGAAAATTATTACCTAAGAGATGAGGCCCCTATTAATCTTAGGAAATATTTCACCATGGACATAAAAACTGAGAATAATACCAAGGATGATGGTAAACCTCCCAAAAGATAGGGGTCAAGCTTGCGAATCCTAAAAATAAACAAAGTAGTAAATTACCCAAATTAGAAGAAATAATGAAGACTATAGTGAGAGATCTCTTACAAAATAGCTAGAGTAGAAAAAGACATTTCCATGGGCTCTTAGAATTATAATCAAAAACAAAATTTCCATGGGATATACTAGAGGGGATGATAGAGGAAAGAGACCTATGGGTTGAGATGATAGGAAAAAACATTTAGAGACATTACAGTGTTCTATGATATTTTAAGTTCTTGGGTGTTAGAAATAGATGAGGCTCTCCTCATTGAGTGGTGTGAAAAATACATCTCACGCCATGCTCCTATGAACAAGTATCGATTAGGAATTTGACGATGCATTAATGTTTGAACATCTCCTAGACCTTGAAGGTGGAGCTACCTCCATAGATCTCTTATGTGCTAAGACTATGGATGAATTTTGGATAGTTATGAATAACGTATGATATTATCCTATTGAATTTTATTTTTAAGTTAATATGAATCAATATTTTGAGATTCCCAATCGTGAATTTGAGTACCTGACAACTTTAATGATTAAAAAATATGACGTGGGGTTTTTTTTAATAGAGGATAGGAAATTATTGATTAATGCAAAAGTAGCTCAAGAAAAGGAATATAACCTAATAAGTAATTATCAATGTGACCATGATAAAAAACAAAACCTTTATATTGATCCAAAATGTGGGGATAACATTAAAGAGATCCCTAAAGAGGTTGAAGGTTATAACACCCATGGTAATTTTTTTATTCTTCTCAACATGTTAAACAAAAGTCTATTTCTTATACTTCTAAAAATCACATGACTAATGATCTAAAAGGTTTTGGTGGTACTTCTAGAAAACCCCAACCATATAAAACACCTATTAAAGAACTTAATCCTTATATACTTTCTACTATCTCTATTTTGAAAAAGTATAATAAAGGTGTTCAATATTCATCCTAATACATCCCTACATAAGTACACTTTTTTTTGATATGGCATATATATTGAGACAATTTAAAATCATTGTTCCTTTGATATAATTTATTAGGATATCTAGGCATAGGCACCAAGCCTCCGAGTACTTAGGTTTCTATACGAATATATTTATACATGATGTTAGCCGGCCCCTTGTTGTTGAGAATAAAATTAAAGAATCTCAAGAAATTATTGAACCTCCCCTGAAGTTTACTTGGGTACAACCTTGGTTGAGATCAATTGGATGTTAATCCTTTTTATACAACATTTTTGGTTAATTGTTGTCTCTTGCACATTTATATGCGTGCTTTTGGTGCAGCTTGTAATATTATGCCATTAGAAGTTATGAATGAAATTGGAATAATAATATATGCTACTTATGGGTGATGTTATGCAATGGACTCAAGAGAAGTACCAATAGTTGGGTGTGTTAATGGGATGGTTGTACAATCCCATCTTGGTAAGTACTTAGCCATAGATGTTTTTGTGGTTGAATCTTCGATAAGTGGGGCATGTTGCTATCAAGAAAGTGGGACGCTAATGTATAAATAAATTTATGATATTCTACTATTTCTTTAGAAGAAAATTTGGTAAAACTACACAAATAAGAGATGTTGATGCATTTGATTAAACATCTTATGAATGCCTCTTATGAGGTTATCTCTACAAATGTGGATTTGGGAATTTTTTTTGGTAATGTTGATTTTGCTAACCATAGCCTTGACCTTGATACACTTTGCTTGAAGACCCTAAATATCTTTGGATTATATTGTTTCATAGAGTGTGTTCTAGTTTGGGTAATGGGGCTGGTGTGGTGTTGTATTCCCTTGACAAAGGATCCTTCAATTTTTCCTATAATCTTTGTTTTGGTTGCATTGACAATATTACGAGAATATAAAGCACTCATACATGTATTAAGGATAACTTAGAGGCATGAAATTAATAAATTAATTGTCAAATGGGATTCTGAGTTCATTATAAAACAAATTAGGAAAACATACACAACCAAAAGTAAGATATTGAAGAAATATAGGAATGCAACTTGGGACTTAATTGAAATGTTTGATTCCTTCAATATTGTGTATCATGAAAGGAGTTAAAATATAGTTTGTAAGAGGATATCAATGTTAGCCTCATGATATGACAATGATGTTATGACCCCATATTACCAATTTTAAGTTGAGATGTTAGTTAGGCCTTCTATACCTGATAATATTGAACATTGGTAGGTCTTTGATGGTGATATCATATCAAGAGGTTCCTAAATTATGAAGCTGAGTTTTCAAATCAGCTAATTGATTTAGATCCCATGGTGGAAACTTATGAAGGAAATAAACTATGTTTGGAGAAGAAATAATTCATTTAAATATATTTTAAACAGGTTAGTCGACCTTAAAGATTATTTTTATAGTGCGTTGATAGAGTAATGAATACATCTTGCCTTGGGATAAGAGACGTGACTGAATGTAACTTGGGTGCTGATAATAATCCTAAAAAGGTTTGGTTAGGTAGAAATATGAGTGAATATGAAAAATAGGCCTATGCCCAGCACTTTTACTTAAATATCAAGCTGCATTTGGAATGTTCTTATTTTGAACTAAAAGCTTACAGAGAAGATCTTTTCCAATATGTCATTCCTCCGGTGCATGATAGAAAGCCTTTTAGGAAGAATACAATTCCAATAAATCCCTTCCATAAATATGTAAGATGAAATTAGTACTCTTAAGGATGGGTGGATCATTTAACTCACCAGTTATTCATCTTGGGTTGCTAACTTGGTCTTCGTCAGAAAGAGAATGGTGAGATCAACATTTGTGTTGATTTCAAAAATTTGAATAAATAATATTTAAAGGAAATTAAACCTCTTTCTCATTTGGATAATCTATTGTAAAAGGGTAACATTGTTTGAGATGATTTCAAATTTAGATGGTTTCTTATGATACAATCAGGTGGTGGTCAAGGAATATGAATAATATAAAAATAATTTTACAACTCGTCAGGGAACCTATGTTTATGCTATAATTCCCTTTGGTTTAGTGAATGATGACACTAATTTTCAAATGTCCATAGATGTTGCATTTGATGGGTCGATTAATTATTTTATTGTGGTTTATTAGGATGAAATTACAATTTACTCCAAGAAAAAGGAGTGATCATTTGGAGCATCTTGAGAAAATATTTATTAGATGTAGGGAGTTTGTAATATATTTAAATCACAGGAGATATCACATTGGTGTGAAAAAGGAAAAGTTTTTGGACACATTATGTCTCATGAAGGAGTATTGCTAGATCTAGAAACAATTAAAGCTATTAATAACATGTTTATCCCTCAATCCAAGAAAGGAATTCAATCCTTCTTTGGTCAGATCAAATTTTTATAAGGTTTGTGTTTAACTTTATTAAATTAATTTTCCCATTACAAATATGTTTAGTAAGTATGAAACTATAATGTGGGGGTGGGGGTGAGCGGTCTGCAATATTTTAATGGAATAAATGATGTACTTAAGACTGCCCTATCTTGGCTAGTCCTAACTACAAAAGGGAGTTCCAAATATTCTCTTTTACATCTGAACATACTATATGTTTAGTATTGTTTCATAAGGATGGCTAGGGTAATGAAATACCATTTTCATTCTTTAGAAATGCCTTAAAGGCTCTGAGTTGAATTATAATATAATGGAAAAGTAGGATATTTCTTTGGTAAGAACTACTAAGATATTTATACTTATATTTTAAGTTCAAGGATCATAGATTTTGTGCCACACACCATGGTTAAAGAAATTATAACAAAAATAGAATCCTCAAATAAAATATGTATATTGATTGATAAAATTTAGGAGTTTGATATGGACATACAAACTACTAAGTTGGTAAGAGGCCTTGGTTTGGCTAAATTTATGGTTGAGGCAAACTTGCAAGCTATGGAGGTGAACCATGTTGTTGGGAAAAGGTATCTTCTTCTCTTTGAAAAAGGGAATTATTTGTTATCTAATATATTTGAATCATCCTTCGGTTTGTATAAAAATAAGAGAATAACAATAAAACTAGTCTCCCAAAAGTATCTCTTGACTAACCTTGGTTTGGCCGGAAGAATCTAGAAGGATTCCTCTTGATCTGTGTAAATGAAGAAGAGGCCTCTAATATAGTAAAAGAGTTTCAAGTGGAACATGTGGTGGTCATTATTATGCAAAGGTAGGTTATTAGTTACTCATAAAATTCTTAGGGTAGGTTATTGGTGGCCATCCTTATTCAAATATGTCTCCCAAATGGAAAGAAAATTTGAGGACAACCAACATTTTTTTGGAAGATTATAAGCCTACGGATCTCTCCCATTGCAAATCATATTAGTTTGAGTTCCTTTTAGACAATGGGGGTTGGATTTCATTGGTGAAATGACATATGTATCTAGTACTATAAACAAATGGATATTAGTTGCCACTAATTACTTTACTAAGTGGGTGGAAATAATCCATACTAAGAAGGTTACACATCAAGTAGTAATAGATTTTCTTCCTAATAACATCAAATGTAGGTTTGGTGTCCCTGCATAGTTAGTTAATGAAAATGGTATGAGTTTTAGGGCTAAACCCCTTACACCTATGTGTGAATAATATGAGACAAATATCACTTATACATCTAATTACAATCCTCAAGAAAATGGATAGGCTAAATTAAGCAACAAAAACTTTATCAATATACTTAGAAGAACATTAGAGGTCAACAAGATAAAGTGGGGTGAGAAACTAAAGTTCCCTTTATGAGATGATAGAGTCACACCAAATATATCCACTAGAAGAATCCCATTTGAAGTAGTATATGGCATCCATGTAGTTTTACCTCTCCATTTGTATTTATCAACTTATTAATTTATGAAACAATTGGGAGATGAGGAAGGATTTGATCCTTATGTTGCAAGGATAAACCAAATCATTGAACTTGATGAAGCTAGAAGATAATATCATTAGATACACATAAAATTCAAGGAAATACTTAATAATATATTTAAAAACAAGGTTTCTCCAAGGATTTTCTAACTTGGTGACTTGGTTTTTCTATAGGATAGTAGAGACGAATCTATATGTCAATATGGGAAATTTGATATTATGTATATGGGACCTTATTCCATTGATGTCATGATTGAGAGAAAAATTTATTATTAAGGGATTTAGATGGAGAATTACATTACCCTGTAAATGACATGAATCTAAAGTATTTCCTAAATTAAGTGTTTCTCTTTGTATTATTGTACAATGAATATTCTTTTTGGATTATTCTTTGCCTTGTTTATTTCTCTTTTCATTCGATCCTTTTTATCAATTTTTGTCATTTTTTCATACTCATGATGGCCTATTTTGAAAATAACTAGTGTTTTGTTATGTGACTCCTTACCCAATGGATAGGCATCTAGTCTACCTCCCATGAGTTTCTGCGGTCCTTTAGAAACTGTTAGGGGCATCCATTCCCAAGAAAGAAACAATGTTGGTACCTAATTTGGTATGGTTTAAATCTTGGCATGCTTTGTGAGTTTTCTTGATTATATTGGAGAAACCAGAATGTTTCTTCATTATCCCTGTCACTTTGTGTGAAGTTGTTTTTTGTTCCTTGAGCTCGAATGTCATAAGCGTGTCATGGATCATCTCTGTAGAGTGATTTTACACTAACATCATTTCCTTTGCTTTCGATGTTTTAATAAATTTTTAGGTTTTATGGTGGAGGTGATGATATTAAAATATAAATTTTCTTATCAAAAATTTGAATTGGATTCGTCCATGTAAAGGACTTGGTCTTTGTAGTTTTACAAGTTTTTATTTTTGTAGATTTACAAACTACATTTCTACCCCTAGAGCACAAAAATGGAATATTCAAAGTATCGGGGAAAATGGGCGTTGAAGCAATTTTACATTTTATAAAGTTGAAAATTACACATATATGTTTAAACCTCATAAAAGCAATATTTTCCCACTTGCTTAATTTGTATGAAGAGGTCAAATTTGATGAAAACCTGCAAGGTGCAAGTTCATCCCGAGGCCCAAAAATAATATTTGGCAGATCCAGAAACCATGGAAAAAATGTAACTTTGTAGTTTTTTAGTTTTTAGCATTACAATCATTACAAGACTACAAGCTACACTTTTATCCTTGAAGTTTAATATAGGGGGACACGTGACATAATATCATAACTATATTGAAGATTTTTTTTTAGTTTTCTAGTTTGTAACTTCGCACTTGTTATAAGTCTTCAAATTGAAATTTCATCCCCACATCCTAACAAGGGGGACATGTATCCTCATCTAGCGATAATAGATAAAGATAGTAGTTTTGTAGATTTGCGAGATGTTGCTTGTAATATTATAAATTAATTATTTTACCGATAGTATGAAAATGTGGACATGTGTCGGTGTTTCAAAATTTTTGAGAAGGAAATAAAATTTCAATTTCACAGTTTGCAAATTTACATTCTAGCAATTTTACAAATTTTTACATAGCCTCGACACACGAGAAAGGTTACTAAGAAAAGTAAGGCTTACATAGATACCACATAAGATGATTGTAAATCCCAAGCCAATGAGCTAAGAATGAATAATTGAAGTGAAATAAAACATGGTCAATATATCCACTCGTAAGGCTGAAATTCAAATTTGAGATTAATAAATCGATGACCATGAGCTTATAATCCATGAGACCATATGTAGCCATTAATGAAAGCATGCAAAGGAAAATATATGGTTGGAATCAATCAAAATATCTCACTTTGAATCTAGTTTTTGAGTTTTTGAAGCACTTTGAATCCATAAGATGAGAAGAATATAAAATTCATGTTTTTGAATTGTGAAAAAGTGTTTTGGATTTTTGAAAGTGCTCTATTTATTATTCACAACTCAAAAGAGAATTATGATGATGTTTACATGAGTAAATATTTTACTAGTTCTTGGGGATGATTTGTGGTATCACGATGTATTGAATGGCATTGTTGAAAGGATTGGGTGCATATGAACTATTTTGAATCTATATTTTAGTATATGTTTTATCCCTTCACCTTACAAACATGAAGATTCAATTGGTGAGTGTCCAAACCACCTCCCATCTTACCTATGATCTAGACAAGGTCATGAATACTAACTCAAGGAATGAAAACTTATTTGATTTCCAACATAGGTTGCATGTCATAGATAAAAATGAAACAATGAGGAATATTGATTGGAGTGGACTCACCTTAGCTACTTCCTTTCCCCCATCTGATCAATATCTAGAATTGGTATGGGTGTGTGCAAAAAATACAAACCAACAACCAAAAAGGTTAGGGATGGAATCAATGCTTTGGTCATTTAAAAATTAATTTTTTTGAGGAATTACTTGTTCTCCTTGATGCATCAAAGTAGTAGCTTCGACATATCAATTGAGAATGAAAAATAATACTTTGGAATAAAAAAGTGAAAAGTGTTTGAAAATATTAAATAACAATTGGCTTGAAAATCCAAGAGTCTTTCTGCTACAGGATCACCACTAAGTCAAAAGTGGATGATTTTGTTGAAGAAATTTGGGACATCATCACTTTTCTAAACATGCCTATCGAGGGGAAGGAGACAACATATCCCTATAATGATTGGATTTTCAATTTCATTCATATTATCCTTATAGAAAAGATGCAAATTCAACGGGAGAACTCACCGGTGTTTGTATCTATCAACAACCTGTTTGAAAGACAATATAGATTGAGGAGGGATCTACCAACAAAATATAATTTTACATGAACTCTTACTTGGTGTACAAAATTTCTCACCATAGGTCATTCCAGAGTTAGATAGAGTGAAAGAATTTTGGTAATTGTAGGGTTTATGATAATTATCCACAATTAAACTTGGACAACTACATCTACAACTCTAGGCTAGTGCATGATACTTCATTTTATCCCCTCATATGTTTTTTCAAGATAGAGTCAGGATATAACATGATATCCCCATAAGAAAGGAATGCAATAATATTATACAAATTGTTACTTCATCTAATTCAAAACTTTCACTTACACTAGGGTAAGTGGATTTCATGACACACATTACATGCTACCAAGATACTTGGATGATAAATGGGCACTTTGGAGATGCCAAGGTATTTCGTGGGAGTAAATTTTTTTTACAAGAAATCACTAGGAAAATATTAAGTTTCCAATCATCATTGGGAGGCACACATGACCTACTTTGGTCAAGTCCAGGCTCTTGGAAGTAGAAATGGGTAGAATTATTTTGTAGAAATTTAACTCTATGCCCAATTATAACATCGGATAAATAGTTCAAGGAGATTTGGGGACTTCATGTGAACACGAGCCTCACTACAAACACTATTAGATGGATTAAATGGATAAGGAGGTAATACTAAGGGAATATTATAGGATTACCCACACCCAAATTTGTCGATCGCATAATTATAATTTCTCCTCAAGGGATGGAAGATGGAAAGGACTTGGTGAGAAAGTATTATATTGACAATAAAATAGCCGATAGCCCCTCCTAAGTGTTAACTAAACAAGTATAAAAGTACCTCATTTCATAATAGAAAAACTCACATTATTAAGAGGAATCTAATTTGGCTAAATAAAAGGGGAATTGATTTTACCTTGCAGAATACACTAGCCATAAGAGAGTAAATGGAAAGTTCTTTTGTAAAATTTCTTTCCCCCTTTAAGCAATGAGGATGAAATCTTAGATCCCATAAATGGAAAATCCCTAGATATTTCTATGAGAGGACCAAATTTAGAGGCTTTGGAGGGAATCAATGGTGCAACAAGTAAGACAGGGACTTCTATGTTAAAATTGACACACATGACTTAAGAGCTACTAAAGATGATCCAAAAATGGATCTGAAATGACCTAATTCTATATTTTCTCCTTATTAATACTTGCAATACATATTCTTGGCACGTTATTAATATGGGAAAATGGTCAAGTCGATGTTTGTGATCCGGACACCTTTGAATGAACTAAGAATACCATTATTATTTTGATGATTACTAGACACCTAGATGCCTCTTTTAGATGGCCAAAACCTCTCTAGAAGCCTCCTCTAAATGCCTCCTTTAGATGCTTAATTCCCCTCCGTACACACGAAACCTCATTCGGGAACAAAAATAGGACTATGAGTAGTTGAAAATTCTTAAACTTCCCAGATCGGTTCCCCTTCCCATATCAGTTTGTTTCATCTTCCCCAATATGTGGGTAGAAAAATATAAGTACAAGTTCAATTATTCATTCCAAAAGGTGATTTTGAGTGAATTACAATGTAATAAAAGGAGAAGTTGGAGTTATTTTCTTGTTTGCATAGAAAGGCTACAAGGAAAATTAAAGAAAATAAAACCTCTTCGTTATGGCTCATTTGAAATTTTGGAACAAGTGGGAAAGAATGTATTTTACTTAGATTTACCTCCTTATATGAGAATATATTTAGTTGTGAATGTTGAGAATCTCCGTCTCTTTGAGCCCTCCATGTTAGAATTGGAAGAAGATGTGACGTTGTAATGGAAAAAGTGAACAACACAATGAGGAGTGCAACACAAGTGGTTGATTGGATCGAAATGTCATGAAAGGAACGATAACCAGATCATACCAAGCCAAGAACACAGATGCTAATCAAACACCACGATCAATAAGATGAAAGTAATTTTCCAGAATAACTTTACATAAAACCTTTGCAAACAAATGAGAAATAATATCATATATTATTATGGAACTCAATGCAATACATTGAGAATGGGCCTTGCTTAAATAGGTAAGGAATAACAATCTAAGAACCATTCAAGGTCGTAGATCAAGCCATAAATCAAGGAAATAACTAGTCATCAAAGAACTAGTCAAGACCATAGATTTAAGAGAGAACTAGACATCAATGATCTAGTCAATACCATAGATCAAGGAAATAACTATACCTAACAAATAGATAATATCTCATAATATCTAAATAAGATAAAAGAAATATCCACACACATAAGTGGGTGAGGATAAATATAATAAAGGTAAATAAAGTACCTAGGTGAACATGAGCTAAGGTAAATACCTACTCTAATAGGTCAATTCTCGATAAAAGCTAAGTGTTATTCTATAGAAGACACGGGAATAAATTTCCTCACCTCATCAATCCTTAAAGTTTTTAGGGACTTAAAATCCTCAAATGGGGAGGTATGAAATAAAAATGGATCTTAAAATATCCAATTTTGTGTATTATCCTTATTAATACTTAAAATTCATATTCTCGTCATGTTATTTATATGGGAAAATGGTCAAGTAAGGTTGTTGGTGATCCAAACACCTTTAAATGACCTAAGAGGACCATTTTTATTCTCACTCGACACCCAAATGTCTCTTCTAGACACTGAAACCTCTCATATGCCTCCTCTAGATGCATGGTGCCCCTCCGGATGCATCATATAGACACCTAACACCTCATCCATGAGACAAAATATGAATACAAATAGTTATAAATGCTTGGACTTCCCTAATTGGGTCTCCTTCCTAGATCGGTTTGTTTCGTCTTCCCCATTTGTTGGTAGAGAAACTATAAGTAAAAGTTCAATTATTCATTCCAACATGGTGATTTTGAGTCAATTCCGGTGTGAGGAAAAGGGAGAAGTTGGAGTTCTTTTCTTTTTTTTGTTCATTTAAAGTCAAGTTTTTCATTTTTAAGGATTGTAAGCAAGAAAATACAATTAGAAGCAAACCGAATCCTTTCAAGGCTAATTTTGGTAGTAAATTTGTATTTTAGAGAATTAAATAGTGAAAGGGAAGTAATTTTCTTGCCTAGTTGGAGTTTTTCCTACATTGGTTTTCTATAGGATAAATCTTGTGTCTCTTTTCCCTTTTATTTCTCATATTTAAGTATTATGTGAATGTTTTGTGCAAATTTAATCTATAAATGACAATAGAACCCATCTATTATTTTACTTGTTTCATTTATTTTTGAATTTAACAATTTTCATGATTTAAATGAATCTAAAACTGATCAAGAACCAAATTTAATAAATCCCAAAATCAATGTTATTCACTGTTCGATCAAATTATCTAGATTTCTATTTTTTAGAAATTTCATAATATGATAAATATGCTTGTTTGAATTAAATTTTAGTGATTAAATGTATAAAATAAATCATAAAATTAGAATTTAAAATCAGAAGAAAATACGACACGAGAATTTGTTTACGAGGTTCGAAAATTTCCTACATCCTCTAGTTCATTCGAACCGATAATTACAAATGTCTAGACTATAAGTGTTGGCCATTGTGTGTTAGTGTTGTCATTGATTTCAAGTAAATTTATGGAAAATGGTGTCATGATGTGATATATGAGTCTTTATGAGGTGTTAATCAAGGTCAAGTATTAATGTTGAATGGTAGTTTCAAGATTTGGTCAAGTCGCCATGTTGTCTACATATGGTTCCGGGCATGGTGCAAGCATGGATGGTCATTGTATGAATCAAAATGGTTTTTATGAGTTCCATCATGGTCTATGAGGTGTGTTAGAAGTGTTAATAATTATGTATGAGGTCAATATGGTCATTGCATGGTTTTTCACGGTGTGAAGTAATCATTCTAGGCATATTCCTAGCCCTAAAACATGTTGTATGGTGTGATGACTTGAGAAATGAAGAAAGAAAGTATTGTTTGATCTTGGTAGAAGATTGGTAACACTATATGTGAAGTGTAAAAGGCTTATCAGGTCATTTCTTAGAGGTTTGGTGGTGTTTTATGGTCCTTGGGAAGTAAGAAGGTGAAGACTAGGGAAATGGGCATACGTAAGTATTAATGGGTAGAGTTCTCTAGGAACATGTGAGTTATATTGTGAGTATGGATAGTTGGAGGATGTTTTCATGATGCTTCATGAAAAGTTTTAGGTCATTCTAAAGAAGGAATTGTAATATATGCCATTTTTGGTAAAACTGGGTGATTTAGAGTGTATTTTTGAGCTAAAAGTGAACCTTCTGATGCTCATTGTGAAATTTATGATTTACATGGGACCAAGAGCTCTTCAAGATTGTTTTTACATGGAACTAATAAGGTTTTAGAAAAATAATGAGTTGGTTTTATTTTCATGTTTTAATGAACGATTGTTAAGAAAATAAGTTTCTTTGAAACCCTAACTAAACCCTAGGCCAAAGTGACTTTGAGAAAAAGGAGTATAATGATCTTGTATTGATTTATTTTCCTAAATTGATTATTGGAGGTTGTAGATGACTCATTCATATTTCCAAAAAGGTAATATAGTTCTCGTGACAATATGTGGGCCCAACCTAAAATTTTTTTCGTTTATGAAAAAGTTCATTTTGTGGCCAAGTTCTCCAAAGAAGGTGTGAAATAAATTAACATTGGTTTTACCCCAAGATTTTATCTACATGTCCATAATAGTTTCAGATCATTTTGAGGTCCCTGAAGGGAAAATTGTGCCCGATTTGTGAAGACTATTTTTTTGGGTTGTTTGGAGCATCTTGTGGTAAAAGTGGAACTATGAAGCTACAAGTGGAGTAAATACTTGCTTCAAGTTGTGTTGTAATCTTGGTTCAGATATATTTCCAATGATATATCAAAATTGTGTTTTTGATAAGGGATAGAGAATTTATGACCTATTATTTGAAGGTTAATCATGAAGGATTCATATTCAATTATGAGTGATTATAAAACATGTATAAGGGTTTTACATGCTTTGGTTAATCTTGAAATTAATTTTGGAGGTGATGGAGTAAGTTGAGCTCAAGGCTAGATCCCGAGTTCTAGAAGAATAAAAGAAAAGTTTAAGAGATGGAATTAGTTGAAGGCCTTCTACTTGGACTTGGAAGGAAATGTAAGGTGTTATAGAAGGTATATCCAGAGTTATTTCCAATAGTATAATTTTTGTGTCTTGATGATGAGGTTTGACATGTTAACCAAATCAATTTGTGAAGAAGAAGGTTTCTAGTTTCTTAGGACATGATTGCTCTTGCTAGAAGATGGATGTAGAAGATGCATGGGATGAATGAGATGATATTTTATATGATTTGTATAGTCAAGAAGGATTAATTTTTTTCCTAGTGAAGGAATTTTTAGGTCTTTAAAGTGACAGAAAGGGTGTAAATCAGTTGATTTTCTAAAAGCGTGTTTTGGGAAGCTTAATTTTATGAATATGAAAGTTGGTGTAGTTTGCATGTATGTATTTTTCATGAGAAATAGAAAGAAAATATGTGATATAAAGGTGAAGGGGATTCCAATTAGTGGTTACATTCCATATTTGATATGTATTTAGGTGTTCTTGAGACCCAAATGTGAAGACGGGTTCTGAAATAATTGTTTTGAGAAGGATGTGAGCCTTCTTGAGTGTGGTATGAATAATTTGATTGGCGTAAGCTAATGTATGACCATGGATGGTGTTTTTAATTCATATTTGAAATGTGTGAGTAATTTTAGAGCTTTACTAATCATGATGATGGTATTTTTGTTTTTAGTCATCTAGGTGATGGTGTTTTGAGTTATTTTTGAGCTAGTTTGGTGCATTTAAGAATAGACAACCTACATGGGTCCTTTATGAATGTTTTTATGAATTTATTGGGATTTTATAATATGTATTGGTCAAAATAAAGGAGGTATACCAAGTATTTTAATGTTTTAAAGAAGATAAGGGTATAAAGTGCATGTTTGAATTCAAATTTACACTAGTTGTGGTAGAAGGAAAAATATGACCTACTTGAGAGTGTAAAGGATATTTAAGGCATGAAATCAGAGCTGAATATGTGTTTTAAAATATGAGGAAGGAAAGAGTTAACATGTGAAAATTTTTGAATCCAAGAAAAGACATGAAAGAGTGAGATAAAGTGAGTTAAAGGAATGTGGGTTTAAAGGGTGTGTGTGTGTGTGTGAGATGAAATTTTGATCTCTCGTTAGTTGTAGAGAAAAAACATTAAATATCTTCATCTATAGATAGTTGAGTTAGTTATTTATCATATTAAGGGGTTGTAACCTCCTTGTGGGATGGGTGCTTCACTAAATTAAGGGTTAGTGTTCCATGTAGGGTTCGTACTCTACTAAACTAGGGGTTGGTGCTCCTTGTGAAGTTGGTGCTTCATTGCATATATTTTATCGTTGTAATATAGGAATATTTTTAGTGAATTTTTTTCTGTTAAGGGTTTCCCACTTATATTTGGTGTCTTGTGTACTCTCTCTTGTGTTGTGTTATTATGAATGGTTAATGCACATCCAATATGCACATGTATGGTTATGAATGATGCATGGACAGCTAAAATGATGAATATATGGTTTTTATATTGAAGTAAAAATTATTGTAGGATTGATTTAACCCCCACTAATTCTATTTTGCTTCTTATATTAAGTATAATCAAAATCATAATAAACATTAATAGATCTAAAACCTACAATTTAGTTACTTCAGACCTTAAAAGGACTTCGACGAAGCTCATTGTTCATCCTCCATATTCCTGAAGAAGTTGCATAATTTATTTCCTTGATTATCTACCAAAAATGACTTATGAGCCTTAAAAATTAAAAACTCCAAATTTCAAAAATGAGGTATGCAATGAAGTGTCTCAAAATTTTGAACATCGTTCCATTTTACACCGAGGTCCCAAAATGCTCCTATGTTTCTTAGAAATGTAATTTTCTAAAATTTCTTTGTTATTCTTCAATGCACAATCCACAACCATTACCTTCAATAAAATCCAACTCCTCCATATATATGTTTATCTCAAATGCTTGGCCCGATATCCGGATTATATTTTTCGAAGATTGATTAGGGGTCGATCCCCACTAACCTCCATCGACCCATATTTTCAAACTCGGGACAATGATCCCGAATTTATCGTGCTAATGTGAGTGACATGGTTTAATAATAGGGTGGTGGTTTGAGTTAAATATCTATGGGATGAATTTTTTCACATTGAAGGTGGGTGACTGGTTTTCTATTGTTTGTGAGTTAGGTTGACACATAGGTGAGTTGGGGGTGTCGGTGAGAGTTAGAGTGCAAGCAAGTTGGTAGGCGGGGAGTTGGGTTGCCAAAGTGTGGGATGAGGTGGCTTAGGCGCTAGGAAAGATGAGCGAGATTCAAGTAAGGTTGAGTTAGAGGTGTGTTGAGTTGGAAATCTATAGGATCAGCTAAGTTGGTTAGAACTTGGTGAGGTGGCTCCTAATCATAGCGATTCGATCAATGGTAACAATGTTTGGTAAATAGTTTAAAATTACAATGATCTAAAATCCCACATGCATAGTATGAATGAACATATAGGCATTAAAATACATAATCTTGATAATAGAAACATGAATATATAAAGGTAAAGGAACCCATCTTCAAAAAGACTATGTTGATCTTGGTTGAGGCCCCTAGCCACAAAATCACAGTAGGCCCCCTGTTCGATAAAGAGTGTCAAAGACCGAGCTGAAAATCACCCATTTGTACAAAAACACATTGACACTTGTCATATTTTAATTGATCCACATGGAGAGTGTGCATGCATCCATGTCATCTTGAACTTGTGCACAAACCCATATTTTTTCTAGATTGACTAAAATTTTAGTGTGTAATAACTTCTACATATGGCCTCCATTTTCAGAGTTCATCATACAACCGAAAATATCTCAACCATATCTACACAAAGTGAAACTAATTGCAAGAGATTTAGGGAAGATATTTCTACCGAATTTATATCCAGATCACACCTCCCCAATGAGAAGGATTTTTTTCCACAAAAATCTAATTTTACCCATGTAACTACCAATCATCTTCCTGCATCTCACAAACACATAGGATCCATAGAAATAACATTATAGGAAAAAAATTATTGCAAATTTTTGATAAGAAAATCACCAAATGATTATACTAAAAATGGAAAATCTATATACTTGAAAAGAGGCTAGAGTCCAATTTAATTCCCCATGATATTTCAATCTATACAAACAACTTAGACCATTTTAAAAAGACAAACCAATGCTAATAATAGGTGAATTTATAATTGAATCCTTGTATAATTTTCAAACCATAATTGACTATAGTTTCCAAAGACAAAATTGATCAGCTTAAAAATAGACAATCAAACGCCAAAAAAGGAAATTGTCAAATTAATTCCCTGTGACATGGCCAATCTTTGCAAATAAAATCTCACCCAAAATAGATCAGTAATAAATAGACACCAAAATCCAACAACTAGGATAATGTCCATTGACCCTGTGAAACTGCAGATCACTGCAACTACAAATATGTTTTTTAGTGTAATCATAATGTATTCTAACATTGTTACCATATTTAGAAATAACATTTATTTCCCAAAAACATGTGATTTAAAAGTATGGAAAGAATTATATTTTGCATTGTGATCACAATTACAAACACTTCCCAAAATACGGGTCTTAAAACATCCAACATATACATGCCAAAAATAGATACATTCCCAAAACAATAGTTACTTTGCGATGCAAGTATGAAAACCAAACACTATCAATGTTCCCAATAACATGCATAAATTACATTACAAAATCTCCAAAGCTGAAAATATGAGTTTAATTCCTTGTACCCAAACTATAAGAGAACTCAAAATGCTAAATAGGATATTCAAATGGAGTTTGTTTCAAATTTTCAAATGTAAGAAGATCACTTGAGCATGATAAACTTGTCTCTCAGTTCCTCTCACGAATTTTAACTCCAAAAATATTCAAAGCTACACAACATGGGAAAATATTTCCTTACAACATAAAATAGGAATCACATATAATTAAAATCTCTTAATTATTTACATGCTATCAAAAATCATCAACTATGAAAACATAAAACTAAGGAATTGTTTACCAACCCATTTTAATGTATTTTCCTTTTTTTGGTTTATTTCCTTGGTTAATACCTGGGTTAACTCATTAGTTGGTGGTGGATTAAAAATTCATTTAACTTTGTAATAGGATTGTATTTCATCTTCATCTTACCATGATTCTGATGGCGTGATGGATGAATTTTCCAACAATTATTTACCTAGTGCCCACTCATATGAACATGAGTATAAAAATACTTTTCCTCTTTTTGAGATGAGGAGTCACATTTTCCATTTCTTGTTTTAGAATGATGAGATTGGTATTAATCATCTGCCTTGTTTCTAATGAAAGGAATCAAATTATTTAATAATTTAATTCTCTTCCAAATGGAAACATAATGGTTACTAAACCCACAAAAATTACAAGGAAAATCATGCCACATTTTATGAATATTAAATCAATATTTTTCATACTAAAAGAGAGGATCATAAGTTTTTTTAAAATTCCTTTTTTATTATTAAAAGGTGTGTAATAATAAGGATGTGCTATTTCATTACCTTGTCTCAATATTTATTACCAAACCCATCCCGCGATAAAAATTCATCAATTTCTTGCACCGAGTCTTCCTAGAGAACTAGTTGGGTATTCGGTTGGTTGTTAGAAGCTTGTTTACCTTCAAAATTCTTGGAGAACACTCTAATTTCCATTCCCACACAAGGATAATCCTAACCTACAAAATGAAGATGATCCTCAACCTTTATTTGGTTAGAAATACATTGGCTATTCTTACCAAGAAATCTTCAATTAAATCCCATTTTAAGAAACAATATAGATCCAATAGTGTTCTTTTCAAAACCACTAAAAACATTACTTGAATTTGAATCTGAGTGTGAGGAAGAAAAAATTGGTGTATAATTTCAAAGTGCACTCATTTTTCATGGTTTTCGCATCTCGAAATAGAAGGTAAATACTTTTTTGTCTTACCACATTGCAATCTCATCAAGAGTACATCCTTGGATTCCAACTTTGATTTCAAATATGTAATTTTTTATTCAAGGGAATAAATATTGCATCTTAGAAAAGAATTCTCATCCCAAATTTTTCGTTAATTCTTTCAATCTCTTCTAGCCTCTCTCTTTTCAAGGATTTCCCCATGGATACTGAAAATAACATGTACTTCTAAAACATTGTAAATTGTAAATGGAATATCAAGCCAATAAATTTTGTAAATATGATGGAGTTAGAAAACCAAACTGATATCAAATGCATCTGAAACTAAAAAAATAATTCAACTAGATTTGATACCAAAAACTTGATCTATAAATGACAATAGACCCCCTATTGTTTTACTTGTTTCAACATATCCTTTAAATTTATCATCTTTCGTGATTTAAATGAATCTAAAACTGATCAAAATTCTGAACTAAAACTAACTATGACGGATCCAAAATTGAATTTAATGATTCCCAAAATAAACATTATTTATGTGTGTTAGAACATAATATTAAGTGCTCATAATATTTAGTTTATAATTAAATAATATAGAATATAGTTTATATTCTTTATTATTTAATATAAACTTTATATTAGGTTTATTAGTTATTAATTAACTAATTATTTATTAAATCGGGGTGTACCTCATCACTTAATAGTTATAATCCTTTAGGTTATTTAAATATGGTCGTGGGCCATAAAGCCACCATTTCATTAAATTTGGACTAACCACCAAAAATCTAGACTTCCAATAACATGGTTCATGGTTTTATAAACATGAAATTTGGTTTCCCATTGTCTTATTATCAATTTCCAATTGTGATAATGTTGGTTTCCAATCATGTGAATGTCGGTGACCAAATGTGTCATTATTGGTTTTCAATTTTTCAAAATCAGTAACCAAAATTTTATATTTAAACTATGGGACACCATATAATATTGTCATGTGTTGAATACATATATAGGTTAAAGAGGATTCTTATTCTACCTTTTAATATTTTTCACTTAAAGGGAGAATGAGAGGCCTCCCATTCTCTCCATTGATTTTTTTACTTTCCTATTCTATCTTTAGAGTTTTTTCTCCTATTTTCTGTCTTGAAATTTGTTCACTTTACCATTTTATCTCTTCATTTATTTTAACTTTGACAAAGAATGAAAGGAATCCTCTTTTCAGTCTTCTTTTTTCTACTTTGAGATAGAATGGGGACCTCATATTCTCCCTATTCATTTATTATTCAATTTCAAGGAGATTGGAAGGCATCCCATTATCCATATTTATTGTTTTTCTAAATTGGGGGATAATGAGAGGCCACCCATTCTCCATCTTCATTATTTATCTGCTTTAAGGGAGAATGAAAGGAAATCCATTATTTATATTCATTGTTTTATCGCCTTATGAATATTTAACACCCAAATTATGTTAATGAACTTCAAAGATCTAAATTACCCCCGCTCATCATTTCCAAACCCCAACCTTCCAAGTTCGACAATATGCAACCATGATTACCTACCATTGATCCTTTACTTGACACCAAGAACCTTCCATTTTTCTCACACATGTATTTTCATAATAGAATTTTAACATTGTAATTTGCATGTCACCGAAATTTATTCATATTTTGGATTACATTTATAATTCTCACGTGATACTATTTTAAAGTTTAACTCAATAATGATATGGAATCCTTGCTTTAATAATAATAAATATTGTAATATTTTTTTTTCTTATATAATGAATCACTTAGTTATCGAAATTGGTCTTGGATTTATAATAATTTGGTTAAAATCATGAAACATGTGTAAATGACCGTTTCTTTACGACAATATTACCATTCCAAAATATATAAAAATGTTGTTATTAATACACCATGAATGAAATTTATAAGAGATCTATATTTTCTTACTGTAAATTTTTAATATGATATAATATCATAATTTTTAATATTTTGAAAGTGATAGGAAGAGAATAATAGTGAATATTTATTATATCCAAAATAATAATAAAATAAAAGCAAGCATTGATTACTTTTAAGGTAGTGGCACTTCATTTTGGAATGTGCGACTTACGATCACATTATAATTTGAAGGTGGGAAACCAAAATGAGTTATTTTACGAGGAAAGACTCCACAAAACGATTGGCTTCCTGGTCAAGATCCATAGTAGAAGATCTAACATCGAAAGAAACTTGAAAATTTCTTAGGGTTGTGGCTTTGGGTCCCTTAGACTACTTGGTCTTGTGGACGTCATTAAAAGTATTTCATTCATTCAAATTCCCATAATAAACCCCCCATAAAATTTACCCCCGAGCACCTCCCAACTAATTTGGAAAAACACATTTAAAAAAAAATAAAAATAACCCACACGAAAGTTGTCATGCTAATTTTTTTAATGATATTTTATACAAAAAAATATTGTTCATCATCACGGTGAAGAATTTTTGATTTAGTATGTGAATATATAAATTTGAACCTGCAGAGATAGAGTTTATATGCCTTGTATCTCAGGAATATGAAGCAGTCTAACCAAATTTTCTATGAACCACCGGTAGACCCGAACCAGAAGCCGCCCAACTTGCAATAACTTTCCTTATCAATTCCTTTTATAAAGTATCATTTTTTATTCCTTTTTTCCCATCATCTTTGTGTGAGGGACTGACACATGTGAGGGATTTTCTTAAAATTGTCGACCAAGTGATTCCTTAAATTAAAAAAATTCACATTTTTTTAAAATTTTTACGCATGAAGGAATGTGAACGTGGCACCTTATTTATAAATCTATATTTTATGGGATATCATTGTTTTTAGTTAATTGTTTTTGTTGATAAGGCTAACATTGTATCATATGTATTTGTATCCTTTCTATTTATGCGAGATGATTTTGTCGAGTACCATTTTATTAAAATAGAAAGAATTTACAAGGGGGATTTTAGAGGAGATAGTCCTCTAAGTTCAAAAAACAAGGCAAAGAAAATCAGAAAACAAAAACCTTGACCATGACCAAAGTTCATTACAACATATTAATTCCTAATTATTGGTCTATTGTCCCTAGATTAAATTCAAAATATGGATCAACGTCTAACTTATAAAGATGCAATCTTTTGGATTTCATATATACTAGAGAATAATTTCAACCAGGTGTGAAAACCTTATAAGTTTTATTATAAACATGTTCAACACTTAAACATCATGAGGGAATTTTCAAAATTAGGTCAAAACACCTAAGTGTTTCATTAAAAACCATATTTTTAATAAAATTACTTGTGAAACTTATAGAAATTTCATAAAAGGGGTCATATGTAAGGTATAAAAACCTGTAAATAGAACCATTGGACTCTCTTATGGGAAACTCTTCTTGACATATATTTTGGTAGATATAGTATAAAAACACACTTTGATGTGAAGAGGAAGAGATAATAAGAGATAAGAGTTTTAGAGTTGGGTGTTAAGGTCTTGATATGGGTTGTATTGTATATAGATTATGGAATCTATGGTAACCTTCATTTTTATTGATACATATGTTATAAATTGATATTAATGTATCTTTTTGGGATCATGAAGAGTGAAAAAATCTACATTAATATCAATTTATAATATATGTATCAATAAAAATGAAAGTTACCATAAATTCCATAATCTATGTACGATACAACCCATATCAAGACCTTAAGACTCAACTCCAAAACTCTTATATCTTATTATCTCTTCCTCTTTACATCAAAGTGTGTTTTTCTACTATATATACCAAAATATATGTCAATAAGAGTCTCCCATAAGAGATTCCAATGGTTCTATTTATAGGTTTTTATACCTTACATATGACCCCTTTATGAAATTTCTAAGTTTCACAAGTCATTTTATTAAAAATGCGGTTTGTTAATGAAATACTTAGGTGTTTTGACCTAATTATGAAAATTCCCTCATGATGTTTAAGTGTTAAACACATTTATAATAACACTAATAAGGTTTTCACACCCTAGTTGAAATTATTCTCTAGTATATACGAAATCTAAAAGATTACCTCTTTATAAGTTATACATTGATCCATATTTTGAATTTAATCTAGGCACAATGGTAATTAGGAATTAATATGTTATAATAATCTCAAGCCATAAGTCATCTAATCCAAGTACTTACCTAATTAATGGAGTGGGAGTGGGAGTGGAGGGGTATTTTCAAAAACTAGGTGAGCGGGAATTGTCGTTGGACACAGGTGATGCACAGATCGAGGGACATCAGGTAGGAGGTCCAGGTATGACACATGAAGGAGGTAAGTTGTCTTCAAATTTCTCATGGGCCGAAAATATTCTGGGCCATAGAAAGGATGTTGTGAATCCTCCGAATGAAAACATTATGGTGGGAAAAAGATGGGTTGAAGTATTGATATCCCCGATGGGTTAGCAAATCAGGCTAGATCTAGGATGAAGTATGCCTTGGTTGGTAAATTTTATGGATCAAGGCTGAATGTAGAATGGTTTCATGAATGGGAAAAAATAAAGTGGAATCCGAAGGGATCACTTGAAATTGCTTCATATGTGAATGGGTTTTTATTATAAACCTCTCAAACCAGGAGGACTGTAAAAATATTTTGCTTGGTGGTCCATGGTTTATGGGTAGATCAATTCTTTTGATCCAAAAATAGATTCCAAGATTCGATCCATTTAAGGAGAAACGAGATGAGTTGCCTGTGTGGGTTAAGCTTCTGGGTTTTCCTATGGAGTTCTAGGAAAATGAAATTTTAACAGCTATAACAAATGCATTAGGGTCGTTGGTGGTTTTTGACCCTGTTACAAGGGCAAGAAAAAGATTAATGTATGCTCATTTTTGTGTTACTGTTCATGTGGGGAACTTATTAAGAAAATAAATTATTCTTAAATCTAAGTTTGGTGAGTGGACTCAGAAGGTAGAATATGAAGCCTCTCCGTTGTTCTCGCGAAATGTAGGAGGATGGGACATGAGAAAAGGTAGTGTAAGGAGGGTAAGAAAGGGAAGTAGATGTATGAAAAAAAAGAAAAGGAATCTAGGATGGAAGGGGATAGTTCTTTACAACAAAATTTTGTTTCTTTAAACAAATTTCATTTGTTGGAAGATAAGGAAAAGGAACAAGAAGGTGAAAAAAACTGATTTTCAAGTTAGAAATGAAAATGTATTGGAGGGTAGGGATTCGAAAGAGGAAGGAGAAAAATATCAGTATCAAAAGGAGGTTTGAATGAGGAAGATTTGGGTTTGGAAGATCAAGATTTTAGTGGGGGTATAAGTGTTCCGCAAAGTCCAAGAAAGCAACTTTTAAGTATGTTGGATGTTGAGGAGGAGAAAATGACGTTCCATTTGGAAGAAGTTCCTTGTTCTTTAAATTTGTAAAAATCAAAGATGGAAAGGGAATTCAAATGGTTTAATACAAGAAGTACTCAAAAACAAGAAAAAGGTAAAGCAGATTTTGGGAAGATTCTAGCAAAAAAGGAAATTTGACAAATAGGGATAGGAGGAGAAAGATGCAATAAAGGAAATTGATTCAGAAGAAAACACTCCATTGAGGAGAGTATTTCTCCAAATAAATTGAAATGAAGTTCATCTCATGGAATATAAGAGGGCTAAATAACCTAATAAAAAAAATATTTTATCCTCTTTTAGAAATAAGAATAAGCCTGATATTCTTTTAATTCAAGAAACAAAGATGTCTATTAATAAAATGAAGGAGGTGGAGAATAGAGTTTGGTTTAGATCTAAGATTCAAAGTGCACCATCGGTGGGTGCTTCAGGGGGTGTGGTAACTTTATGGAATCCTCGTTGATAGAGAAGGTAAGTTGTTGTTTTGTTCGAGAATCATGTTGCTATTTTGTTTAAATAGAAAGTAGATGGTTATGAGTGGATTTTATCTAATATTTATGCTCCAAATTCGGTGATGGGAAGAAGAAAGCTTTAGGCTGATATTAGTCATTTTGTAGCCAATATAGTGAGTTAAATTGGTTAATTGGTGGGGGTTTTAATACTACTATGTTTATGGAAGATAAAAAAGGGGGTCGGGGTTTATAGTGATAGTATGGAATATTTTGCTAAATTTATAACTTCTTGTAATTTGGTGGATATTGAATTAAGAGGATCCCTCTTCACTTGGTCAAACAGGAGATTGGGGGATGATTTGATTCAAATCAGGTTGGATAGGTTTTTTATAAATCTATCTTTGTTTCAAAACTTAGCTAGGTTTTGGTGGCTCTTCCTCGAATCGTTTTGGATCATAGTCCTATAAGCCTTAGAACTGGACTAAACAATGAGGTAGGTGGAAGAACTTTTAGGTTCTTTAAGATGTGCCTTGACATCCTAGTCTTGAGGAAGAGGTTAGGTTGAGTTGGCAAAGTAATGTTAGAGGTAATCCAATGTTTAAACTTGTGGCAAAATTGAAACTCTTAAAGTCTAGGTTGAAGGTTTGGAATAAAGAGACTTTTGGTAACATTTTTGCTCAAAAATATGAGATTAGTGAAGCTTTGAAGAGGATGGAGGAAGAGGTGGAGTCTTCTAGTTTGACTATAGAGTTGAAAGATAAGGAGAAATCTCTATTATCTGAGTATCATAATTTGGAAGCCAAAGAGGAGGCCTATTGGAAACAAAATTCTAGGGTGCAATGGTTAAAGGAGGGAGACATGAATACAAAGTTTTTTCATCTCTCTGCTTCCGTGCATAAGAACAGAAAATTCTATTGGGGAAATTGAGGATGAGAGGGGTTTGTTGGTAAGTAATCAGGGTGATGTTTCTCATTTTTTTAGATTTTTCTCTCATCTATTTTCAGCTGATAAGGTTCTGATTTGGGTAAGGAAAGTGACATTGCAAATCTTTTTGAAACTGTTATTTCTCATCAGGAAAATACAGAGTTGATAAAAATCATTTTTGGGAAATTGCAATCTGCTATTTTTGACATTGATGAGGATAAATCTCCAGGCCTGGATGGTTTTCCTACTTTTTTTTTCTAATCCTTTTGGGAAATTATTGATAAGGATGTGGAAGAAGTTTTGTAGGACTTTTTTGAAATTGGAAAATTATTGAAGGAAGTTAATACAACTTTCATTGCTCTTGTTCCTAAGGTGCAAGGGTGGAAGAAAGTCTTTGGATTATTGTCCTATAAGCCTGTGTAATATGGTGTATAAGATAATAACAAATATTATATCCTCAAGATTAAAATGTTTGTTGGAACACTTTATTTCATAAAATCAAGGAGCTTTTGTGGAAGGAAAATTTTAGATAGTGTGATAACTATCCATGAGGTGGTTCATTCGGTTGAAGTTTCTAAAAGGGAAGCTATGATGCTTAAAATTGACATGAACAAAGCCTATGACATAATTTCGTGGAGATTCCTAAAAATTATTTTGGGGAAATTGGGTTTTCATTGGCATTTTATAAATATCATTATGGAATGCATTTCTACTCCTAAATTTTCTGTTTTAGTTAATGGGAAGGTAGAGGGTTTCTTTTCTTCAGGAGGGGGTCGAGGCAGGGTGATCCCTTTTCTCCCTTTCTTTATATCATTGTGGTCGAAACTTTGAGTAGAATTTGTGTGGACTATAAACAAAAAAATAAATTACATGGTTTAATCTTTTATAATGGTATTGATCCTATAATATTACAGCAATTTGTGGATGACACTTTCCTTCTGGGAAATGCAACCTAGATGGAGGCTCTGGGTTTTAAAGAAGTTGTGCAAGATTTTGAGGAAGTTACGGGTCAGCTCATAAATTTTAGGAAAAGATCTGTTCTGTTTTTCAATGTGGATATGGAAATCCAAACCAGAATTATGAGATATTTTGGCGTGTTCTATACAAGAGTTGCCATGTACTTATCTTGGAATGTCATTGTTTAGAGGTAGAATGTAGATGGAATGCTGTAATCCCCTTATTTTGAGGTTTCAAAAGAAGTTGTCAACTTGGAAAGGAACTTTGCTTTCTCAAGCAGGTAAGCTTCAACTACTACAGAGTTGTCTCCAAAGTATGGTGGTTTATCTCATGTCTATGTTTCTAATGCCAACAAAGATTAAACACATTATTTCTAAGATCTAATGTAGGTTTCTGTGGTTTGGAATGGAATCTAAAGATATAATTCCTTTGGTGTCTTGGGATAAAGTTACCCTTCTAAAGGGAGTTGGGGGTTTGGGGTTGAAAGATATAAAAAGTATGAATTTAGCTCTTATGGCCAAAATTGGGTGGTGGTTGGAGCATGAGCAAGGTTTATGGGTCAAAATTCTAAAGTCAAAGTACTTAATGGCTAATCAGGTAAATTTTGTCTCTAATGATGTGCTTCCTAAAGGATCTATCTTCTAGAATGGTCTAGGTAAATGTAGGGATATGTTGTTAAAAGGCCATAAATGGCTAATTGGTAATGGGTCAAAAATTAAGTTCTAGGAAGATTGGTGGTTATTGGATGCCCCTTTGGCTAGTCAAGCTCCTTTAAGGGATATGGTGGATCACTTCTAGTTGACTGTGGGTGTATGGATTAGAGACTACTGGGAGGATTCTAACTAGGGCTGGACTTGGAAACTTTTGGATAGGGAAGGGATGGATGATGCTCAACAGGCTAGCATAAGAATTTTAAATCAAAATTTAAGAGGTTTGCATATTTTGGTGGGTCAGAGGGAGGATGAGATGTTTTGGTCTATGACAAGGGATGGTAGATACATGGTAAAGTCAGGGTATGTTATTTCTAATAATTTCCCTCCTCCACAAGTTGTGTGGAAAAATATTTGGGATAAAGATCTTATCCCCAAAGTCAATTTATTTTTATGGCATGCTATTCAGAACAAGATCTTAACTATTGATAATTTGCAGAAAAGAGGTATGATGATTCCTAACTGGTGTGTTCTATGTAAAAATAATAATGAGTCAGTTCAACATCTTTTTATACACTGCCCTTTCTCACAGAAAGTTATGGCTTATATTTTAAAATTTTTTCAAATAATGTGGTTCTTACCTTGGAAAATTTTGCTGAATGGTATGAACAATGGATTAGTCATTTTTTTCTTTGAATCTGTCTAAGGCCTCGAAGTTTGGTTTTTCCTCATCTCTTATGGGGAGGTTGGCTTGAATGGAATAGTAGAATTTTAGAGAAAAACAAAAAAACTCGATAGGGTGGGAAGTGTTATTCTAGTAGCTTTGAAAAATAATCTTTCTCTAGTAAAGATTAAGGAGAAAGGGGGATTGCCTTACCATGAGTAGGAAATTATTCTTTCTTTAGGAATGATTGTGAAGAATTCTTCTATGGCTAAGATTATGGAGAGAAGAAGTGCAAAATGGACTACTCCTTTTGATGGGTGGCTGAAGTTAAATTTTGATGGTGCTGCTAAGGGGAGTTTGGGGTTAGTGGTGGTTGGGGGAATTATCAGAAATGAAATTGGTAATATGGTGGTTGCTTATGCTGAGGCCATTGGTAATAAATCTAATAACTATGCAGAGGCCTATGCTATGTTAATTGGGTTACATTGGGAAAAATCCTTACATATCAAAAAGATTTATGTGGAAGGAGATTCCCAATATATTATTAATGTAATGAATGGTAAGGTAAGACATCATATTGATATAGATCCCATTATAAGGGATGCAAAATCTATAATGTCAAGTTTTGAAGATATTATGTTTAAGCATGTGTTTCGGGAAGCAAATGAATGCACAGACACGTTAGCTAATTTTGGTATGTTAGCTAATCATAAAAAATGGTGGTGGGATGAGGGAGGGTTACCGTAAAGTACAAAGGACAAAATTTATGCAGAAAGGAGGATTCGTGCTTGAGTTTGAGAGTGTTGTGATTTGGGAAATAAATTCATCGTGGGTGTATTTATCCTTTCAAATCATTAGTCTGACTATCGTGGGTGGGAGTTGGCTTTTAAAACGTCTGGTTAAGAGTTCTAGTATGTATCTACTTTCCTTTTTTAGAAGGTAGAAAAAGATGGGGGGTGCTAGGGTTAGGGTGGAGCCATCGTCCTCTTCTTGTCTGCAACGGGATGCTTTTATTTGGGGTCTGTTCAAAGAGGGTGGTATTTCCTACTTTATTCAAAGTTTGAGGGTTTGGATGATGTTATTTCACGTGAGTTTTCTCTGTCCTAGAATAAGGGTCTGGTTTCAATGAGATGGGTAAGTTTTTAGTGTCTGAAGATTTAATTGGAAATGTAACCAAAATTGATTGTGAAGGTAGCAAAGTTTATAAGGATAGATCTTGTATTTAGGAAGAGGTACATATTTTATTGGAAAATGAGGAAAGAATTTGTTTTATGGAGGATGGAATTGCTCATAACTCTTTGCTAGGTTGGTGGGCAGAGGTTTGTTTTCATCTTATGAAATATATTACGTTGGATGGCAGATATAGGAAGGTACATTCTCAACATCTTATGCTGCTAAACCATTTCAAGTGAAATAGAAAGATTAGTATTATGTTTTATATTTTCAACTCTCTGAGTGCCTCTGTTAAAAAATTCAAAGAGAAGAAAACTAAGTTGATTTTGCATCAAGGTTTAATTATGCTATTGGTTAGAGCTAGAAAACGTATTTTGAATACTAAGGGGGTCAGTGGGTATCTGGGTAGTGACTAGGAAGATTACATTCCATTGATTGATTGAGCCAAAATTTTGAAAATCAAGGATAGGGCTGTGAAGGAGCTAAATGCAGTGTTAGCTTTGTAGGATTTAGCTGGTGAGGAGGCGGCAGAAGGGGAGAAAGATTCGATTGCATTTTTTTGGCTAGTAAATTAGAAGCCTTGGAAGACTCTATAACCTAAGTAAAAGCTAGAATTTTTTTTTTACATAGGGGAGTGCAGAGGTTGAATAGGGAGATCAGAGCTTTGGAGAATAGGGTGGATACCCTTCAAGGTTTGGTGGTGAGCGTTACAATTAAAAAGAGACAGTTGATCATTTCGTCCTCTGAGGAGGAAGACAACTATGCGGGAGGTGTGGAAGGAGCTAGGCCAAGCTCTCGTACTAGGGCCAGGACTAAATAGGTCCTTTTGTGGCCTTTGTGCTGACTGGTGGTTTTTTGTATAGCTATTTTTGCTAGTTTTGGCTGGGATTTTGTGGATCAATTTTTCTCGTTGATCCTGCCCTGTTTTCTTTTTGTTTGGTTTTTTTGATAGATATTAAATATCATTTGAAACTTATTGTAATATATTTTTGTAATTGGTCCTTTGGATCCTTTTTCCAAATTATTATCTATCAAGAAGAAAAAATAATGTCGAGCCATTAATGTCTAGCCCTAATTCGGAGATGTCAAACCCCAATCCAAATTTCGAACCCTATGAAGATGATGGCGACAAATTTCCTAGTTATTTTTTTCCCTGCAAACACTTTGAATTTTAGCTCTACAATTTCCCTCATTTGATTTAAAACAGATTTGCCATCAGATTTGTGTAAGGTTTCGTGAGTTCAATAATATTGGTTTTAAAGGCTTTTGGATAAAAGTGTGTGAAGAAATAGTAGAATTTTAGTTCTATTAATGGTGTATTTTCAGGGTTGCATATTACTGAGTGGATCAAATTTGTGTGTATTGGAGAATTCATCATTTATTCTTGTAATAATATAGCTCAATATGCTTAAGTTTGAATCACTTACATTGTTATGTATCTTTTAATTTTTTTCTTAAGTAATTCCAGTCATCTCTATAGATGTGATGGTATTTGTATTGGTAAGTTTTGTAATTATCAAATTCAATGCATGGTCCACCGAGACATCACATCACATTTGCGTGCAACCACATATAAATTCTAATGCACCTTTCCTACTAAGTGAAACCAACGTGGCCACAACCACTTACTAGTAAATGTTTAGTTTTTTTACTAGTTAAATTTTAGGTTTTCTTGTTTTTTAAGTTCAATATATATATGGAAATCATAAATGGTGGTTTCATGAAAATAATGTGCAAGATTACTTTCAGATGAGAGATTGTTGGTCTTTCTGCGAGAGGCATAACTCCATTCTTGGCGTATTCTCAAGGTACTAAATTTCTCACACCCATGTCATTTTCAAATCATAACATCATATTGTTTTAGACCTTTTCTCTCATGTGTTGGTACCAATGTTTTAAAATCAAAACCGGTGAGGGTCGACTCGACCGAACCGAATCGAGAATCGGGATCTGAAACCAAAACTGGTTTAAAACTTATGAACCGGTTTACTAAAAAATACATAATTTATTACAATTTTAATGAAAACAAGAAATTTTAACAATTCCAAACCATGATTGCAAACAATTTGAGAAAAAATGTGCAGAGTTTCCTTATGTATATACCATATAATGGTAAATATAGAAAAATGGCACGAGTGCACTACATATCCAAAACAAAATACACAAATAATGAGGTTATAAATGGCCAATAGATTCCAAAAAACATATGTTGCGAGATAATACATGTCTGATATCAATAATCAAAATCAACACCACTGCTAAGAATGGGATCCTCATCCTTATCAATTTCAGCATGTTCCTTTGGCTCAGACACATCATACTCTTTAGGGACATCTATAGTAGTTGTAGTAGCACTCCTAGAGTTTGTCATGTCTGGTGCTACTAGTGGTTCATCATCCAAAGCCATACATTCCAAGTCATCGGGATCAAAATTTTCTAAGTGAAACTCCTCTACCCATCCGAGGTTGGATAAATATCATCCAAGAAAATGGGATTTGGATCAGGTATCCTATTTAGTATGGGATCATGTATATATGACAATGAATTTATATACAACTTGAATCTATTGGGTATATCATATACCATTGACTCTTCCCACATTTATTATTATGTTTTAATTATTTTTTGATATCTAGTACTAAAAAAATCATGCATTACCATTTCTTAGTGGTTAGAAAGAAAAACTATATTCTTTGAGATCCACAAGGAAAGGATAGATTGAGGTGCATTAGACGTGAAACAATTTGATAAAAATTCCATAAGTATTTTTCAAAGATATTAAGGTATTATTTATGATCTCTTCCCATGCTCCAGAAAAGCGTTTAACCCCTATGCATCAGTTTTGGATTGGACAACTACAAACTATGACATTAGAATGATCTCTATTTGAGGAATATATCTATTTACATAGATCGTCCATTTAAAAAAAAATCCTTAGTCATCATACTTAATATTTACATCACCTAGTAAGTATAACTATGGAACTCCATACACGTTCAACTTAGTTGATTTCATGCCAATAATACACATTAATTTTACCATAAAGTATCAACCATATTCAAGTTATTTTTACCATCCAATAAAAAATATTTTTAGTCTTCTTTACCAATAATATATTTAGATGAAATAATATTTTATGATCATTATTGTTTCACAACAATGACACATATTGTTGCACCTACTTTCTAACTTCTTGAATCTATCAATATCATTGATGTTGGGGTTAGCACACTATTTATACATATAATATATCAGATCTAATCATACATGCAAATAAAAGTAGATATTCTACCAGAAGAAATATAGAAAACAAGAGACATAAATCAACACCAGATTTAACGTGGTTCACCCAATGTGGGATATGTCCACCAAGAAACAATCCAATCTATTATCCAAAGCTTTGATAAGATATATAATGAGTATTTACAATCTTCCACACCTCTCGGATGTACAATAATTTATTTCTCTCAAGCTTTTGATTCATCACCAAGAATTCTCTTTCTCACCAACTTTTGAAACTTCTTTCTAATTCTTGTTAATTATCTTCTAAATCGTAAATTTTATCATTATATAGTCATTTATAGATTTAGGTACTTATCCATGTAATTACAATCAATAGATATACTTTAATGCTAAAAATAAATCTAATTCCGAGAGTTAACTAAAACATCCTCGCACAGTAACCGATGCGGTTAGCCCTAACCGATGTCGGTTCCTTCCTTGCCCAACCGATGTCGGTCATGGGTGACCGATGCTAGTTCCCCTTAACCGATGATGGTTATTGTATTTTCCAACAATTTTTATTGCATGTTAAACTAAAGTAATTAAACTCCACAACTTAGCAATCTCCCACTTGGAGATTAATTATTGCACCATACCTATACAACATCATTCTTGGATCATTTGTTAGCTTTGTTTCTTTCTCTTCAAGTCTCAAACATGAAGACCATAAAAAGTGGAGTGCAACTCTAAATTATCCTTTGCTAATGGATTTATTAGTATATCCACAGGGTTCTTGCTCATATGAATCTTTTCCAGATTCAACTATCCATCCTCCAATACTTGCCGTATGAAGTGATACCTTGACTGAATGTGTTTTGTTCTTGAATGAAATGCATAGTTCTTTGCCAAATGAATTGCACTCTAACTATCACTGAATATTTTACAATCACCTTGCTCATTTCCTAACTCTTCCATAAACCTAATCATTCATATCATCTCCTTGCTAGCCTCTGTAGCTGCAACATACTCTTCCTCCGTAGTAGACAAATCCAAAACCTTATGCAATCTCGAAATCTAGCTAACTATTGTCCCACCTACGTGAAAATATATCCAGTAGTCCTCCTTCTATCATCCAAATCTCCGTAAATATTCGAATTAACATAGCCACATAATGAAATATCGAACCTCCATAGCATAATCACATGCTAGATGTTCCTTTCAAATACCCGAGTATCCATTTGGACTACTTTTCAATGATCTTTACCTAGATTGGCCATATATCTACTCATAACTCCCCTTTTTGTGTAATGTATGGTATTGTACAAACCATAACATACATGAGACTCCCAAATGCTAAAGCATACGAAACTCATGTCATGTATTTGACCTCCTCCTATGATGATGGACATTGATCCTTTCTTAATTTGAAGTGTCCAGCCATAGGTGTGCTAACAGGTTTTGCATTCTGCATGTTGAACCTTTCTAACACCTTGTAGATGTAATCCTCTTGAGACAAATACAATTTCTTATTTTTCCTGTCTTTGTGTATTTACATGCCAAGGATTCTTTTTGCAACTCCTAAATCCTTCATAGAAAATGTGTGAGCTAGCTTTATCTTAAGCTCAGCAATGTCCTGCATACTAGATCCTGCAATAAGCATATCATCCACATACAATAACAAAATAATATAGCTCCCATTTTCAATCCTTTTGAAATAAACACAATGGTTAGATTCACATCTCAAGTAACCATGATCTTGCATAAACTTATCAAACCTCATGTACCATTGCCTTGGAGCTTTCTTGAGCCCATATAAACTCTTTTTCAACCTGCACACTAATTTATCCTTACCCTTGACTTCATACCCAAGTGACCGCTGCATATAAATATCTTCATCCAAATCACCATGAAGGAAAGCCATATTAACATCTAGTTACTCTAAATGCATGTCTTCTACTACAAATAAGTTCAATACAAGTATGAATAAAAGTCATCTTAACAACAGGAGAAAATATTTCACTAAAGTCAATGCCGCTTTCTATGTAAATCCCTTTTTTGCTACAAGCCTTGCCTTGTATCTTTTATGTCCACCCTCTTATTCCTTGATCATGTAAAACCACTTATTTTGCAATGTTATCTTACCTATTGGCAACTTAACCAAATTCCATGTCTAGTTTGTTTGAAGGAGTCCATCTCCTCATCCATGCCATGCTCCCACTGGACATGGGTCTTATCTTGCATTAATTCTTTAAAGCTCGCTAGTTCACCATTATCAGTCAATAATAAATAAAATAGAGAAGGTGTAAATATTTATGGAGGTTTACTTACCCTTCATGGCCTTCTCACAAGAGTTTAGGGTATCGAGGCTCAATCTAGACCTCCTAGACACTCCTATCCAAATCTTCAAATGATCAACACTAGTTCCGCTAATCGATTCGGGTTTGGATATTCAGAATCGATACCGGTTTGTCGACCATTTCGGTCAGGGGTCAACTGATACGATTATTATGTAACCCATCGGTAATATTTTTAAATCCGAGAGTTCATTTTGATTCACAAACTTCTTAATCGGTTCATCCTTGGGTACCAAAATTTGATCCCTGTTCATTCTCTTTTTATTAAATTCAACATCATGACTCCTAATAATTTTAGAATTCTTTAAATCCTAAAAATGGAAACCAAAATCACTAGATCCATAACCAATGAAAGTGCTTCTCTTGGATTTTGCATCCAACTTTTTCCTATTTTCCTTATCAACATGCACAAAAGCTTCTGAACCAAAAAATTTAAGAAAAGAAAGATCTACCTCTTTTCCAATCCAAGCTTCCTCTGGTATTCCTCCATCTAATGAACTTGAAGGCCCACGGTTAATCAAATAAACCATTGTATCAACTACTTCTTCCCAAAATTGTAAGGGCAATCCAGAATGTATCCTCATACTTCTAGCATGTTCCATGATTGTCCTGTTCATTCTTTCTGTAATAACATTCTCCTGTGGTGTTCTTAGAACCGTTCTTTCTCTATGTATCCCATTCACTGAACAATAATCATTGAAAGCTTTGCTATAGTATTCACCACCATTTTAGTATCTAAGGCACTTTAACTTAGAATTTGATTCATTCTGAACAAGGGCTTTCCATATTTTAAAAGTCTAAAAACATCGAGTTACATTTAATGCAATCAACCCATACCTTTCTTGTAGCATCATCAATTAAAGTAACATAATACTTGGATCATCTATAAGAAGTGTGAGAGGTGGTTCCCACACATCCGAGTGTACAAGCTCCAATTTTTGCTCCGTATTAGTTGCCCCAACTTTGAGAAATCTCACTCTCTTTTTCTTTCCAAAGATATAATTCTCACAAAAATTAATATCTAAATATTTCTATTGGTATTCAAATTGATTCTCCTTGGAAACCGAAAGTACCATCAAAGAATTAGTAGGAAAATGAGAGATGATGATCATATTATGAGTCATTTTATAACCTGGGAGGAGATTGTTATGAATCTTTTCACTGGCATCGAGAGAAATGGATATCACCTTCATTAAGTATTTTATCTATCCTTAATACTTTAGGTGTGCCTTTCGACCAGTGGTGAGAGGACCTTTTTGTAACCTCTGTCGGTGAAGGAGAATGAAGATATCCTTCTTTGCATAAATTTGAAAGGGGACCCTAAGAAAATATGATCAATGCACCACAATTTAACTCTCACGAGTTGTCACTTCTAAATAATGGTGATATTTCCTAGACAAGGCTAAGGTTACTAAAGACATTATGGAATCCTGATTACTTTTGCATATTTTAGTAGTAGAATTTATACATTTGTGGACACACAGGAAAACAAGGGCAGTTTAGGATGGATTCACGGTTTTGAATAATTTTGGTGGGAGATTAAGAAGGATAAAATTGATTATACCAAATCTTTGAGAGAATTCACAATAATTGGAAAGCTAAATGATAGAAAGCTTCGAAATAGCTAAGATATTCCTTCAACCAGAAGGTGTGTATCAATGGAGGCCCAAATTTACAAGGTTTCACAAAATATCCAATAATTTAACATGAAGGCTCAAGCTAAAAACTCAATAAAACATCAAAGACCCTTGGTTCCTCATGCCTAAGATACACTCGAAGGCTTACAAACAATCTTTATCAACAAATGACAGTGAAGTGATTTTAAATTGTTTATCTCATCACAAGATGAAAGCTCTTCTTGAAATGAAATTACAAATGCCACTAAATTGTCATAGGGACGAGATCTGTGTGATTCAGAGGGACTTTAACACAAGATTGTAATAGGAATAATAAAAACTACTTGTAAACATTTTGAAATAAAGTATACACAAATTTCTCCAAGATTGACACATATTAACTCGAAATTGATTAGATTCATCAGCAGGGAAAAGTTTCTTTGAACAGTCTCAGAGCTTGTCAATGATTGTACATTCCCAACCAACTTGACATGATTTAAATCTAAAACATAGGAAATTAACATGTTTCTAGGATTGTTCTCTTAGGAAGATGGGATTTCTCAAATTTTCTCTTAAGAATTCAACCCCAACCCCTTACAATAGTATTGTCATTGCAATTATACATTTTAATTTCTCACTCATTCCAAATTTTTCCCCCCAAAAATAAGAATATTTGAGGGACCTTTGATTGTTACCAATTTGTCTCAGAAAGTGACATTTAAAAAATTTGCAAAAAGTTTCTAGTTGGACAAATCATGAACTGATCACGTTTCCCAGACACTCGACTAATGACTAGGATGCCATGCCAAAACTTTTTAACGGTCCTTCTAATCGGTCTCTTTAGTCTCATCATCCGAGGAATCCCCATTTTAATCATTTTCTCGGAGGCTCTATACATTGGATCGACAGTAATCATTTTCGCTCTCAAGGCAACACCTTTTTCATCTTTTGCGCATGTAACCTCCATCATTTCATCAATTTCACATTCTTTCCTCTCTGCAACTCGTCCCACATCCAGCTTCTCTCACGGTAATTCATGTTTTTGCAAGATCTTGAGCAATTTCAACTTCAAAATATTGACCTTAACAATCCTTGGACTCACAAATTAAGTTCTAAATCCATTCAATTGGCACTTTGAAGATAAAAATGAGAAGTAATTTTATCAAAAATGATGAAAAACTATGCATATTTACATCTCCAGAGTCTTAGAGAAAAAATGGTGAAAAAACAGGTGAAATGCACAACAACCATTGATTTTTCCCCTTATCAAATTTAGATTAGAGTTCTCCACATGTTTTCTTGGCACTGTTGCAAAGGTGAGTTACAATGGAAAGTTTCCAAATAAGCGTGGGCCTTCCACGTGCCTTGGGCCCAAGAAAAATACCTTTTGGCCTTTGAAAAAGTCTCAGTAAAAAGGAGTCATTGGAAGCCTCCACGTGTCACCTTAGTGCACCTTTGGTATGGTCCTCAAAAGAGGAGACCCTAAACAAGTAAGGGCTCACCATGTGTCTCAGTATGGCAGATTTTTTGAAAACATTGATGGATCAGTGGAAGGCGCCATGTGTCTAGGGTCTAAGATAGTTTTCCTTAACCATTAAAAAGTCCAAGCAAGGGAAAAATGAGCAGAAACCTCCAAGTGTCCTCTTGGCGCTTCTTCAAAATAAATATTAGGGGTAGGTCTGCAAATAGGCATGGTCCCTCTACATGTCCTGTGCCTTTAAAAATTTTCTTGATAATCTTAAGTATAAAGAGGAGTTGACAAAATCCTCCACGTGTCTCCCGGCACAACTTTGAGATGGTCCCCAAAAGTGGAGACCCCAAACAAGTGCAGTTTACCACGTGTCCCCTTAGCGCAATTGCTAAGGTGGGACCCTAAGGTAGATCCTCAAATGAGTGCTGGCCCTCCACATTTCCATGGTCTACCAAAGCTGCACTGGCCACATGAAAAAAATGTCTAAGTTTAGACAAGGCAACGAAAACCTCCACGTGTCTCCCGGTGTAACTCCAAGGTCAAACCAAAAGGTAAATTTTTAGATGAGCACTGGCCCTCCACGTGGAAATTTTTGAGTTGAAGTGGGCCTTATAGTTTAAAAGTTCCCTGCTAACCTACATCCAACTAGAAAGGGCTACATTTCCAAAGATGCTGAGATATAAATTTGATGGGAAAAACACACCCGTCAAACCATAAAATGTAGGAAAATCATCATTTGTGCCCAAAAATGAATGTTTCTTTCAGGATAGAGAAATTTTAAATGATATAAGGCCCAAATTTGATCTACCCAACCACATCTAATCAGAAAGGACAAATTTTCCACAGGTATTGGGATAAAAATTGACAGGGAAAACAAAACGCGATTGTGGAAAAATGAAAGGAAGGGAAAAACCTGATTTTACACCCAAGTTACAAATTCTTTCACATGGACAGAGGAACAAAAATAAATTCTGGACTTTAAGTGATCCTCAACCAAAGGAAAAGACTGATCATGGCAAGCAAATGAAGAACAAAGATTTCACGCATCAATACGGGGAGATAGAAAACACAACAGATCCCGCACACTGAAGAATTTCAAGGAAAAATGAAGAAAGATAAAATTGAGCACCAACATCGACTTTGACTCGTGGGATACGCACTCCCTGCAAGTGCCATAAGAATAAATAACATACCAAGTGCCAAAAAGAAACCATTGGGTGACGGAGTCAAAGAACAAGATCGGCAAGAGCGAAAAATAATAACCAACACCCCAAGGATGAATTGAGAAACCAACAAAATGACCACCAAGGACCAGGACAAATTTTTTTGAAAAACATGAAAGTATAAAGAAACCAAAAGACTATACATTGTACAATGGAGTATACCTTGATTCTAAGAAATCAATCAAGGAAATGTTTCAAATTCCTACCATTAATAGGCAATTCAAGAAATTTCCCATCTAAGTATTTTAAGAAGAAGTTATGTCCACCAATTCAAATGTCAATTGAATAAGGGCCCATCCACAATGCATCAAACTTTCCATGTTTTCCCTTATCCTTGTTCCGCTTTGTCCCATAGTAGCAGAAGATCTCCCACATTGAAATATCTTGGAGTTACTTTGTTATCAAACAAATTCTTCAATTTTTCTCTGAATTTCACATGCCTCTCGATGGAATTCCCTTCTTTCTTAATCTAGCTCAACAATCTGATTTATGTGAGAATCATAGGGACTAACCTCTTAATCTTCCAGTTGTTTAAGAAATTGAAAAGAAGACAATTGCATATGCAGGGAAACAGAGCTTGAGTTCCATACACTAAATCAAATGGGATTTTCTAGTAGCTCGTTTAATGGTGATTCGATTAGCCTAAACAATAAATTTCAACTAATCACCACACTTCCTTTTTTAACTCCAAAGTTCTTCTAATTATCTTCAACATATTTTTATTGCTGGAATCTTCTTGTCCATTTCCTTAGGGATTATAGTTGCAAGCATATGTCAAATTGATCCCATATTAATTACACATGGCCACCAAAGGTTTAGCTCAAAATCTCATGGCATTATCGAAACTATTTTGGAAGGTACCCTAAATCTACAAATGATATGATTTAGAAAAAATCCATGAAAATTTGGTGAGTTTCCTTCTTGATGGGGATTGCCTCCACCCACTTGGTGAAGTAATCTGTGGCCACTAGTATCCACTTATGCCCTACACTTGAAGGATCAAAAATTTCCCCAATGAAATCCATTCCCCATTTCCTAAATGGGGCCTCAACAGATACAGAGCTATAAAGGAAGGGAGCATGAAGCTTTCAATCATCCAAAAGCATTTGTAACTCTCACATCTCCTTACTAATAAAGTTATATCGTTGAAAAGAGTTGGCCACAATTAACCAACCGTTAAGATTTTATGAGCTATGAATCTTCCAAAAAACGTCCCCCACAAAATACTCCATGGAGATAAACAATTATTTTAGGGGCTTCATCTTCAATAATGCATCTTAAGAGAATTCCCTCATTGTTCTTCCAAGCTAACCCAAAATTAGTAATGACATATTTTTGGGAAGCTAACTTAAGTGCTCTTTTCTGATTCTTACTCAAATGTTTAGGGCATTATAGATGGTTGAGATAAAAAATGATGTCCTTATACCATTCAGAATTTATCAAATTTTTAAGGACATTCAAAATTTCTTTATCAACCTCATTTACCTCAATTTTCTGTAGATTTCTCTCTACCATAAGTTTTTCCAGGCCCAAACCTATGACCAATTTTCTTGTTTGGATTTCCATATCATACTCTTACAATTTGTTTACCCATTGACATATCTTGCTTGAAACCTCCATTTATGATAGGATATCTTTTACCATGGTGTGGGAACATAAGCAATGACTTTGGAACTCAAAATATATGGCATGAATACCTTTGTTTCTTTTACCAAAGAAAATTCTCACTTCTCCATGATAGTATATTTTAGCTTAGCTCCTTGTAATGCCTTACTTTGAAAAGGAAATTGGTCTTTCAATTCCCTCATCATCTTTCGGTAATAATACTGATGCAATATTACTTTCTAAAGTAAAAGAAAACATTTGGAAAGTCTTCTTATAATATAGAGATGCTAAAACAAGGGCATTATTTAATGCTTCTTTGATCCCAGCAAAAGCTTGAATAGCTACCTCTTCCCATTTGATACTTTGGTATTTCTTCAACATGCTAGTGATTGGGATAGTTAGTTCAAAAAAGTTGGAGATAAATCTCCTAATAAAATTAATCTGCCCAAAAAAGGATTTAATTCCCTTCTTGGTTCTTGGAATGGGGAATTTTCTGATGGTCTCTACCCTCTCAGGATCAATCATGACCCCTTCCTTTGACATAATGTGTTCAAGTAACCTTGCTTTCTAAACTCCAAAATGGCATTTCTTGGGATTTAGTGAAATACCATACTCCCTGCATCTTAACAACATTTTTTCTAAGTGTTTCAGGTGTTCACTCCTTTTTCTGGAGAAAACATTCACATCATCTTGATATACAACAATGAAATCATTAATATATCTAGAGAAAGATACATACATTACTCTTTGGAAAGTGGCTCCAACATTCATTAGACCAAAAGGCATTCGACATATACATATGTTCCACAAGTAGTGGTAAAGTTAGTCTTGATTTTCCAATTCCTTCACAACTACCTGGTTATATCTAGAAAAACCATCCAAGGTGGATAAAATTTTGAACCAAGAACCAATTATAACATATTGTCCATATTTGGCAGAGGGTAGTTATCCTTCATTGATGCTCTATTCAAGTTTCTAAAGTCCACACACAACCTTATATCTCCGTTCTTCTTTATGACAGGTACCAAGTTTACAACCCATGATGAGTACCTTGTGGGCTGTATGATTCCTCCATCCCTCAATTTTTTCAATTCTTCTTGCATATTCAAGGAAAGGAGTGGATTGATTGGCCTCTATTTCTACCTAAATGGCTTGACAGAAGCTTCCAAGTGAATTTCGTCTTTGGAAAATATCCTCTCTGTATGATTTCAATTTAGAATAAGACCATGCTAAGTAGTCTTGGTATTTCTTCAACAATTAGACATATGACTACTTTTCTTCCTTGCTTAGATTGCTACCTAGTTAGATCTTTCGTGGTTTATCCTTTGTGCCAGGTCATGCTCTTCAACATCCCTCGAGGATGACATGTGTCTACTGATAATGCAATCATCATTATCAAAGTTTGATTCAAGTGCTACCAAACCTCTGGGAATAGTATTAGTCTTCAACTGAATGATGTATTTTCTAAATAGAGTCTCCTTCCCATCAACCACACAAACCATTGGCTCCCAATCTATACGTTGATAAGAAAATTATCCTTGGTTCTGTAAAAACCTTTACACTTGGGCATCATCTTCAAACACTTTCCAGTGTTTAACATTGTCAGGAATAGATGGCCTAGTCAATACCTCAACATTATACTCATAATAGGGGGATATAGTATAATTTTCAAATCTGGACCCCAATATGGCCAATTTTTTTGCTAGATTATTGCACTTCCTATCATGATGTATTATGTTGAAGGAGTCAAAAATATCAATGAAATCCCAGACTACATGCTTATACTGCTTCATTATCTGATTTTTTGTTGCATACATTTTTCTAACCTTCTTAACAATTAGCTTTGAGTCTCGTTTAACAATGATGTCTCTAATACCATATTTCCAAGAAATCATTAAACCCAATAACAATACCTTATATTTAGAAATATTGTTAGTGCACAAAAATTTGAGTTTAAAAGAGAAAAAAACTCTTCCCGGCCTCGGAGATATTAGAACAATACCAACACCATTTCCAAATTTAGAGCAAGCCCCATCAAATAACAAAGTCCAAGGAGAAACTACTTGATTAAGAGACTTACATTGATCAATTTTGTGCTCTTTACCATTAGTAAATCCAAAAATTTATCTCGCATCAGTGTCAGTGTATAACACTTTATAGGAAGTATTATTGGGATCCTCAATGAGATGTAGCATTTTCTTTTCACAATACAACTTTACAAGGGTTCCCTCAATAGGTATAGTGGAAAAATACATATCCATTTGCACACTACCACCCACATTGGCAGCCCATTTTCTTGATAATAGCATTCCCCATTTGGCAGGGAAATCAACAATAAAAACATCTAGTTTTAATTTCTTGCCTAGGTAAGCCACAAGTTGCACTATCAAACCCTTGACACATCCAACCATTGGCACCTCTCTGGAATCCATGGTAGTGCAATTCCCATAAGTTGTTGTCACTTTGATATCTAATTCATTCATGACCTTAAGAGGCATAACATTGCATGATGCTCCGTAATCAAACATATAGTTGTATGACAACATGTCCTTAATAATTCTGTTGGGACTCAACCAAGGATGTTCCCAAATATACTTTAGGTGGCTCACCTAGTTCTTCTATTACTTGGGGTTTTTCCAACTCTGCAATGGTAGGAGGAGTCTCAACATTGTTTACATTTCTACCTTAGGTAATATTTTATTCTTTCAATCCCAAATACTCAAAGGCCCTTTTCTTGTGCTCAGGAATCCTAAGCAACTCAAAAATTGGAACAAAAATCTTGATTTGACTCAATACTTGGGAAATTTCATAAGGAACGTATTTGGGAAAAGCAGGATTTGGAGGAAGACTGAAAAATCATCCGATGAAGAAAGGATTTTTCATGGTATGAGCATGGGTAGGGATACCAGTTCTAGTTGGGGACACAAGGCTTTTACCAGATGTATCTTTCTTAGGAGTTTATTTTGAGATATTGGTGAGATCTGAAGTTTTGGTTTGGCCTGAGGCCCTACCCTTTTGACAACTTTACTCCTAGTGTTATATTCCTTTTCATGGCCAACTACAACATTTATTAACAACTTCCTATCCTCATAAGGGATTCCTCCATCATCCTTTTTAATCATTAATGCCCTTAAGTATTCAAAATCATTACTAGGTAATTAAAAGCTTGTACCATATCTATTTCAAAAGTATGAGAGGGAGGAAGGGGTAATACTCGATGTATACAATCCTATAAATCAGTAGCATTTCGACATTGATTAATTCAGTCGAAGTTGCTCCTTCTTTGTGAACTTGTAAAGCACCCCACCATGCACACATCATCATCGGTGTCATCATTAGCTTCCTCAACTTCTTTTTCTTCATCACATGGGGCATGTGGAAAGAAAAATCTATCACACCACTCAATTTCATTGGCTTCTTCCACAACAAACAACTCGCGGTCAAAATATCAGCCACAATTCTATTCTCATGGGTACTTGTGGCTCTGCCATTAGATATCTGGTCACTCCTAGGATGATTGGAAAATATTTATTGACCTTGTGATTTATGATGACCTTGGGAACCTTGTCAAAACCCATTATCTTCCTAGGCAGTTTGTAGGATATTTCCTTAACAATCCAAACCAAAGTTTTCACAACCTCCTCAAGATCCACAGACTTACTTGACTGAGGATTCTCTAGATTGATCAAGCTAATGCCTTATCTCTTAGGAGGTTTACCAATTGCTTTGATGTTATTCTCAATTGGAAAAGCCATGGTGAAGGCTTGCCTCAATGTTTCTAGGTTCTTGTCTCTTAAATAATAGGAAAATTTCTTATCAAAAGCATTGGAGTATTTTATTAAACAAAAAACATCACTTGGCCTTAGGATCATAGGCAGCCTATTTAAGGCCTTATTGAACCTTGTATTGAAGTCATGAAAAAACTCATTAGGATTCTTTTTAATATTTTCAAATTTCGATAAAAGAAACCTAGGGTTTTTTAATCTTCGTAATGCAATCTAAAATCATTCTTCATCTATCCATGAATCAATAGAATTATCTAGAAAAGATTTATACCAGTCCCATGCATCCTCCTCTAAAGTATGAATAAAAAAATTTTTGTACACATCCTCAAATTTGATCTCAAATTATTCCATCATATTGAAAAAAAGATTTAAATGCTGATCCCAAAGTAATGGTATTATTTCCTTGAAATTTAGACAGTCTATTTCTAACATCTTAGGGCATAGCATTTGGATATCTAGCCATACGTTTGAAATCTATAGAACCAAATTTTTCACAAAAATGGAGGTCTAGGTGGGGGATGGGCCATATTGTTTTGGGGAGGTGATCTTACAGGAGAAACAAAATGATGAGGAGTGAGGGGTCTATGGGGCACAGGAATGTAATTCTCATAATGAATGTTCTCTAAAAACTTTGTTTCTTGGAAGATCCTATCAACTTTGGAGAACATAGGGACAAAATGAGATGCCACTTTTTCAAATACAACAAAAGGCCCTCTCATCAGATGCATAATTCAAATTTACAAAAAGATTACCTGATTCAGAAGCACTTGAGGAAGTATGGAAATATTCAATGATAGGTTGATCGGTTTCCACAATTGATAACTCCTTTCTTGATTTCTGATATCCAACAACTTTCTAGATTCTTCTTCCTTCTGAATTCCTCTTTCCCAGCTCTAGAAAAATCTTTTATGGCAGGGTCTCTAGTGAAGAAAGATATTCTTCCTTATAGCTTTGCAAATATTAGTGATAAATTACAATTGACAAAGTTTAAGACACTGACATTTATCAAAAATTCATTCAATACGGAGTCGCCACTAAGGATTTTCACCTTAGTTGTGCAAATGCACTAAAATTGTTCTATCAAATGTCTATCAACACTAAATTCATGAAAATATCTATAGATATGACCCTCCTTTACCCATATTTAACTTTGATGATGTAAAATTAGTGCAAAAACCATAAAAACTAGAAATATTACACATGAGAACTTGTAACTTTGCTTGATTCTTACAAATCTAGACATAGGATGACGTTTCAACAACATATTTGCACTTTAAAATTTGTAAGAAGCATTTACCAAGGTCTATATGCATTGTTGATGGTGTTCAAACTTTGCACACAACTTCATGTCCCCCGACAACGACGTCATTCGGCATTGGTATCCAAATTGATTCTCCTCGAGGCTGAGAAACATCAAAGATTTAGCAGGACATTGAGAGATAAACAAATCATATTATGAGTTGTTTTGTATCTACGGAGAGGATTTTTCTGAATCTTTGTCACTCAAGCGTTAGATAAATGGATAGCACATTCATTAAGGATATTATCTATCCTTACTGCTTTAGGCTATGCCTTTTGACTAGGGTGAGAGGACCCATTTTGTAACCTCTGTCAGTGAAGGAGAATGAATATATCCTTCTTTGCACAAATTTGAATGAGAAAATATAATCAATGCACCACAATTTAACTATCATGAGTTGTCACTTCTAAAGCATGGTGATATTTCCTAGACAGGGCTAAGGTTACTAAATACATTATGGAATCCTGATTGCTTCTACATATTTTAGTAGTAGAATTTATAAATTTGTGGACACACAGGGAAAATAGGGGTAGTTTAGGATGGATTCATGGTTTTTGAATAATTTTGGTGGGAGATTAAGAAGAATAAAATTGATTATACCAGATCTTTGAGAGAATTCACAACAATTGGAAAAAGAGAAATGACAGAAAGCTTGAAATAGCTAAGATATTCCTTCAACTGAGAAGGTGTGTATCAATGGAGGCCCAGATCCGCACGGTTTCACAAAATATCCAAGAATTTAACATGAAGGCTCAAGATAAATACTTAATAAAACATCAAATACCCTTTGTTCCTCATGCCTAAGATACACTCGAAGGCTTTACAGACAACATTTTTCAACAAATGATAGTGAAGTGATTTTAAACTGTTTATCTCATCACATGATGAAAATTCTTCTTGAAATGAAATTACAAATACTAGTAAATTGTCATAGGGACGAGATCCTGTGTGATTTAGAGGGACTTTAACCTAAGATTGTAATAGGAATAAGAAAAACTACTTACGAGACATTCGAAATAAAGTAGACACAAATTGCTCCAAGATTGACACATATTAACTCGAAATTGATTAGATTCATCATAAGGGGAAAGTTTCTTTGAACACTCTCGAGCTTTTCAATGGTTGTACATTTACAACCAACTTAACGTGATTGAAATATAAAAATAGGAAATGAATGGGTTTCTCAGATTGGTATCTTAGGAAGATGGGCTCTCTCAAATTTTCTCTTAAGAATTAAACCCCTTGACCCTTTGTAAGAGTATTTTCATCACAATTATACATTTTACTTGCTCACTCATCCCAAATTCCCCCCCCCAAAAATAAGAATATTTGAGGGATCTTTGATTGTTACCAATTTGTCTTGGAAAATGACATTTAAAAAATTTGCAAAAAGTTTCTAGTTGGACAAATCATGAACTGATCACGTTTCCCAGACCCTCGACTAATGACTAGGATGCCATGCCACAACTTTTTGATAGTCCTTCTAATCATTCTCTTTATTCTATCATGCAAGAAATATCCATTTTAATCATTTTCCAGAGGCTCTGTATAGTTTGATCTGACAGGTAATCCTTTTTGCTCTCGAGGCAACACCTTTTTCATCTTTTGTGCCTGTAACCTCCATCATTTCATCATTTTCCCATTCTTTCCTCTACAACTCTATCCCGCATCTAGCTTCTCTGGTAATTCATGTTTTTGTAAGAGCATGAGTAATTCCAACTTCAAAATATCAGCCTTAACTATCCTTAGACTCACAAATTAAGTTCTAAATCCGTTCATTGGCACTTTACATATAAAAACGACAAGGAATTTTATCAAAAATTATGAAAATAAAGTGCGTATTTGCATCTCCGAAGTCTTAGAGCAAAAATGGTGAAAAATAGGTGAAAGACACAACAACCGTTGATTTTTCCCCTTCTCAACTTTAGAATAGAGTCATCCATGTGTTTTCTTGGCACAACTGCAAAGGTGAGGTATAGTGGTAAGTTTCCAAATAGGCGTGGGCCTTCCACATTCCCTAGGCCCAAGAAAAACACCTTTTGGCCTTTGAAAAAGTCTCAGTAAAAAGGAGCAAGTAGAAGCCTCCATGTGTTGCCTTAGTACACCTTTTGTATGGTCCTTAAAAGAGGAAACCCTAAACAAGTGCAGGCTTACCCGTGTCTAATTTCGTAAGAGTTATTGAAAATATTTATGGATCAATGGAAGGCGCCATGTGTCTAGGGTTTGAGACATGTATCCTTGGCTATTGAAAAGTCCAAGTAAGGGTAGAATGAGTGGAAACCTCCAAGTGTCCTCTTCGACGCTTCTTCAAAATAAATTTTAGGGGTAGATCCCAAACAGTGTGGTCCCTCCATGTGTGCCATGCCTTTATAAATTTTCTTGATAAGCCTAAGTATAAAGAGGAGCCGGTGGAAGCCTCCACGTGTCTCCCTGGTGAAACTTTGAGATGGTCAGCAAAAATGGAGCCCCCAAACAAGCGCGGGATCACCACGTGTCCCCTTGGCGCAACTACTAAGGTGGGACCCTAAGGTAGATATTGAAATGAGTGTTGACCCTCCATGTGTCCATGGTTTGCCAAAGCTGTACCAGCCGCATGAAAAAAATGTCTAAGTCTAGGCAAGGCAGTGGAAACCTCCATGTGTCTCCCTAGTACAACTCCAAGGTCAAACCAAAAGGTGAATTTTCAGATGAGTGTCGACCCTCCACATGGACAAGTTTTGAGTTGAAGCAGGCCTTAGAGTTTCAAAGTGCCCCACCAAGCCACATCCAACTAGAAAGGGCCACATTTCCCTGATGCTGAGATATAAATTTGACGGGAAAAACACACCCGTCAAACTATAAAATGCAAGAAAATCACCATTTGCACTTGGAAATGAATCTTTCTTTCAGGACAGAGAATTTGGAAATGATATAAGGCCTAAATGTGATCCAATGAGCCACATCCAATCAGAAAGGACCATTTTTCCATAGGTATTGGGACAAAAATTGACAGGGAAAAACAAAACGCGATCGTGGAAAAAAAAAGAAGGAAGGGAAAAACCCAATTTTACGCCCAAGTTACAAATTCTTTCACATGGACAGAGGAATAGAAAACAAATTCTATACTTTAATTGATCCTTGACCAAAGGAAAAGACTGATCATGGCAAGTAAATTAAGAACAAAGCTTTCATGCATCAATACAGGGAGATAGAAAACATGACAGAGCCCACAAACTGAAGAATTTCAAGGATAAACATGGCAAGATCAAATTGAGCACCAAAACTTTCAAATTTGATAACTAACCCTTAGCCTTTAAGATCTGTATCCTTTTTGACTCATATGGCCCAACTAGTTATGCCACTTGTATGCATCGAATCTAAAGTAGATAATGTAGAAAAAGGAATTAGTAATACAAGTAGATAAATATAATGTTCATACCTTTTTACCTCTTTTCACAACAAAATCACCCTTCATGAATTTCCAAGAGTCTCTTGTAAAAGTAACCATGCAACCAAATTCACCTAGTTGTCCTACGAAATAAGATTTCTCTTGAGGATTGGCACATGCCTCACATCTTTCAATACCCATGTATTTCCATTTTGTAATTTTATATGAACTTCCCTTTACCAGTAATACTGCAAGGTTCATCATCACCCAAACAAACATGCCCAAAATTTCCCTAGACATAATTTCGAAATAACCCTTATTAGGGAATGCAAGGAAAAAGTTCCTAAATCTAAAACCCATGATTCAATTCTATTATCTAAAGAAAGAATAAGAGCATCTTGCATTACCTATGATGTAGTAATATTTGATTCTTTACCTTTGTCTAGTTGTTGGTTCTCTTTATCCTTTGACCAACAATCTTTCTTTGCATGTCCTTTCTTTCCACATTTGTAACAAGCAATTCCCTTACTTTTGGATTTAGATCTGCTATCCCTCGACTTTGATTTCCCATTACTCTTACTCTTGGATCTCTCCTTCTTTCTACCCATGCTTTCTGCATTCTAAGCATTTCTAGATGATGATTCCTTTGTACTCTTCCTCCAAATTTCTTCATTTAAGATTATACTAACCACATCATCAAACTTCAAAATAGTATTAACAGATATTGTATTAATAACATCCATTACCAAGTTATCCCAACTATCGGAAAAGAACATAAGAATAAAAGTGATTTCACTTCATCATCAAAAGGTATATCAACCGATTTTAATCGAATTACAAAGATATATCGGAACTCATTCAAATGACTAGATGTAGATCCACCTTCATGCATCTTAGAACTAAATAGTTTCTTCATAAAATAAACTTTATTTGAAGCACTAGGTTTTTCATATAAATTAGTAAGATATTTCATTAACTCTACCATAGAAGGCTCAATCTTATAGATCCCAAAGCCTTTCTATCAAGAATATTCCATTCTTCATCATTCATGTTTACAGTCTAGACTTCTCATCCAATGGTAAATAAAAATGCATTTGATACATATAATCCTTCAATCTACATCTTCCATAATTGATAATTTCGGTCATCAAACTTCTCTACCTTGTAATTTTTCTTCTATCATTGTTGTAGCTCCCACTCAATCAGAAAACCCTCTATGAGTAAATCTGTCAACACACAAAACCCTTAAAAAATATCTTATACCATTTGTTGGGGTTAGCACATCAGTTATACTGAGATAATATATTAGATCTAAGCATACATACAAATAAAAGCTGATATTCTACGTAAGAAATATACAAACAAGAGACATAAATCAACACCAGATTTAACATGGTTCACCCATTGTGGGATACATCCACCAAGAAACAAGCCAATCTATTATCCAAATCTTTGACAAGATATACAATGAAGATTTACAATATTCCACACCTCTTAGATGTACAATACTTTCTTTCTCTCAAGATTTTGCTTCATCACCAAGAATTCTCTCTCTCACCAAATTTTTCAAGTTCTTTCTAATTCTTGTTAATTCTCTTCTAAACCCTAGCTTTTATGCTTATATAGTCATTTATAGACTTAGGGCACTTAGCCATGCAATTACAATCAATAGATATACTTTAATTATAAAAATAGATCTAATTCCGAGAGTTAATTAAAACATCCTCGCATAGGTAACCGATGCCGGTTAGCCGTAACCGATGTCAATTCCTTCCTTACTTGATCGATGTCGGTCCTAGGTGACCGATGTCGGTTCTCCCTTAACCGATGACAGTTATTGTATTTTCCAGCAAGTTTCCATTACATTCTAAATTGAAGTAATTGATCTCCACAAATCAACAATTGAGAAAGTATTTCATAAATTTTAAACTTAAAGAGGAAGGAAAGAGGATATTCATTATTTAGATGCTTAGTTTTACATATAAAAATTACATGAAAATTCACTTTTGACAATTATCATATTTATTCTTCCATGTAATGTCGTAATGATGTAGTCTCAAGGAACATATCATATTATTATCCATTATATGAAACAAAAAAATGTTGATGGCATAAGACACCAACAGGCGTAGTAGTTGGTAAAGAACTAGTGACTCAAAGGAGGAAACTATTTTGAAATTATATTACCTATGAAATTTTTCATAAAAAATTGTGGTGTATAAATAAAATCTTGTCACAAAAACATGAGGGGATTTATCCTAGTCATGCTTTCTCCTTCAATAATAAATGGGCCTCTACCACATTCTTATGTTTATCACACAACCATGAAAACACATTAAAATTGGTCAAGTTTAAAGCACTTACACTAATGCATGAATGACCATATTTCACAACCATTCTATTTCAAAGTGATATTATTATGACCCATATTGAAATGAATGAATTAAGAGGTTAAATGGTTTTGTTACCATTCTCCTAAGGAATATATCATTTTTTCATACAATGGATATACATCAAGATAAAGATAATATTATTTGAAAAATAATATTAATAATGATTGCATAAAACATATATTTCCATCATCTTAAGTGAAACAAAATATAAATTTTCATAAAACCCATAACTTGAGACAAGATAAAATATCACATATTATCTTTGACGACGCATTTTCATTACCTATAGTAAATCATTCAACATCATTATCACTTTGGCTATCCTCAATTTGTTGAAGTTGTGCTCGATATTCTTTAATGGTTGCATGTCCCTTTTCTGTTATTATTATTCTTTCTCGATTCCATCCTACTTTTTTTGACCAATCCCAAATGATACTATTCACATCTATGTCACTTGTTCCTTCATTTCCTCTTTTTATTCTTTTGTTTTATTTAAGCAATCCTCATACAATTTTTTTTTCTAATTTCCCTTTTCCAATTGGTGTCCACCATCGAACCTTTACCTTATATGTCTCACTCCCAAGTATCTTTACAAGGGTAGACATTCCCTTCTACTTTACCCATCCATATTGGGATTTTGTTTGATCTTGGTCGTATTAAAACAAATTTTCCCGTACCACATCTACCTTTGGATTGAATTCATCTCTTGGTTGTTTACATTTAGGTCCCACATAAATTTCTTCATTGGTAAGGACATTTTGTCTCAAGTAATCATCCAAGAGAAAATGAGAATCATTATTGGTATTTGATTTTGTCTAGTTCTTGGCCAAAAATCACCTTCTAACATATCTCTATTGATGAAGGGCTTATCTAAAGCATCTAAAACATTTTCCCAATACCTTATCTTTGGTAACTAGAATGCTTTCCCTCCATCTATAGAACTTTTACTCCATTGAATAATATAGGATCTTATTCCTGTCTTTAGTTCATCCATCTCTTTCAATGTCTTAAATGGTGCTAGTTGAGGTTTCCCTTTAGGCAAGTCTAGGCTTCCATCAGGCAATGTATGCCAAACATTGATAGGATTAGACCATGCAAGATCCATTTTGGTTTCTTTGTATTACATCATTGGTATTCCATTTATGACATGGAATTTAAAGTATTGAGGCTTGCTAAGACCCACTATCCTATGACTCCCATCTAGTAAATGTGGCCCCAAAAAGGATTTGAAATCATAGACATCTTCAATCAGGTATGGTGTGAATGAACTTGAATCAGCCTGGCATGTTCTATATGCATCCATGATTTGTGGTAGAGAATATGTATCTTCTCGCCATAACATAGCAGATAATCTCCCAAAGGTTCCATCAATATCTTCATGGGTGTGTCCTACTGGTAGAAAGATTACATACACTGCATTAAAAACCCTTATGACTATCAACATTGATACAAAACCAAATAAATAACATTTTTTAATTATCACTTGAAGCATTGTCCAATTGTAAGTAGAGGATTGGTGGTAATTTTTGAGTGAAAAACATGTTTCAGATACATTTTCTGAAATAGATTGCAGTGTTGTACCCTTATACACTTGAAATTTTTCATATGAATCATTTTGTAATAATGCATCATGTAGTGGTTGTTTTGAAGACCCAATCTTGTATAATAGGTGCCCATATACATCAACCACTGGTTCTTCGAGCATGCAAAGGCACAAGGCTATTGATGTCACTATGAAGTTTGAACCTCTTTCTAGAAATGGAAGGCTAAAGTGTCTAAAACCCTTGTCTTGTGTCCATGAGTAAGCATACATGTTAAAGAGATTGGGAGGTTCCAAACATTACTAACTGACTTATACTTCTTCCCCAACCTTGGTATGGAAGTCTTCATCTTGTCCATCTTATCATGCATAATGCTTAATAATTTTTCAGGTTTTCCTCATATTCAATCATGTGGGCATAATAGTCTGCACGACAACTTGTAATGTAATCATTATGACATTTTTGATACTTTTGCAATTGCTTGATTATTTTTGGATCAGTTATGGCTTTTCATTTGTTTGTAATATCCACACACTCATCACACTTTGCAAAGAAGTTATTATTTATAATTGAAACATCTTGGAAATGTTGGGACCATATCTTGTTAAAGTTAGACTATGACATTGGAGGGAGATTTAGGATTTCAAGGTCTGCATTACACTTTTTAAGAATTGAACATTGGGTATAATTTTCCGAAACATCCTTACAAAGGAACTCTTGTTCCATCATGATTTATGGAGCGAGTCAAATGAGGAGCTATATCTAAATTTTCATAAATTAATTTTTGATACTAGTAATCATTGCCATAGTATTTGGCCTTGATTTTTGCAAATCAACATTACCATTCACTAGCATGATACCACCATTTAAAAATTCTTTCTTGTATTTAAATAAGTTGCTTCTATGTATTCCAAAAGCATTAAACCAAGACTTTTGACATACATCAAAGGTGCCAAACTTTATGGTAAGTATGTTTCTATTTCTTGTTATGTAATTTCTCTTTATGGATCCATTTTCTCCTAATGCATTCAACAAAAATCTCTTCTTGAACCCTCACTCATATATCTAAACTTACACCAACCTCTAGTGATTGATCCACTAGGTATTATGGAGCTAAGACATTTATTTTTGCAACAATTCATATTTCTTACTTTATCTAAGAAATATAATTCATATTCATCTTCAGTAGATCTTTCATTTTACATATTGACATTTGATGCATTGGGATTCAAACGTTTTTGATGTCTATATGGCCTTCTTGTCAAAGGTTGTGTATATGTGTAATTCATGACATCAATAGGAATTGGACATGCCAATTGAGGAAGTGATTCTTCTAATGCACTCCACATATTGACTTCTATCTCCTTTGGAACTTCCTTCATTTTCACATCCATCAGTGAACCACTAAGGTATGCTAGTTGATTTGTAGGCCATTGTATGAGAGAACCTTCTGATATGGTGCATGTGGAACAAGAAGGGTTGAATATAATATTAACAAGAATACCAAAATGATTTCCATCTAACAATTTAAAATGAACCATATCTCCTTCAAGTACATTTGTAATTTTCCCTCTCCAACATATTTGTTCTCCTTTGAACAAAGATGGATTAAATTTTCCTAAAGTCCTCTAAATTTCAAGTTGTGATCATAGGCATTTGATGAGGCTAAACATTCTAATGCAGCCCTCTTTTGACCTTCAGTGCAGACCCTGTATTTTGATTCACCAATTTCTCTATTGGCCATGCTATTATACTATTTGGTTTCAGTGATGATGAACAAATATTGCAAGAAATTAATATCTTCTCCACCATCACACCAAACATTAGAGGACCCAAATTCTCACCTTGAACTATGTGGTCCTCAATCACATTTGATATAAAACCCATGGCTATATTGTCTCCATGTGCATAACAATGTTGTTGAAGTATCACACTCTCTGTAATAAATTGGAGCCAATATTTTTTAGATGTGCTATTAATGTGCTCATTGTATTCAATTTCAACATCATATGAATCAATTACATCCATTTAATTGTAATTCAACATTTCATCTATATCAATGATATCGGTATTGATATATCGTCACATGCTAACATTTTATTCTCATCCCATGTAGTATTGTACCCTTTATTTTCTATGTATGCTAATGTTTTTGCTTCATCAACAAAATAAGGCAACCAAGCTTTCCCATCCAATACTTTATCTATAGTAATGAAAAATAAACCTTCTCCCATTACTCGCAATGTAGAGTTTTTCTACTTGGATAAACTCTTCCCTTAGAAACTTTCAATCCTTTTGAAAATAAATCAACGTGTTATGCTTCTTCAAATATATGAGGCATTGTGGGAAATCTATAAATTAAAAACTAATAGATTAATACATATAAACATAATATATAGTTAAAAAGAGGCAACTATAAAGAAAATAAAAATAAAAGTGATAAAGTTGACATATTTGTTAGTATAAATTATAATTCCCATCAACATGAAATTTCCCATGTATAGCTAATAAAACCAAAATATCGAGTACACATTTTAAATTAGATTTAGATGTTTCTTATTTAAACATGTTTTATGGTGCTTACATGTTTTTTAATGCAACATAATTTAAATTCAACAAATACAATAGGGAAATGGGGGCCTCACAATCTCTATCTTTATTGATTTTCACTTTAAGAGGCCTCCCATTCTACATCCTAAGTGTTTCTTCACTTTGATGTAGAATGGAAGAGTTCTCATTTTCATTCTTAACTATTTTTCCTTTGAAGGTAGAATGGGAGGAATCTCATTCTTACTCTTGATTATTTCTACATCTTCGGTGTTTCTTCACTTTGATGTAAAATGGAAGAGCTTCCATTTTTCCTTTTGACTATTTTTTCATTTGAATTTAGAATGGGAGGCCTCCTATTCTAACAATTATTATTTTTCAATGTGAACGAGAATATAAGGTATCTCATTCTCCTTATAGATTCTTGTTTACTTTGAGAGAATTATGTCTTTTATATCTCTTGTGAATGATTGTTTGAACTATTTTTTCACTCTAAGTGGGAATGAGAGGCCCCAAAATATAATTTTTAAGAATTTATTACTTCTAGGGAGAATGGGAGGCCTCCCATTCTCCATCTTGATTATTTTGTTTACTTTGAGGGATGATAAGAGGCCTTCAAATGAGAGGCCACCAATATCTTTTTTAATAATTATTCACTTTTGAGGAGAATGGGAGGCTTCCCATTCTCCTTTTGATTATTTTTATACTTTGAGGGATAACAAGAGGCCTGACATTGTTATTCACTTTTGATTAGAATGAGAGGCTTCCCATTCTCCGTGTTGATTATTTTTATACTCTAAGACATAATGGGAGACCTTACACTATTCTCAATATCATTTTTAAGAATGGCTCACTTTTAGGGAGAATTCAGAGGCATCCCAATATCCATCTTGATTATTTTGTTTACTTTGAGGGATAACGATAGGCCGAAACTTTCCCTTTTAATAATTTCTCACTTTCTAGGAGAATGAGAGGCCTCCCGTTCTAAATATTCATTTTTTTTACTTTGTGGGATTATGTCTCTTTATCCTTGTAGATTTTTATTTACTTCGAGAGAATAATGTATTTATATATCTCTTTTAAATGATTGTTTGAACTATTTTTTCACTCTAAGTGGGAATGACAAGCCCCAAACTATAGTTTTAAAGAATTTATTACTTCTAGGGAGAATGGGAGGCCTCCCATTCTCCATCTTGATTATTTTGTTTACTTTGAGGGATGATAAGATGCCTTCAAATGAGAGGCCACCAATACCCCTTTTAAGAAATATTCACTTTTGAGGAGAATGGTATGCTTCCCATTCTCTGTGTTGATTATTTTTATACTTTGAGGGATAACAAGAGACCTTACATTGTTATTCACTTTTGAGGAGAATGGGAGGCTTCCCATTCTCCGTGTTGATTATTTTTTATACTTTGAGGGATAATGAGAGACCTTACATTGTTCTCAATATAATTTTTAAGAATGATTCACTTTTAGGGAGAATAAGAGGCATCCACATCTCCATCTTGATTATTATTTTTTATTTTGAGGGACAATGAGAGGTCTTCCAATGAGAGTCCCCCACTATCCCATTTAATAATTTCTCACTTTCAAGGAGAATGGGAGGCCTCCCATTCTCAATATTCATTATTTTTTTACTTTGAGGGATTATGTCTCTTTATCCTTGAAGATTTTTGTTTAATTTGATAGAATGATGCAGTTTTATATCTCTTGTGAATGATTGTTTAAAAAAATCACTCTATGTTGGAATGAGAGGCCCCAAAATATACTTTATAAGTATTTATTACTTCTAGGGAGAATGAGAGTCCTCCCATTCTCCATCTTGATTATTTTTGTTTACTTTGAGGGATAATAAGAGGCCTTCAAATTAGAGGCCAACAATACCCCTTTTAAGAATTATTCATTTTTAAGGAGAATGAGAGGCTTCCCATTCTCCGTGTTGATTATTTTTATACTTTAAGGGATAACAAGAGACCTTACATTATTATTCAATTTTGAAGAGAATGAGAGGCTTTCCATTCTATGTGTTGATTATTTTTATACTTTGAGGGATAATGAGAGACCTTACATTGTTCTCAATATCCTTTTTAAGAATGGTTCAATTTTAGGGAGAATCAGAGGCATCCCAATCTCCATCTTGATTATTTGGTTTACTTTGAGGGATAACGAGAGGTATTCAAATGAGAGGCCCCACTATCCCATTTAATAATTGCTCATTTTCAAGGAGAATGGGAGGCCTCCCATTCTCAATCTTCATTGTTTTTTTACTTTGAGGGATTATGTCTCTTTCTCCTTGAAGATTTTTGTTTAATTTGAGAGAATGATGTCTTTTTATATCTCTTGTGAATTATTGTTTGAATTATTTTTTCACTCTAAGTTGGAATGAGAGGCCCTGAAATATATTGTTTAAGTATTTATTACTTCTAGGAAGAATGGGAGGCCTCTCATTCTCCATCTTGATTATTTTTGTTTACTTTGATGGATAATAAGAGGCCTTCAAATGAGAGGCCACCAATATCCCTTTTAAAAATTATTCATGTTTGAGGAGAATGGGAGGCTTCCCATTCTCTGTTTTGATTATTTTTATACTTTGTGGGATAATGAGAGACCTTACATTTTTATTCAATTTTGAAGAGAATGGGAGGCTTCCCATTCTTCATGTTGAATTTTTATACTTTGAGGGATAATGAGAGACCTTACATTGTTCTCAATATCCTTTTTAAGAATGGTTCACTTTTAGGGAGAATCAGAGGCATCCAAATCTCCATTTTGATTTTTTTATTTATTTTGAGGGATAATGAGAGGTCTTGAATGAGAGGCCCCCATTATCTCTTTTAATAATTGCTCACTTTTAAGGAGAATGGGAGGCCTCCCATTACCAATCTTCATTATTTTTTTACTTTTAGGGATTATGTCTCATTATCCTTGTAGATTTTTGTTTTTCGTTGAGAGAATGATGTCTTTCTATATCTCTTATGAATGATTATTTGAACTATTTTTTCACTCTAATTGGGAATGAAAGCCCCTAAAATATAATTTTTAAGAATTTATTACTTCTAGGGAGAATGGGAGGCCTACATTATCCATCTTGATTATATTTTTACTTTGATTGATGATAAGAAGCCTTCAAATGAGAGGTCACCAATATCCATTTTAAGAATTATTCACTTTTGAGGAAAATGGGAGGCTTCCCATTCTCTCGTGTTGATTATTTTTATACTTTGAGGGATAATGAGAGACCTTACATTGTTATTAAATTTTAAGGAGAATGGGAGGATTTCCATTCTTTGTGTTGATTATTTTTATACTTTGAGGGATAATGAGAAACCTTACATTGTTATCAATATCCTTTTCAAGAATGGTTCACTTTCAGGGAGAATCAGAGGCATCCTAATCTCCATTTTTATTATTTTGTTTACTTTGAGGGATAATGAGAGGTCTTCCAATGAGAGTCCCTCATCCATTTTAATAATTGCTCACTTTAAAGGAGAATGGGAGGCATCCCATTCTCCATATTCATTATTTTTTTACTTGGAGTGATTATGTTTCATTCTCCTTGTAGATTTTTGTTTACTTTTAGAGAGAATTATATTGTTTGTATCTCTCGTGAATGAATATTTGAACTATTTTTTCACTCTAATTTGGAATGAGATGCCCCGGAATATACCTTTTAAGAAATTATTACTTCTGGGAGAATTAGAGGACTCCCATTCTCCATCTTGATTATTTTTTTACTTTGAGACATGATAAGATGCCTTAAAATGAGAGGCCAACAATATTCATCTTAATAATTATTCACTTTTGAGGATAATGGGAGGATTCCCATTCTTCGTGTTGATTATTTTTATACTTTGAGGTATAACGAGAGACCTTACATTACTATTCACTTTTGAGGAGAATGGAAGGATTCCCATTATCTGTGCTAATTATTTTTATACTTTTAGGGATAATGAGAGACATTACATTGTTCTCAATATCTTGTTTAAGAATGATTCACTTTTACGGAGAATAGAGGCATCCCAATCTCCATCTTGTTTTTTTGGTTTACTTTGAGGGATAATTAGAGGTCTTCTAATGAGAGGCCCCCACTATCACTTTTAATAATTACTCACTTTCTAGGAGAATGGGAGGCCTCCCATTCTAATTCTTCATTTTTTTACTTTAAAGGATTATGTCTCATTCTCCTTGTAGATTTTTGTTTACTTTGAGAGAATGATGTATTTTTATATCTCTTGTGATTTATTGTTTGAGCTATTCTTTCAATCTAAGTGGGAATGAGAGGCCCCAAAATATACTTTTGAATAAAAAAATTTCTAGGAGAATGCAAGACCTTCCATTATCCATCTTCATTATTTTTTTTTACTTTGAGGGATGATAAGAGGCCTTCAAATGAGATGCCACCGATATCCCTTTTAATAATTATTCAATTTTGAAGAGAATGGGAGGCTTCCCATTCTCCGTGTTGATTATTTTATACTTTGAGGGATAACGAGATACTTTACATTGTTATTCACTTTTGAGAATAATTAGAGGCTTCTCATTCTCTATGTTGATTATTTTTTATAATTTGAGGGATATTGTTCTCAATATAGTTTTATAATAGTTCATTTTAAGGAGAATCGGAGGAATCCCAATCTCCATCTTGATTATTTTTTTACATTGAGGGATAATGAGATTTCTTCCAATGAGATGCCCCCACTATCCCTTTTAATAATTTATCACTTTCAAGGAGAATGGGAGGCATCCCATTCCCAATATTCATTATTTTTTTTTTAAATTGAGGGTTTATGTCTCATTATTCTTGTAGATTTTTCTTTTACTTTGCATGAATTATATCTTTTTATATCTCTTTTGAATGATTGTTTGAACTAATATTTCACTCTAAGTGGGAATGAGAGGCCCCAAAATATAATTTTTAAGTGGGAATAAAATTTAAGAACAAAAGGGTGAAAAGAGAATGAGAAATTTTTCATTCTCTCTCAACATTTATTTTTGAGAGTGAGGGAGAATGGAAGGCCTCCCAATCTCCTTAACAATTATTATTTAATTTTTATTGAGAATAGAAAGGTTTATAATTTTGGGTAAAATATGATGCATCCAAATCTCCCTCATAGTGAAAATATTTTCTTTCTTCTAAAAACAAAAACAATAAATAAGGAGAATGAGAGGCCTCCCATTCTCCCTCCAAGTGATAAATCAATTCTAAAATAAAATGACGAGCTTATCATTCTCACTTAGATTTAATGTTTCACATTATGAGATAATACGATGCCTATTCTCCCTTAAAATAAAAATAATAAATAAGGAAAATCAAAGGCCTCCCACTCTCCCTCATTGTGAAAAATAAATCTAAAAGAGAATCTGATCTAATTTTTCACATTGAGGGAGAATGAGAATGAGAAACCATCCATTCTTGTTTAAAGTATAAAAATTAAAATAATGAATGAGAGGTATCCCATTCTCCTTCAAATTAAAAAAATTAAGAGAACTAGAGGCATCTCATTCATTCTTTTGTTTTTTATACTTTAAAAAAGAATGGGAAGTTTCTCATTCTCTCTCAAATTTGATAAAAATAAATAGTGAGAATGAGAGGCTTCTCATTCTCCCTCAATGTGAAAAATTAGAGAATGAGAAACCTCCCATTCTTGTTTAAAGTATAAAAATTAAAAGAGTGAATGGGAGGTATCACATTCTCCTTCAAATTAAAAAAATATTTTTGAAGGAGAATGAAGGTCTACCATTCTCCTTCATAATTGTTTTCATAATTTGAAGGAGGATGGGAGGCCTCCCATTCTCCTTCAAATTAAAAAAACAATTATGAAGGAGAGTGGAGGCCTCCCATTCTCCTTCAATTTTTTTAATTTGAAGGAGAATGTGAGGCCTCCCATTCTCCTTCAAAATATTTTTTTAATTTAAAGGAGAATGGGAGGCCTCCCATTTATTATTTTAATTTTTATAATTTAAACAAGAATGAGAGGTTTCTCATTCTCCTTCATAATTGTTTTCATTATTTGAAGGAGAATATGAGGCCTCTCATTCTCCTTCAAATTAAAAAACAATTATGAAGGAGAGTGGAGGCATCTAATTCTTTTTAAATTTGAAGGAGAATGAGATGCCTCATATTATCCTTCAAATAACTATAAAAATATTAAATGTTTTAATTTATTTAAATAAGTTCAACATTTTTATTCTCATTAACCATCAACATAATTTAAACATTATTTTTCACCTTGAAGCATAATGGGTAGCTTTCAATCTCTCAATCTCACTTTTAATATGTGTTCTATTTTGAAGAAGAATGAGAGGCCTCCCATTCTCCTTCAAATTAAAAAAATAATTATGAGGGGAGTGAAGACCTCCAATTCTTCTTCAAAATAGAAAACATATTAAAAGTGATATTGGGAGATTGGGAAGCTACCCATTATGCTTCAAGGTGAAAAATAATGTTTAAATTATGTTGATGGTTAATGAGAATAAAAACATTGAATTTATTCAAATAAATTAATACATTTAATATTTTTTTGTATAGATTCATATTATTTTTATTTAATCTTACAATGTGAATGTTGAAGTCAAAATATCACTCTTTTAACATTAAATAGTCAGATGCATATAACTCTAAACTTAAAAACCCACAATTTCTAAATTCTAAATATTTGTTTCTTGTGCATTGCATTTAAAAATGTGGGAGTTTGGAAATAGTTCATTACAATGAAGATAAATTTCATAATAAAAATAAAATCAATACATGATTTTTTTTTAAAACAGAGAAGAAGAAATAACAAGAATATTTGAAACTGAAATTCATACTAGAAGATATAGAAATTTACATGTATTCTTCATTTCTTTAAACATATTTAATCATGGTTTTTTACATTATAGGTAAGTTTAATAATAAAAATAAATTTTGAAGCTGATTTTTTTGTTTTTGAACACATAAGAGAAGAGATAACAATTTTTTTGAAACTGGAAGTGATAGTAGAAGAAGAAAATATTTATAGGTATTCTTCTTTTTTAAAACATCTTTAATCGCATTCAAATAAATATGGAAAATGTAGAGAAATGGTACCTATAAAACGTGTATTTGTATTAATATGTAGTTGTTCCTTTCCTTCTAGAAAATAAGATGCATATAACTTTGATATATTCCACTTTGAAGATAATATTAAATAATGTCTTGTGTAGTTGAGCTAAACTTCATATTTGCTGGATCGGCCTTCGTATTTTTCTAAGATCATTTTCAAATCCTGTAGCTACTACCATGATTGAAACTTTTTTATCTTGAGATCACCTTAAAATCATGTAGCCTCTTCCATTGATGAACATTATTTTATGAGAGACCTTTGAAATCCTATTTCCACTTCCATGATTATAACATTGCATTGGGAGTTCATCATCTGGTAATCCGCAAAAACTAAATTCACGAAATGGAAAAAATGTTTGAATTTTTTAAAAACCCTTTTGTAGTGTTTTAGATGCTTTGCATGGATTTTTCAAATTCAAAATAGGCGGGATGAATTTGAAAATGAGAATAGGTGGGATAACTATTTTTAATAGATAATCACTTTTTGACTCCTGTAAAAATTTGAAAATAAAAACATGTTGGGTTTAAAATTTATAATAGAAAACTCTTTCAAATTCAAAATGAGGCGAGATAAATTTGAAAATGAAAATAGGTGAGATATCTATTTTTAGAAAATAATTACATTTTTACCTCATTATGATTTTTAAAATAAAAATAGGTGGGATAGTTATTATTCAGTACACATTTATGTATTTACTTGTGAATACAAAAATGATTTACATTTGACAATATTAATTGAAATTTAAAATGATGGGATTGAATTTGAAAGTTAAAATTAAAAATTGATACATAAATTAAAATAGTGGAAATAAATTAAATATAGCTAGACACCATTTTAATGAAAATAAAAATAAATATGATGAAATAAAAATTAAAAATAGGTTGATATAAAAATTTAAATAGGTCAAAAATAATAATTATAAGAAGTAGAATGAATAATTCTAAAATAATAATAGAGACAAATTATTTTATGTGTGATTAAGTGAGGTGTTACAAATACTTGAGTTTAAGTGGTTCATTCTAAATATTTTTAGTGAATATTATTTAATGTATAGTCATTTAGGTATATTTTTAAATTTAACATGCTATATTAAATTTTTAATATTTTTGCAATAATGTTAAATTAATATATTGTTATTGAAATTTTAAATTACCTTGAAACTAGCTAGCTAGCAATTGTAAAATAAAGATCTAAACTAACTAGAAATGTTAAATTAATATAATAATTTAACAATGTTTAATCAATATAACTTTATTGATGTTGACACTAAATTAAATATTATAATATTATGTATTTGATAGGTGAATGTAAAAGGAACGATAACTAGATCGTACCAAGCCAAGAACACATATGCTAATCAAACACCATGATCAATAAGATGAAAGTAATTTGCCAGAATAAATTTACATAAATCTTTGCAAACAAATGAGCAACAATATTATATATTATTATGGAACTTAATGAAATACAATGAGAATGGGTCTTTTTATATAGGCAAGGAATACCAATCTAAGAACTAGTCAAGGTCATAGATCAAGCCATAAATCATGGAAATAACTAGTCATCAAAGAACTAGTTAAGTCCATAGATTTAGGAGAGAATTAGACATCAAGGATCTAGTCAATACGATGGATCAAGGAAAGAACTATACTTAAAAACTAGATAATATCCCCCTAATATCTAAATAAATAAAAATAAATATCCACACACATAAGTGGGTGAGGATAAATACAATAAAGGTAAATAATGTACCTAGGTAAACATGATATAAGGTAAATACCTACTCTAACACCCCTCTCAAGTGAAGCTAGGGGAAAAAATAGAAGTGGCATGTCCACAGTATGAGTCCTAGTAACTAGGCCTGGTGAGGTACTCATGTACAATATATCCATGAAGAAATCTTTAACCAAAAGAAGGAAAGAATCCTACTAGAAGGAAAGAGAAAGAAGAACAAGGAAAATGTTCTCACGAACACCCCCAAGAGAAAATTTCAAAACCCCAAGCATTCCACACAACTCAAGGTAGCGAGGTGATGTAAAAGGCTTCATAAATATGTCCACAACCTACTGCTGAGTCAGAATGTACTCCAAGAAAAGAAATCCATCCTAAATGTGTTGACAAATGAAGTGGATTTTTATCTCAATATGCTTGGTCCATTGGTGCTCAACTAGGTTGTGAGAAATGTGAATTTCACTTTGGTTGTCACACCAAAGTAAAGTTGGTGAATCATGTGGGAACCCAAAATCTATCAATAATTGGAAAAGCCAAAGAATTTCCTAACTCACTGTAACTACTACCTTGTACTGTCTCTCGAAGATGAAAGTGCAATAGCCTACTACTTTTTACATGCCCAAACAATTGAGAAGAACCAAGACAAGAAATATGACGGAAGTGGAATGTATGTCAACAATAGAACCTACCCAATTTAAATTTGTATACCTAACCAATTGAGTAGAAACCCCTAGTGTAGTGTAGGAAAAAGTGGGAAGTGCCCCTGCAAATTGCACAAAATCTTTTCAGTGAGCCTATGAGTGACTATGAGGAGAATTTCCAAGCCGAGATACAAGACCTACTACAAATGAAATATCAGGGCAAGTATGGGTCAAGTACATGAGACTCCCAACCAATTTCCTATATAATGTAGGATCACAAAGTGGTGTGGTACATGTGGAAGTAAGAGTAACCCCAAACTGAAAAGGAGATGGACTTGGCTTGCAATCAGCCATATCAAAGCACCGAAGAATATCATGGGTGTACTTTTTTGACTCAAATGAATCATTGAATCTTTCGAGAAATATGCAAACCAAGGAAATAATGCAATAGCCCAAGATCTTTCATGTCAAACTATGTTGAAAGAGCCCTTTGAATAATCTAAATGTGGGAAGAAGAGCTACTAGTAAGTAACAAATTATCAACATGCAAGACAAGTATCACAATATCCTCACCAACATACTAGAGATACACTATATGATCGGAGTGGCAAAGAATAAAATCAGTAGATAGAAGAAAAGAATCCATCTTCTCATACTAAGCATGAGGGGATTGTTTGAGACCATAGAGATACCTTGAGCCTAAAAAAGAGAAGAATCCTAAACAAATATAGCTAGCTACTCCATGTATATTTCCTATTGTAGATATCCATGTAAGAAGGAACTCTTCATGTCCATTTGGTATACGAGCCACCCCTATGATGTATCAATAACAAGTACAAGGCGTACAAAATCCATCTTGGTAATGGGTGAAAAAGTATCAAAGTAATCAATACATTCAACTTGTGAAAAACCCTTTCCAACAAGACGAGCCTTATACTTATCAATGGACCCATCAACTGCGTATTTGGTTCGGTATACCCACTTACACCTAACCATATTTCTTCCTTTAGGAAGAGAAACCAAATCCCAAGTATGATTCTTCATAAAATAATAATACTCAGTTGCCATTGCATCATCCCACTCTCATATCCCATGATCCTTTAAAAAAGACTATGGATCCTCAAAAACTACCCGACACAAAAGTCAGAACTTTTATAATGTGCATGATGATGCCTAGTGGGTGGAAGATCCTCTATGAAAGGTTCTACCTCAAAAACTATAGTACGATCCCACTTAGGCATAGTGATAACTTCAGTGGGAATAGGATCCTCAACGGTATCTATAACCTCCTCATCCATCTCTTCAAAGAAATTATCCTCAAGATGAGATGAAGAAGAAGGAGGCATGGAAGAAGATGAAGAATCATGAGGACTAAAACACTCATCTAATTAAACTGTGTTCAAAAAATAATTTCATGTGTATCGGGATCTAAAAGATGATAAGATCTCATGTCATCATAATACCCTACAAAGATCAAGGTTTTACTCTTATTATCCAAATCTTTACTTTTCTTTTTTTTTTGTCACAAAGGCCCAAGCATGGCTCCTAAAGACTCGAAAATATGAGACATCTGGCTTAGTGTTGGACCAAGCTTCCTCTAGAGTCAAATGTTCAAGTGCTCTGTGTGGTGTGTGATTCTAAATGTAGTTAGCACAATTAACTACTTCTTCCCAGTAGATAGGAGGTAAATCTCTAGAATGCATCATACAGTTAGCCATTTCCTTCAAATTTCTATTCTTCCATTCTGCTAAGCCATTCTATTTTGGATTATGAGGAATAAAATTTTGGTGAATAATGCCTTGAGTTTCCAAAAATTTAGAAAAATCATTGCTAAAGTACTCCCCCCCATTATCAGTACAAAGGTTCTTTATGCAACTAGAATATTGTTTCTTGACCAAAGCCTTGAAGACTTTGAAGTGTGAAAAAATATCATTTTTGTAATTTAGAAAATAAACCCAAGTACGCCTCGATAAATTATTAATAAACATAAGTGCATACTTATCTCCATTGAAAGATGGGGTAGGAAAAACCATCAAGTCATTATGCACAAGATCAAGTGGTGAAGAAGCTCTCTTAGACAAATTCTTAGGAAATGGATCTTGGTGTTGTTTCCTAATGCATAGCCAGAGAAAACTCCCTCAAGACAAGAAACTCTAAGAAGACCATATACCATACCATGAATGCTCAACTCCAAATACCTGTAATTAAGATGTCCAAATTTTTCATGCCAAAGCTTACTCTTTGAATTTGCATGAGAAATCAATCTTGTCCCTATAATTAAAGTGCCATCAAAACCCTCAAAGTTATATAGTCTAGAACTTTAATCATCAATACCCTAAGCAACAAGTGAATTAGGATCTAACAAATTTCATACTTCTGGCCATGTGGTGTAAAAGTCACCGCTTTCCTTGACCGAATGACAAATTTGATATACGTAAAGCAAATTTGTAGTGATTTTAGGAGCATATAATGCATCTTGGATATCTGCCACCATCAATTTGTATATCACCTTTTCCTTTAACAGAAAGAAAGGAAGAATCTACAACCTCAATTTTGGAAGTAGAACTCAAGCCTAGAGAAACAAAAGACTCCTTGGAAGAAGTCATGTGATGAGAAACACCATAATCTATAACCGAACTATCTGCAAGTGGTGATTGAGATCTCCTAACAACATTAAGTTCATTGCCACGGTGATTAGAAGGAGGTGGTGTGGAGACAAAATTTTTGTTTCTTGACTTCATACTCTAAGGCTTGCATTCTCTTATAACACCTATGTTCTTCATGATTACTACCCCCAAAAAAAAAAAAACATGAATGGCTAGACTTATTCTTCAATTTCAAAGACTCCTTGGGTTTTGAGTTATTTTCTTTGGGTTTAGGAGCATTTTGAGATGGAGAAGGTCTGGATTTGGTTTTACTATTTGGTTTTCCCTTTCCCTTAGGATTAAATGCAACTAATGCCTTTTGAGAGGTGGAAGACTCAAGGTGAGACAATTTGGATTCTTCCCTAGTAATTTTTCACAAAATGTTTCTAAGTTAGGCATTTTGAATGTGTTACCTAAGGCATCCATGCTAGAGAAAAAGGTAGAAGAAATTTTTGGAATGGTCCTCTAAAATTTGATAGAATCAAGTAAACACACTCTTCATCTTTCTTATCTCTTCCACTCCCCTTCAACTATGTCAACAAATGCTTGAACTTGGTAAGATAGTCTATAATTGTTGGAAAATATTCAGGATTAAGAGAGGTGATCTCAATGTCAAGTTGCATGGCTCTCATATGATCCACCTTACCAAATAAATCCTCCAATTTCTCCCAAATTTTTAAAGGAGAGTCACATTTTTCCAAATGAAACAAAATACTGTCACTTACATAAGTTCATATTAAACCCATAAACTCATAAAATTTGCACTAGTACTAAAATTTCTCATATTCTCTAGTGAATAGTGGTTGTTCTGAAGAAGTTAAATCCCATAATCCTTTCTACTTAATTATTATTTCCACTCTTGGTTTCTATGTGTGGTAATTATGTGTTATTAATGACTCAACATAATCTAATGTATAAGTAGATAAAGATGCCATCATACAAAAATCACTAATAGAAATGCAAGAACCAAGCAATACAACAAGACCCCCAAATAATGCAACAAGATCCCCCTAATTTTGACACTTTATAATGAGTGCATGTTACAATATGACACTTTATAATTATAGTGTGATTCTCAAAATAAATATTTGCAATGGAAAGAACATAAAAAAACACTTTTGCAAATAACGACACTCAAAATTAAATTACCGACCAAAAGTTACAAGCTTTTCAATATTATGTTTGTACTTATTTATTTTAGTTGCCACTTATCAAAATAATATGCTCTTGCCTTCACCACACAAATAAAATGAAAGGGGGTTGGAGTTAATCACATACTAGTAGGAATCACAAGCTTTAAGCCCTCATATAACCATACCATATGACCAGGGGCTAAGGATTTCAATGGGTGCATGTATTTTTGAGAAAGTAACATCTAACAACTTCTTCTAGTAAAAATACTATTTTGGACTGTGTTGCAAATGACCTTCACCACCCAAAATAGTAGTTTACGGATTTTCCCAAATAGAAAATCATGCACATTTACCCATGGACCCCCTCGCCAAAAGAGGCAAGAAATGTATTTTTTTGAAACCACCGCCGCACACCTATCAAGAATGTTGTGCCCATAGAAACAAAAACCGAGATCCAATCTCAAACAATCTGAAAAACCCAAAGACTGATTTTCTAGTTTTTCTTCCCATTGACATGAATCTCAAGGTAAACTACCACGTTCCTCTACACAAATAAAAAATTGAAAAAAACTTCCTGTAGAAATGGATGAGTTTACTGAGTTGATCTTAGGGTTTTGCCACCTTTTGGATCCAATGGAAGCCTCTGTTTTGCATAAAAATACATGCAGCAACAAAATATGAGAAAATCTCAAATGCATGAATATACAAATAATTTATTTGCAAAATAAAACTTATAGATGGATGTCAATAGAAATATCTTGCTCTGATACCATAAAAGGAATGATAACCGAGATAATTCCAAGCCAAGAAAAAAGATGCTAATCAAACACCATGATCAATAAGATGAAAAGAATTCACCGAATAACTTTACATTAACCTTTGCAAACAAATGAGTGGCAATATCATATAGTATTATGGAACTAAATGAAATATAATGAGAATGGGCCTTGTGTATATAGTAAAGGAATAAAAATATAAGAACCGGTCAAGGTCATAGATCAAACCATAAATCATGGAAATAACTAGTCATCAAAGAACTAGTTAAGTCCATAGATTTAGGAGAGAACTAGACATCAAGGATCTATTCAATACTATAGATCAAAGAAATAAATATACCTAAAACTAGATAATATCCCCTTAATATATAAATAAATAAAAATAAATATCCACACACATAAGTGGGTGAGGATAAATACAATAAAGGTAAATAATGTACCTAGGTGAACATGAGCTAAGGTAAATACCTACTCGAACAAAATGTTGATAAGTTAAATTTTAGAATATTCATTATTATTTTCAATTAGTATTCTAAAACATGCATCATTATGAGGGAGAATGAGAGACCTCAATTTCTCCATGTTAGTAAAGTTTTAAAAACTAAGGAGAATCAAAGGCCTTCCATTATAAATTAACATTATTTTACTTTGATTGAGAGTGTGAGAGATTATATTTTCCTTTGAAATTTAGGGAGAATGGGAGGCCTCCATCCTCCATCAAATTAAATTATTTGAGTGATAGTGGCAAGTTGTTTATTCTCACTCATAGTTGATTTTTAAGAAAGAATTAAGACCTCTCATTCTACTTTATATAAAAAAATTGATTGATTTTCACATTCAGGAAGAATGAGAGGCCTCCCATTCTATGTCATCAATGTTTATTCTTTGTAAGATAGAAAAGGATGATTTCCATTCTCTTTTTATTTCTTTGAAATTGATGTAAAATCATAGGCTTCCCTTTATAAAATTTAATTTTTAAAAAAGGATGACGGAGGAAGGGAGAGATCCCATTATCTATCTTAATTGTTTTTTACACTAAGGTATAATTGGATGCCTTCCATTCTCTATCTTGATTATTTTTTTGTAAGGGAAAAATATAATAAGAGATTGAGAATGAGAGGTATTATAATCCCTTTTAATTGATTTATATTTTTAGGGGATTGGGAGGCCTCCCATTTTTCCTCTTGTTATTTTATTGAGGGAGAAACATTTTATTTATATTGAGGAAGAAAGGGAGGCCTCCCTTTCTAACTCATAATTATTTTTCAATATGAGTGAGATTGGGAGACCTATCATTATCCCTCTTCATTATTTTCTACTCCGAGGTTGCAGAATATTATTAGAATAGAATTGTAGGCTTTAATTTTATGAAAAAATGATTTATGATAGTAGAAAGAATGACATGACTCTCTTTTCACCTCTTGATTATAAGTTTACTTTGAGGGAGAAGCTTTTTTTTTCAAAATTGATAGAGAAACATTATTTTTTCAACATTGAGAGAGAAAGGGATACATCTCACTGTCCATATCAATTATTTCTAGATATGAGTGAGAATGGGAGACCTCCCATTCTATCTCTTGATTATTTTTTCTTTGATATTGAACACTATTATTGGAAAAGAATGGTAAGCCACCATTCCATGAAATAAATTATTAGATTCATAGAATGGTATGCCTCACATAACATGGAGAATTATTTTATAATTTTAAGGAAATTGAGAGGCCTACAATTTTCTCTTTTGATTGTAAGTTTATTTTGAGGGATAAAAATTATTATTTTCATGTTGAGATAGAAAGGGAGATCTCCCTTTCTACCTCATAATAAGTTTTCAATATGAGTGAGAATGGGAGACCTCCCATTCTCCCTCTTTCTTATTTTTTTACTATGAGGTTGAAAACTATTATTGGAAGAGAATGGTAAGCCTACCATTCCATAAAAATAATTTTTATAATTTTAGGGAGATTGGGAGGATAATTTTTTCCCTCTTGAATACTATTATTGGAAGAGAATGATAGACATTTTTCAATATGAGTTAGAATTGGCGACCTCACATTCTCCCTCTTTATTATATTTTTCCTACATGGTTGAAAATTATTATTGGAAGAGAATGTTAGACCTTTAATTTTCTTAAAAATACTATATAAGAAAATGGTAGGTCTTCCATTCCATGAAAATTTGATATAAATTTTTAGAGAGATTAGGATTCCTTGCATTTTACCTCTTGAATGTAATTTTATTTTTAGGGAGAAAGAGAGGCATCCATTTTCACCTAATAATTATTTTTCATTGTGTGTAAGAATGGGAGACCTATCATTCTCCCTCTTGATCATTTATTTACTCTTAGGTTGACAATATTTTTCGAACAAAATGGTAGGCCTCTCATTCTAAGAAAAATAATTATTGTTTTTAGGGAGATTGGAAGGCCTCCCTTTTACCCTTTTTTTTTTGTAATTTTATTTTGAGAGAGAAGGGAGATGTTCCTTTTTACATCATAATATTTTTCAATATTAGTGAGAACCAGAGACATCCCATTCTCCCTTTTGATTTTTTTTGTACTCTAAGGTTGAAAAATATTATTGGAAGTTTACATGAAATATATTATCATAAAATAATGGTAGTCTTCACATACCATGAAAAATTGATTTAGAAACTTAGGAGATCAATAGGCCTCTCATTTACCCTCTTGATTATAATTTTACTTTGAGAGATAAAAATATATTGTATGCTTTGAGGGAGAAGGGGAGGCCTCGCTTTCAACCTCATAATTATTTTTCAATATGAGGGAGAATGTGAGACATACCATTTTCCCTTTGGAATATTTTTTTACTTTGAAGTTTAATTTTACTATCAAAAGAGAAATACCTAATGATTAGACCTCTTATTCCATGAAATATATTCTCAGAAAAATTATTTATAATTTTACATCAAGGGAAAAATAATTTTTTCCACTTTGAGGCGTAACGAGAGACCTCCCTTTATACCATATAATAATTTTTCAATATGAGTTAAATGTGAGACCTTCCATTATCTCTCTCTATTACTGGTTTATTAGGATGTTGAAAACTATAATTAGAAGATAATGGTAAGATTCTCATTCTATTTAAAATATTATGTAAGGGAATGGTATGCCTTCCATTACATGAGAAAATAGTTTTCTATTTTATGGAGATCGAGAGGTCTCCTTTTTCCCCTCTTCAATATAATTTTCTTTTGATAGAGAAAATTATTCTTTACACTTTGAGGGAAAAATAATACCATCCTTTTTACCTTAGTATTTATCAATATTAAAGAGAATGGGATACCTCCCATTCTCCATATTGATATTTTTAAATCTAAGGTTGAAAACTATTATTGGAAGAGAATGATAGGCCTCCCATTCTATAAAACATTAATTTATAGTTTTACAAATATTAGGGGATTTCTATTTATTTTGATTGTAATTTTACTTTGGTGGAGAAAAAGAGAGCTTCTTCCTCTTAATTAGTTTTCAATATGAAGGATACTAGGAGGCATTTCATTTTCCTGTTGATTTTTTTAAATATAAGGTTGAAAACTATTATTTGATGAGAATGGCAGGCCTCTCATTATATGAAACATTGATTTATATTTTTAGAGAGATTGGGAGGCATCCCAATTATTTTGATTGTAATTTTACTTTGAGGGAAAAAAATTCTCTTAAGGGAGAAAGGGAGAGCTCCCTTTCTACCTCTTAATTATTTTTCAATATGAAGGAGAATGGGAGACATCTCACTCTACCTTTTTATTTTTTTATTCTAAGAATGAAAATTGTCATTGGTTAAGAATTGTAGGTCTCTCCTCTAATGAAGGGTATTATTGGAAGAGAATGGTAGGCCTCATATACCATGAAATTTTGATTTATTATTTTATGGAGATTTAGAGGCCTCCCAATTACCCTCTTGATTGTAATTTTAATTTTTGAGGAAGATAAAATATTTTTTCCACTCTAAGGAAAAAGGAAAATCTCCTTTTCTACTTCATAATTATTGTTTAGTATTTGTGAGAATGTGAGACATCCCATTCTCCCTCTTGATTATGTTTCTTACTTTGATGTTGAAAAATATTCTCAAAGGATAATGGCACTACTCCAATTACATGAAATATATTAGTGGAAGAGAATGGTAGGCCTCACATACCATGAAGGGAAAGTGGTAGGCGGGAAAGTGGTAGGCCTATTTATATTTTAATAATTCTTAATATTGATGATAATCTAAAACAATTATCCCTACTACTTTTTTAGTGAAAAAATAATTAGATGTAATCAAGGATTTTTTATAGTTTATTTTAATTATTGTTGATATTGAGATAACTTTGTTCAAATGCCTAATTTGTATGAACATTATGGAAAAAATTGTAGTTTATTTTCATTATTATTGATATTGAGATATCTTTTTCAAATGTCTAATTTATAGGAATAATATGGCAGCACTTGGTCAAGTTTCATTTGTAGAAATACAACTACAAAAATTTGATAGAGAGTTTGAAAGAGGTATTTTGGATGAAGAATGGTTTGTTGAAGTACATAAGCCAGATAAATTTCATGATGACTTATGAATGTTTCAGATGATACTTAATGATGTAACAAAAATTGGTATGGTTACCGCTACAAAGCCAATAAATAAAGATGTGATCAAGGTTCAAGTTGAGAGAATTGATAACATCACAAGAGAATTCTATCTTTTGGAAATGGATCTCTATGTGGCCAACTATAGTAAATATGTAATGGAGAATTCAATACAAAATGATAAATATTATTGTGTTGGTTTTGGTTGGAATTTACCATTCTCAACTGATAGAAATAATAAGGAAGGTGTGGCTAAATCACAATAATTATATAGAGGTATGATGGAAAGTCTTAAAAGGTTGTATGGAAAACATACAACATCTTCAATTATTCATCTTCTTAACAGAAAGTATTCACACCTTGGAACTAATATTGAACTTGTCGACAAATGACATTTCATAGTCATTTATATCTACCTTCATTAGAGGTAGATATATCTCTTTCCTCTTTCAATGAGATGAAAAAGGATCCAAATAAAGAAGTTGAAAATAAAGTAGAGACTCTCTTTTTAAAAGTAGCTCCAGAACTTAGTGAAGAGGTAAAAATTTCTTTTTGATGAAAAAGTGTTTTCTATTGATGTTCGAGGTGTGAAATTACACCTAAATATATCCAATTCAGGAAGCCGATGAAGATGAAATTTCTAAAATAGCTTCCTCAATGATACAAAATATGATTACAACTCCTCGAGATGCAATAATTCTTCCTTTCATTAAGATAAAAACAACTTGCTAAAATTATAACAGAGGAGGATCTCATGGATGAGAACATCAATTTTTATATATTAGATGGGCAGCACACCATTAGTGACCAAAATAAAATACCTTGCAATCCGAAATATGTTGATGTGCACAATCGTTATAGAATGAGAAATGATATAATCATGGCCCAAAATGTTCCATTGAGTACAATATCTATTATTTACAAGAAAAAAATTGGGGAAACAAAGTGTGGGTTGAAACACAATTTATTGATATGATTGTAGACACCAAAATTGGGTCACACTCTCCTTAATCACTCGTTAAGTAATCAGCTTGAACACACTCACCTAACCATGGTCCTTGCACCCACACTAATATTAATTTAATTATTTTAATTAAATTAATCCATTTATTCACAATATTTACTATTTAATTATCCTAATTAGGATAATTCCCACCCCACCACCTCACCTAGCCACCTCACCCTAAGTCTATTCTTAGTATGTTGCCATAACTAACTAAGACTTGACTAAACCGTAAAAATCAAATCCTACATCCCTTCTAACCACATTCCCACATAAGAAAATGTAACTCCCACTCTTGCCTAGATGAATAGAGAGATATGGCAGAAATCATTGTCATGATCTCCTATTTTTAGTAAGCCTAGGGAATCTCACCCTAATCGATGTAAGTCGCCCCGAACCGACACCGATCAACCAAAAACTATCGTCGGTTGCTACCTTTTATTCCTTTTGGTAACCTTATTTCAAGTTGGCACATTCTAAGAAAAAAAAGAAAGGAGACCAAAGTTGCATGCAAGCAAAAGAAGCATCCTTTTGTGGATCCAAACATTCTAGAGCCATCACTAGGACCAATCAGAGAGCCATTGCATTCATGGGAGCACTCGGGAAGGCACCACTACAGACCATACACGTATTCTTTGATCAACCACCTCCACCACTCAGCCATCAAAACCTTAACACAGTAAGTATGGCCCTAACCAATATAGTTTATTTCAGTTAGTAATCTTTATTACTCCTGTTATTAATCTATTCTTTGCATGCTTATTGCTTCATCACCCACTTTCTTGTAAACCCAAATATCCCTTCACCCACATCACCAAATCACCTATTCTCACCTATTGTATACTTCTGAGCATACCTAGGATCTCTACAGACCTCCCCATTCACTCACCCAAACTTTATTTGACCTCAGATCACCCCTGCCATTTAACTTATTTTGAGTTTCTTTTATCCCGACCATATCAACGCTGGTTATCCCCAACCGTCGTCGGTTCTAGCTAAACCAACACCGGTCACATTTACCTGACATCGGTCTCTATGTTTTACACCTTGACCAAGAAGAAACCTAATAATCACCTTATTAGTTGACCTTATTAAGCTAGAATCGACCCTCGACCGGTCCCAAGACTTGACAAATACCTCGCCTCTTAGATCCAACTATAGCCTAGCATGTTGTGATTGGATTTGCTTATTGTATTTGAATGAGATACCTAAATCATATCAACTATAGTAGGACCTTGTTTATTTCTTGCATTAAATTATTTTAAACATTGGATTGAAAGTCGTCTAGGAAGTATCACACTTTCCAGACTAGCATACGCTAGGTAGTCCACTATCATATATCATTTAACTATCTTTTGTGGTCTTGTTTTCTATTATAGGTAGTTCCTCCTAGCCAAAAGGAAGCTCTCACATTCAGCTGTGGATCAAGAAGTTAGAACGCATGCAAAAACTATCAACCGAACAAAATTTAATAGGTATTCCTCCTTGGCCCTTACCCTTATCTGTTTCGTCATTTCGAAAAGGTAAAGAAAATGGTGAAACATTTTGGCACACTCGATGGGACCCATCAGGGGTTATTTTGCATTTATTCATTCCTAGGTGAAATTTATGTGTTTGTTTCCCTTCAAAAAGTTTTCACATTAATTTTTCTTCTTTGGAATCATTCTCCTTCTTTCTATTGTCTAAAAATAATCATGTTTTTGGTGCTTTAAAAAGAACACATCTTCCTTTCTTTTGCATTGCATTAGTGAAAGAACATCCCTTTTCTTGTTCATATCTTGCTACATAGAATATCACACTTTGATTTCGGTTTAAAAACTTGCGTTACATTCTAATTTTTTGTGTTATTAGCTCACATTAAAACTGAGGGCAACCTATATGTTGAAAGTCATGCCCAGCTGATGGTTGACACAAAGAATCGTAGAAAACACTTTTTTTCTCTCTCGTGTGTCTTACCAAACTTGCACAAAATAAAATATACACATCTTTATTAAACAACATGTTACCCAGAACATCTCGTCGGTTATCACACAATCCAATTAGTAGGTACTCCCAGACTTGTTGCCTCTGTCGAGTCATCATCTCATAGGATGGCTCGCCCCACCATAACACACCGAAACCTCTCCTTTTAGATATCCTTCTTCATAAGACGCCTTCCCAACCAAAAATTTCTTTTCTAAATACACACAATCAGTCCTAAATAGCATAAGCTAAACAAACATAAGAAAATCATTATTAGGATTGTGTTTTTTTTTCTTAGCGTTCTTCTTGGCTTGTAATTTAGGTGTGAGACTACGAATCCCCATTTTTCTTCTTCCTTGCACACTCCACCATCGTAGTTGGAGTATTATGACTTTTATAAGTGTGTCAGGGCCTCATATTCTCATTCTTAGGCTTCTGAGTTTGATTCTTCACTTAATTTAATTCAAAAAACCAATTTTCTTCATTTCTTTCTAATTTCATAGTCATCGACGTCGATCCAAAGACTGCCACGGTTCACATCTAACCTTCGTCGGTTAAAACCTAACCGGTGTCATCTTCTGGCTTTCTAGTTAATTTACCTAGAACAACTTTCATTACTGCTTCTATTATCTTTCCACCCTCGGGCATCATAATATTTCTCCCTTATTGATATTTATTGTCATACATAGTTTCACCAATACAAATCCAACATTCCCACTTCATATTTTTTTATACTGGTTTCTTCCATAGTGACTGGTATTAGTTTCAAAAATATCATTGGTGTTGTCTCAACCATCATTGGTCATCTTGACCATCATCGGTTTTCTCATAACCATCACCAAATCAACCCGACCATCGATGGTTTCTCGTGTTTAATTTTTTCAAAATCTAGACATTAACCAGATTCACCTCCCGGACCCCATTATTCTCTATTTTTACTATTTTTGTGTCATCTATAGAATATAGTCTTACCAGATCAACACTTGTTCACATGGTGTTGACTTGCAGTCAGACTAATGCCCTCATATTCTATGCAAGTCATCAACCACTCCCACCTAGTCCTTCACCACCTTCCATCCTATCACCCATGGATCAAACCTTACCTACCACCATTGATGCCAGCGATGAGGATTTTACACGATTCCTTGATCGAATCCCATGGCCTTACAATTATTCCTTTCCTACTCTTCCACCCAAGACTCTCTCAGTGGGTTGATATACGACATGCTTGTATCAATCTCTCTTTCCCTTATTGTTGTATTCTTTGCATTACCCTCACCTTCTTCACCCCCTGGTAGTTTCTCGCCTAAGACCCATACCCGCCATGACCATTGCATCGTCAGTTTCCCTTGTACCGCCATATCTGTTGTCCCTTCATCCACCACCTAGACCATAGCACAATCCGCACCCATTATCTTACAAATACCCATTGCAACACAACCGCCCGTGGTGTCGGTGACCCCTACTCCATTCCAAAATATCGTCCTCTCCATCCCGTAAACATTACCCCCCGATTGCTACTCTAGAGTCATGACAACCATCCCACCTACATATAAATATTATCACCAACCCCCTATCTTGACTATCACCCATTCTAGATATGTTCCTTCCATGTGAGTTCCTTATTCCCAACCTCCCTATCGGGCTCAATATTCACCCCCTTTATGCCATAGGAGGTGTTCCCCCATCACAACCTACTAATGACCTCATCAAGTTGATGATGGAAAAGATGCAAATATTAAAAGCATCATTTTCTGGCTCACGTAATTCCCTCACCTATGATGAAATTTTTGAATGAGCCTATTCACCCATCCATTCCCATTCGACCATACCCCATACATTGGGAGATGCCAAAATTCAACCACTTTAATAGAAAATAAGATCCACAACAACATTTGAATTCCTTTAAATGTGGGTGTTAATTGATTACCCATGATGGCACTTTACTTTTGAGGACTTTCCCAATATCCCTGACAGGACTTGCATTGGACTGGTACAGTGGACTACCAAGACACTCCATTTACTCATTCAATCAAGTGGCCCAAGCCTTCCTAGATCACTTCTCCATCAACGTTGTTAAGAAGGTTACCATGACTAATCTTTATTCCACATGACAATATGATGACAAGTTTATCGCTGACTTTGTCACTCATCTTTGCGTGACCTCATTAACCAGCTCACAATCCAATTGCGTCAAAGCAAGCTTATAGAACTATTTACTCGGGCTTGTGCTAGACACATCTCACCAACCCTACAGGTGCAAACTTTTCACACTTTCGATGAAGCATTCACCATGGCACAAAAATTGGAAATTCATGCTATCGAAGAAAAGAAGATTCAACTTCATAACAAGAACATCGCATTCAAATCAAATGATACTTATTCATCTTTGAAACCTCAAAAACTATTCAAAGCCCAAAGGGTCTGCTAATGCCATAGTTCTCAAAGCCGGTCCCCTCATCAATCAAACCTGGCCAAACCCCCTTCTAATCTCTCTCCTATCCAAGCTTTCTAGTTCAGATGAGAACAATGAAAGTACACTTCCCTAGGAGAATATTATTCTTCCATTTTGGAAAATCTTGTTAAGGCTGGCACCATTACCCTTCCACCTATAAAACCACATATTGGTTTTGACCCTGAGCGACCCATGCATGCGTGGTATAAGGAACACGAATTTTGTTACTATCATTGGGTCAAAGGTATCAATGACAATAATAGCATTACCTTAAAAAATATCGTTCAATAAATGATAGACAATGGATACTTAGTCTTGGATAGTTTGAATGCACCCGCTAATAAAATCCTACTCATCTTCTAGAAACCATTCCCTAATCATGATCCATCTTCCAACCAAGGGGGTGATACCTCAAACAATGATAGCATTGTCCATGAGGTCCATGCTATTTTCAATGATGCACCAGTTGCTTCCTAATTACCTCATATTCCTTCCATAGATGAAATCTTAGCCCGCACTCCCCTACCTTCACCAGAACCTATTTCATCTACTCCTCTACCCACAGAGGAATCCCCTTCATATTCTCCTTCACTCATAAAAGAGCCTATAATCATCACACCGCCTTTGACCCCTCATAATTCCAAGCGGTTGTCGGTGGAACCTTTCCTACTCATAGAAGATGCGGGTTCACCATCTATACCAACACAACGAGAGCCCATTTTGGCTAGCCCATCCTCTCCTCTACCCATGGAGGATAATATAGAAGTATTACCACTTGTGGATGACCATTCATCATCGACCTTCAAGATCCAGTTGATCTACTTTTGGCTCTCCTACCCAGAGTCCAAGGCTAGCCATTTCCCGGTATCTCAAACACATTTTACAGGATTGCCACTTAATCCACATCGGCTCAAATTACAACAATACCATTCTCACCTCTTTCGATCACTTGGACTATGTCGATAGAGCCTTACTTTAGGGGCATCTTCTACTTCCTGTTTCAACACAAATAAACCGACACTTGTTGACACCTCCACTATCTATCCAAAAATGTTTCAACCAACCACACCAAACAAAACCAAAACTATCACAAAATCTCAATGAAGCCACTCATAGCTTAACTCACACCTCTTCCCATAACCCAACATGCATCTCGCACCCAAACCCACACCTATATCATCTCCCTTGTCTAAACCTATCACTACCTTAGGGGTCACACCAACAGCAACTAGCCGTACTCACCCACCCATGTAATTAGATTTAGCTACATCTTTTAAAACTAACCCCAAACTTAAGCCATCCCCAAACAAAAATCCAGTCTCCTAGATCTCATACCCCAACCTCACCAACCACACCTTTATCACCTTCACCCTTTTCGTCCATCCTAGGACCTCACCCCTTGACCCTGGCCAAGAAACCCCCATCCACCGGTAAACCAAGAACGCAGTAACCCATTTCCCCATCGTAGACCTCTAATATACCCAAGCACCCCACACAACCTCCACCTCACCTGTAACCTTTTTACCACCCATACCTCCAATACCATCAATAACTTCTTCACTACCCATGACACTTCCTTCTCTTTTACTCACACCTCCTTTCCAACCCACACCACCTACCTCCACAGCACCTCAGTTACCCTCATGGGTAACATGCCCTCTTCCACCTTCATATTTTCCCTCCACATCTCAAATACGTCCGTATCATGGATTTACCCAAAAATATGTAACCTAAAGCCAAAAATCTGCTACCCTCCAATACGGTAGTTAAACCAACCATGCCTTCTATTACCAGTTCATCTATCATGCCCCTACCCAAGCAGATATGACCAACACCTAAGACCACACCACACACCAAACTCATAGCCCAACCCACTACCCCTCTTGCGAAAACTCTTCCTATACAGTCAGCCGCACCTGTACCCAAACCAACATTCACCTCCCATTGTGATCTATTAGCAGGGTCCTACACTAAAATCCTAATCAACCTCCTCAAAAAAAATTTCATCACATTACCACCTCTTAAACCTTACAACCCACTCAAACCCAAACCAAAAGGGTTTGACGAAACCAAAATTTGTGCCTACCATCATGTGCCAGGACACGATGTAGAGAACTGTAAGGATTTGAAATCTGCTCTTGTCCAGTTATGTCCTCTTGAAGAAAACTTTGATGATGATGATCTTATTGATGAGGAACCCATTTCACCTTCACCAATTTCCATAGATCCTCTCCCATTACCTACTCAGCAACTAAGATCTCCACCCCCACAACTCTTTGATCCATCCCCAAGATTCAAAATTAACATGGTTCGCATAAGAGAGTTTGCCAAATCACCACCTAAATACCAATGCACCCTACTCATCTCACAAGGCTCATATCCACCACTAGGGTTTTGTCCTCTTGTCGTTATACCTTCCATGACACACCCTCTTCATCCATCTCCCTCGATTAACATGATCAACATTACCACTTGTGCTCCATAAATACAAGGGCAAGGAGAAAGTAAGTGGCCCATTAACTAACCCTGTACCCAATATACCATCCGCACCCACACCCAAAGTCATCATTCGAGGTCCTACATATCCCATTTCTGATGGGGTCACACATTGCACAATGTTAAAACAACTACACCAATCCCCCTCAAGATGTGTTTATATGACCTCATCCAGTCCTGAGTCACATTTTCAAACCCTCATAGAGGTCCTTCAATCTATCAATGTCTTACCAAATGACCCCACACCCGTAGCCTCAATTATTACCCCCACCATGTGGCCTCTCTCACTAGGTCATCGCCTTCTTCTACACCTCCACCTACTCACCAAGTGGCTGCCCTCACTTTTCAAATGACGAGATTTCTCCCTTCCATTCCGATGACCCCAACCCCACTCTTTTCATCTCTATTTTTATTGATAATATATGCATACGACATGTTATGATCGATGGTGGTGCTAGCATTAACATCATCTCCTCCCATGCATATGACCAAATGAAAATACCTGCCAATTACATGTATGGTAAGATAGTGATGCTCCACTCATTCAATGATGCCATGACCTCTACCCTAGGTACCATTGTTCTCCATGTCCGTGTAGGTCCCCGCATAGTCCCAAAACTTTTCTATGTCCTAGAAGGGGAGTTCTAATATAACTTGCTGCTTGGCTGACATTGGATTCGTGCTATGGGTTATGTCCCTTTGACTTTACATCAATGCATCAAATTTGAACATGAGGGAAATAATTACACCATGCCCTCTTGACCCTCACCTTCTAAGACTTATAACATGCTATATCGACCCAATGATGTGCTTGTACCGGTCAATGCATCTGCCACCAAAACCACTTCACCTCTACCCACAATCCCATCCACCAAAATTTCCACTACTTCTACTGCGTCTAACCTCGCTATCCCTACTGCAGCTATAGCCTCTACCGCTAGCACCCTTGCTTCCCCTTCATCTAGCGAGCCATCTATACCTACTACCCACATACCAACTACTGATCCCTTAGAAGGTGTTTTCCAACACCTCAATCTAGGGAATACTACCTATAAATATCGATACCTTCCTCACCCCACAAGAGTACGGGAATCTATGTCAACACCCTAATTATGACATTCACATTGGTGACATTTTCCCTTATGGCCCTCCCCATCTTCGCACCAATCTAACATATGGGGACTTGATATGGCCACCTATAAACCCAAACCTCCATCCCAAACCCAACCATTTTCCACCGACCTACACTCCCTCACTAACCATCATTTTTCTCACACTTTCCTCCACCGATGCATGTGGAAAGGATTTGGCTTCAGTTTTTATGAACAATTCCACCACACAATCATATCCTATACCTCTCACAGCACACAATGACCATAGTGGCATTGGTTTTGATGCTCCATCTTCTAAGAAGGTTCGCATCAACCTTATTCAGGATGAGACATCTTCCCCCTCTCATTCACCCACATTACCATCCTCACCCATGGAGTCCATAGATCCTAAATCTATACCTCCTAATTTTTTTTTCATAAACACCATTTCCTTGGGACCGCTAACCTATCAACATGATGGCAAGGCTCCCTCTTCTCTCCCATTCCTATATCCTGACATGATCGATGACGATACACCTTCAATTAATGTCATTCAATGTCGGGAACTTGGTGTAGAAGACTCTTATATTCACCAATTTTTACCCTCTGAGACGTAAACCATGTTGAATGAATTGACCATCGAAATCAACATTAATACCCAAGACGACCCACACATTCTAAAGATTGGCCAATATTTAGATGCTACTAAACAGAATCCTTCACCTCTTTCCTTCGAGACCATAGTGACACATTTGCTTGGTCCTATGCCGATATGCCTAGTATCGATCCTAAAATCATGGTTCACAATATCATGACCATTCTTGATGCCAAACCTATCAAACAAAAGCTGCGGAAAATGCATCCTTGTATTTCTCTTCTGGTCAAAGAAGAGATTCAATGTCTTCTCTCGTTTCCTTCATTCTACCCATTGATTATCCCCAATGGATTTCTAACATCCTTCCCTGTCACAAAAGAAACAGGGGGACTCCACATTTACATGCATTTCTCGTGACCTCAACCTCACTGCCCTAAAGATGATTTCTCACTACCAAGTATTGACAAACTAGTTGATCTCACTGTTGGCCATGAAATGTTATCACTCATGGATGGTTTCTCGGGCTACAATCAAATATTACTAGCTCCCAAGGATCAACACAAGACTACCTTCATCACCCCTTGGGGGAATTTCTACTATCGATTCATGCCCTTTGGTCTCAAAAACACTTGGTGCTACATATCAATGGGCCATGACTTACATCTTCCATGACATCATGCATCGCATATTGGAGGATTATGTAGATGATCTTCTTGCCAAATCCAAACACCAAACTAAACACCTACCCATTCTTAAAGTCATCTTTGACCACCTCATCAAATATTGTGTTCATCTTCAACAAAAAAAAGTGTCTTTATGGTACTTTTAGGGAAACTCCTAGGTTTCATTGTTTCTTTGCATGGCATAGAAGTCGATCCTGCTAAAGTCAAGGCTATCCTTGAAATTCCACCACCCACTAATCTTTGTCAACTTTGTAGCCTAAAAGGAATATTTTAATCAATTCATCACTTTATCTCCCAACTCTCACTTTGTTGTCAACCATTCCATCTTCTTAAGAAAGAAGTTTCATTCAAGTGGGATGATTACTTCCATAAAAAAATTGAAGCCCTAAAAATACGCTTCAACCACCAATGCTCGTTCCTCCTAAGGATGACCAAACCTTCTACCTATATATTTCCACCATTGACCATTGTCTAGGTACCATGCTCACTCATTGTGATGACCAACACCGAGACCAATCGGTTTATTACATAAGCCGTACCCTTCTTGATTATGAAACTAGATATACCCATGCCGAAATTTTTTCCTAGCCTTAGTTTTCATCACCACCAAACTCCGCCATTACCTACTTAACCACAAAACCTTTTTCATTACTAATACTGACCCATTACACTACATGTATGCCAAACCTTATCAAAATCAACATGTCGACAGTGGCTTATGCTTCTAGCAGACCTTGATCTTGAATTCATCCATCAAAAGTCCATCAAGGGCCAAGCTATTGTTGACCAATTGGCTGACGCACCTATTTCTGGGGATCAACCCTCTAACTTTGAATTTATAGATGAGTCCATTACTACCCATTACTTGGACGAACCCACTTACTAAATGAAACTCTTCTTTGATGGCTCCAAGTGTTAGCATGGGGTGGGGCTGGTGTTATCCTCATTCTCGCTTGATGGTGAACCTATGTCTTTGTCTTTCAAAATCGATTTTGATTATACAAACAATATTGCTGAATACAAAGGCATCATATTGGGTCTCCAAGTTACTTATGCCTTAGATGTTAAGTCAATCAACATCTTTGGTGATTATCGTATGTCATAAACCAACTCAATGGTATATACTAGTGTTGTAATGAAATACTTCAAAAGTATAAGCATCATGTGAACATACTTTTGACAACCTTTGACCATTGTGCCCTTCAAACTACCCCACATTCTACCAATAAATTTGTAGATACCATGGCTTGCTTGGCTCCCAGATACCTACTTCACCTACTGAATCTAAAATCTTTGTCACCATAAAAAGACTACAATCACCCTCTTATTTGCCTCGTTAAGTTTACTCTATCATAACTCATCTGCTCCTAACCCAAGTGACCTTTGGTTTACACAATACATGGACTATCTTTCCCTTTCCATTTTACCCACTGATCTCACTTGTAATGGACAATGTGCCTTCCTTAAAAGTGTCTCACGTTGTCATCGGTTGTGGTCTTCTGTACAAACATGGTTTCGACAACATTCTCTTGCGATGCCTTACCAGTTTTGAAATTCCATACACCATTAAGGAAGTCCATGATGGGATTTTTGGAGGCCTCTTTAGTGGTCTGGCTATCGCAAAACACATTCATCACCTAGGCTATTACTGGCCAACCCGAATCCGTATTTGCTTTTAATTACGCCAAACCTCGTGTAAAATTCCAAAACATGCTAATCTCCATCACACTCCTAGTCATGCCTTACAGGTTGTGCAAGACCTTTGGCCTTTCTCTCAATGGGGTTTGGATCTTGTCAGTGAGATCAACCCCCGTTCTTAACAACACCACCAATGGATCATAACCGCTACTGAATATTACACTAAATGGGTAGAATCCATTCCCCTCATTTCTAAAAAATTTGAGAAAATATGTGAATTCATCAACCATCACATTATCTATTGATTTAGTGTTCCTCACCATATTATCACGGATAACGGAAAACAATTCAAAAACAAAACCCTATATAAACTAGGCAATGCTTTTGACATATAACTCAATTTCTCATCACCTTATTACCCGCAAACCAATGGTCAAGCCAAATCAATCAATAAAACTTTGAACAAAATTCTTATGAAGGTAGTAAATGATACTAGGAAGGATTGGCATATGCACATTTCTTTTTCCTTATGGGTGTAACACCTAGTATTTGCACTTCGACCGCTTCCACCTCCTTTTCCTTGCTTCACGTAACTAAGGTTGTATTACCTCTCAAAGTCTAGATTACATCCCTTTACATCTCACTACAATACATGCTCAATGATGATGACTTTCACTAGGATCATTTGGCACAACTTGAATTATTAGATGAATGTCATCTCAACACCTTGGACCATCTCCAAATCTACCAAAAATATATCAAACATGCCTATGACAAACGTGTTCACGAATGAACCTTTCAAGTTGGTGACCTCATCCTAAAGGAAAATCAACATGTAACCAAAGAGGAGAAAAGTAAACGGGCCAAATTTTCTCCTAATTGTCTTGGACCCTATATCGTCACCCATGCTTATGGATCAGATTCTTATCATGTGTCTTCACTTGAAGGAAAACCCAAACTAGAGCCCCTTAATGCCTTGCATCTTCGACCATTTTATTTTTGATATCAAGTCCTAAATCACTTTCAGTCAATTGGTTACTCATCCCTTGAGCATTTCTCACCTTCAATTATTACCCATTTTGAGGATACATGATTAAACAAGAATCATGTGATTACCGTCACCTTTTAGCCTTGTCTTCAATATGAGTACTACAACTTTGCTCATGGCATGATTTCTCATGGATGATTTTCATCTTCTTCAATATGGAATCCCATGGTTGTTCATCACTCAAAACCACCTCTTTCCTAATTAATCTTTGAGTACTAAGATCTTGTCTTCTAACATTAGAACCTAATCGTTCTCTATAATCTTGTCCATGACTTAAACATCTAAAAAAACAAAAAAGGGATACAACTCCTTGAGTCAAACTTCCAAGAAAAGATGACTCCCTCAAAAAGGGACATCTCTTCTCCATTTCTCGTCACTATCAATAGATCGCTCTCTCGAAGGACAACTATATACGTTCATTATAAAAAGATAATAAATATTCAGAAGCTTCCCACATTGATCAGATTCACGAATAACTCAAGGATATAATATATTCATCCCATATAGACTTCCCGCATCGATCAATCTATTAAAAACAAACAAATCAAGAAAAAGATGAAATTTTTGTCATGGACTTGCCTATTTTGGATTCAGGTTACTTGTTTCGAATATATGTCATCATATACTAAGTTACACTAAACCTCTCATTCTCACCTCCTTGTCTTTCTCACCCAAATTCTTCATTACTCAAGGGACTTGCCACAAACGCAACATTTTGTGATCATGTGAATTTTCTTCACCGTTAAAATAGTCCATTATGCAAGGCCTATAGGGTCTTATGTTCATAATCCCATCTAGGGTATGGTCAAATCATCATGGTTCTTATCAATTAAGTGGCTCTTTTACCACCTCTTACCATTCACCTTCCTCATTTCCTATTGATTATATTATACATGACCAGGTCCTTGACACATCTATTTAAAAATCAATCAACCATACCTACAACCTAAACTCAATCATGCCTATGACCTACATCACCCATGCCTAGCACCTATCAGACCATTCCACTATTTCACCCCAATCTTCCCTAGCTTATGGGAGAACTACATCGGCTTGAGGTCCCTTTTTCCGGGACTATGTAGGCAACACTCCGAGGGCATGGGGCCCTTAGAGGTTAGCTCGGCCACTCTCTACCCTAACCAATTCCCTCTCCCCCTTTCCTAGTCACATTCTACCCTCATTAGTTTCCTTTTTATATCAATAATTGGAAATTAACCCAAAAAAACAATAATTGCTTCACATCTTTACCATCATCACTCCTACATTCATTATGTCTACCATTTCTTTACCATTATCATGAATTTTACTACAAAACATCTTAACAAGACCCACATCATCATTAATTGCACACATTAATGCATTAAAAACTCAACTAACATCAACTCAACCATACCTAAACCAATCTAAACTTCATCATACCTAAGCCAACCTAAACTTCATCATGTCTAAGTCAACCTAACTCAATCCATGCCTATGACCTAACTCAATCCATGCCTATGACCTGACTCCATCCATGCCTATGACTTGAATCAATCCATGCCTATGACCTGACTCCATCCATGCCTATGACTTGACTCAATCCATGCCTACACAACCCTGACTCCATCATACTTAATTCACCTAGTTTCCATCACATACACAAATAATAATGGAAATTAAAACAAGTACACCATCCATAGTATAAATATCATCATCTATAAATCATGATGTCTGTGTATACATACATATGTAAACTGATACAAATGAATCCAAAATCTCAAAACCCTCATGTACATCCTCACCATCTTGACATGCAGGCTGGTATATGATCAAAATCAATCAACTCTTGTATACATCCTCACTCTCTTCGGCATCCAGTTGCTATATATCAAAAATAAATAACTATACAAAACAAGAGGTACATACGGCTATCAGATATCACCCTATTTGGATATCCTCCATATCAGTCTCCCTTGTCTCCTCCTCCTCCTTGACTCTTGTACAGTAGCTTGCTAACCTCTCACCACCCATCATAGGTTATGGTTGGGTCTCTCTGCTGTATCTGCACTCCAGAATCGGCCTCCATGAACTAGTGGCCTCACCCTAACCCTGTCTCGGGGCTCGTTGCCCCCTGTGCTCTCCACACTATGGGTGCATGACTTGGTCCTCTCACTCAAGGCCTGTTATGCCTTGTACTCTCCATAGGATAGAAAATCTATCCCTGCCACCATCAAAATATCCTGATAATACCTAGCCTCACTTAGGGAATCCCGCAATCTAGCTATGGGTACTATCTATGGTGGCCCCATTGGCCTCTGACCCTATCCCTGTGCCTATCCTGAGGGACCTTGTCCCACTCCTACCTCGTATCGGGTCAAAGAGTCACAACCTATACTTGTACGGTGGCCAACTAGCCCTACAAACTTGTAACCTGCACCTGTAGGGTGGCCACCTGTATCCCATCACCATCACCACCCTATGCGGGTGCCTATCCCTGTGCTATCTGGGCCTGTAAACTAGCCACATGTGCTTGTAAAGTGGCCACTTATGCCTCTGCACCTATCAACTACCCCTACACCATCCCTAGTTGTGTAATCAAGGTAGCCACCTACCCCGTAGGGCGTCCCTCTAAACAATGATGGTGGCTAAATCTGGTTGCCCGGCCTTGGCGGTACTACTCATAGGTGTGCAACCCACCACTATCTATATCTGTCAGTCACCCCGACATCATCGATCCACCAGTCTCTCACCTACTCCTCCTACCCTGTAGGCACTATCAGCTAGGGCAGAGGCAACGACCTCTCCATGTCATCCCTCATGTACTATGGGAAGGGTGGAGGTATATCCTATGGTAGCCCGAACTGTCATCTAACCCTATCTACATGTATCATCTCATGCTCCCCTGTCACATCACCCTCTATCCATTTGAGTAGCTGCAATCCATCTAGCTCCACATCCATCTACCCATATGATGGATAACCCACATAGGGCCTCCAAATGATGTCTATGCCAGCATAACCCCTCCAAGAACCACCTCCGTAGTAGGAAAAATCATCTGTCACCCTACCCGCTCGATGCTCTCCAATAATAGATTCCCATCACATATAGCCCACCCAAACAAAACCTGGCTCGAATGCATCAGCCCAGAGCATACAAACTAGGTGCACACAAAATGTGCTCATATGTGCATAAATGTAATCAGAAAGTACAACACAAACTAAATCTCTAAAGCCACCCATACACCCATAACTCCCTATAGAGCTGCACTAGGAATGTTGGTGCCCATGTAAAATGGGTTTGGTCTATCACCATATCACACAAGACTCTCATTAGTGATTGAGGAAATCTCCCACCCTCTACATCTAGTAGTGTAAAGCAGTAGACTACCTCCATCAACAACACAACTAACCTCGTCTCCTCTAAACAAGCCAAGTACATCTCTTTGTAGCTCATGTTTGCACCGTGAAATCTCATCTCCGGCAATCCTCACAAAAAATTTCAGTATCATCTCCTTAGATGCCTCTTAAGAGATTGAATGTACCGTGCCCCACTATCAAGAACCGCAAAATCCTGTACACATCCTCCAGGGTGATTGTGATCTCACCCATTGGTAGATGGAATGTGTTGGTCACCAAATCCCATCTATCGATGAGGGTGACCATCAAACTAGGCTACTAGACTACATGTCGGTAGCATCTGACCCTAATCAGGCCAACCTCTACAACATGCCACCAATCCTTGGCTATCGTACCTCCTCAAACCGTCACGAGTAGGGGTGGCACCCTATCTCGCATATGCCACTAGTCTCTCACTTGCATCTAACAAAACACCACATTAATACACCTTGATCATACCCACAATCACTCTTGACACTTCACCTACACCTATTACCCTCCTTCCTTTGCCCCTCACAATTTACCCTCTTATCACATGTTCTATCTAGCCACCCCAACCCTAACCCACTATTGATCATACCATACGTCTTTCAACCTCTTACCCAAAGATATGTTATTTATCACCATGATTTTCCTTTCCCGCTATCTATCTCACCCAACCTTCCTAGGGCTCGTGGCCCCTTTTTCCTCACATGTTGACCGGTACTAGTTACTTCTAATAGACCATGGTCTATCCCACTCCAATATCAATCACTTTATCTCGTGACTAGTACCGGCTTGACACCACCTCCGTCGGCCACCCTTGACCCAGTGATGGTCATTGTCGTGAAGAAATCCACACCACCCAAACCCCCTTTTCCTAAAACACTCCCTTCTTCTCACCCATTCCTACCTAACTCTACCCTCACCTCCTCCCCACCCCTCATACACCTAACCACACCTCTACCCATTCCTATTTTACCCAATTTTCCTTCCCAAATTCAAATCCCCTTTTCCCCCCAAAATCTCGTATTCCTTCCCTAACCTATATACACAATTTACCTCCCAAACCAATACAAGAGATTGAATCTTACCTCATCACGCTACCATCTCCATGGTGGCACATTGGGCTGCTGCATTGGTGGTCCACCTAATCCCTCTCCCACCTTTGCCATGTCCACTCACCAAATCCAATCCTCTTGCTCTCCACCCAATCACAATTGATCCACATGTACTCATGAACACATCTACTTGAATCCTCTAACCAACCGTATCCTTCCACCTTAGCAAGATATCATCCCTCATCTTTTTCTCCCAAAAAGCACAACTCATTCAACACCTTGTCATTCTCACAAAAGCATCCGTATTATATGGATTTTTATTTTTATATACCCACGTTGACCTGAACGACGTCGGTTATACCTAAACCGACATCGGTCATGTGCCCTAGCTCACCATGGTTGGTTATACCAAGACCTAAATCAATCATTTTCCCCAAGAAACCGTGATTAGCTTACCTTGACCGTCCCTAGTTATGTATGACCAGTATTGGTTACTCCGTCATATTCTTGCCCATTTCTCATTCTGGCCCTACTTAACCAACCCAATTGTCGCTTGACCTTACCCACCCTAACCGACATCATCGGTTGCCTCTCGAACCGATGCCGGTCAACTCAGAACCGCACAAGTCGGTTACCTTCTATTCCCTTTGGTAACCTTATTTCAAGGTTGGCACATTTTGAGAAAAAAAGGAGATCAGAGCTACATGCAAGTGAAAGAAGCATCCTTTTGCAGATCCAGACATTCAGAGCCATCACTAGGACCAATATGAGAGCAAGACATTTACGGTAGCACTTCAGAAGGCACCACTACAGGACCATACACATATTCTCCAATCAACCACCTCCACCACTCAGCCATCAAAACCTTAACACAGTAAGTATGGCCCTAACTAATATAGTTTATTTCAGTTAGTAATCTTAATTACTCCTGTTATTAATTTATTCTTTACATGATTATTGCTTCATCACCCACTTACTTGTAAACCCAAATATCCCTTCACCCACATCACCAAATCACCTATTCTAACCTATTTTATACTTCTGAGAATACCTAGGATCTCTACAGACCTTCCCATTCACTCACCCAAAATTTATTTGATCTTAGATCACCCCTGCCATTTAACTTATTTTGAGTTTCTTTTACCCCGACCATACCAATGCCGGTTATCCCCAACCATCATCGGTTCTACCTAAATCGGCACCGGTCACATTTAGCCAATGTCGGTCTCTGTGTTTTACACCTTGACCAAGAACAAACCCAACAATCACCTTATTATTTGACCTAAATAACCGTAACCCTACCCCGACCAGTCCTAATACCTTGATAGATACCTCACCTCTCAGATCCAAATATAGCCTAGCTTGTTGTGATTGGATTTGCTTATTGTATTTGAATGAGATACCTAAATCATATCAACTACAGTAGGACCTTGTTTATTTCTTGCATTAACTTGTTTTAAATAGTGGATTGACAACTATTTAGAAAGTATCACACTTCCTAGAACTAGCATACACTAGGAAGTCCACTGTCATATATCATTTAACTATTGTTTGTGGACTTGTTTTCTATTACAGCTAGTTCCTCCTAGATAAAAGGAATCTCTCACATTCAACTATGGATCAAGAAGTCAGAACACACGCAATAACCATCAACTAACCATCATTTAATAGATATTCCTCCTTGGCCCTTACCCTTATCTGTTTCATCATTTCGAAAAGGTAAAGAAAATGGTGAAACAATGATTTCAAAAGCAAGAGAGATATGGATAAGTTGTGGAAGACCCAAACATCCAGGAAGGGGAAATGAGTAGTCAACAGAGTGGAAGGTGTGTATTAAATTTATTTCAAATTTATATTTATTGAATATTTATAGTTTAATAGAAATTAACACTCATACTCGTAATAAATTTAAATGCGGTGTTCATTAAAAGGTGTTTGGATATAGTTGAAATAGCAAAAGAAGAAAGTTTACATGATAATTTGACATCTTTGTACTTTGTTGATTATATTTGGGAAAAGTGGGGGAAAAAATTGAACTATATAGATTGGGTGCATTATCATGTTCACCCAAAAACATAACCAGGATGAATTTACAACGGATACAATACAACAATTTAGTGCTAATTTTTTTAAGTGCATATGCGGGCTTGATGAAAATGAATTGGACTATCTTGTTGATGAGATATATGAAGGATGTGTTTGGTTGAGGACATTAGTTGAACCTGGTCAAAGAGTTGAGACCATTGCCAATTATTGTAAAAGAATTAAGGAAGAAAGAAACACAAAAGAAAAGATATTTGAATATGTTTGCATGAAGGATGGTGACAATTGTACAAGACTTCAATGTGATGTAGAAAATGTGGTAAATAAATATGGAATTCATAGAACCCATTTGGCTCAATTATGTCACATAATTGGTGAAGAAAAACACTCTGCTATTGGTCAAAAAAATTCTCAAAAGGGAAATTTAGAAAGGAAAAGAAATTTCTAAAAAGGGAAAAAACAAAACTAAATGAGGCTAAGGAACCAAAAATACCTACAACTACAACACAAATATTAGATTTGTATATTCAATATTTTCACAACAATACTCTAGCTAGAGATCCAAATACAAATAATTTTACTTGTATTTTTCCATTTGGACTCAGAACAACATTGGAGAATATTTCTAGTTTATCTATGCTTGTATGTGATCTTCTTGTTACGGATATGTGTAACATTGATAATTATGTAACAATAAAGGACCTTATTAACATGTTCACATTTTTAGGAACAAATGTAAGTAGATGTGTTTGTGTGTTTCTAGTTCCAATTTTAAAAGTACCGGTTTTGGTAGAAGTTGTGAAAATATACTGCAAAGATGTTAAGAATAATGTTTCATAACTTGATTATGGGTGCTATAGATTGTATACTTCTTATGGTTTTGATGGGTTTTCAGTAATATGCATTGTTTATGACATCCATAACCATGATGAAGAGGGAAACAAAATTCAAGTTAATTTAGATTGGGAGCATAGTGAAGATGAGGTGAAAATTCCTTCTTGTAATGATCTTAATCTATTGGGTCAAGGCATCCATTCCAATTTGAGTGAATGGAGCATTTTTAGAACAATTTGATAAAAAGTACACATGAGAGGAGAACAACATTATCTCCATTTATACATGATGTAAATTATTTCTAGCATTTGTAAAAATAGGTGATCTTTCTCTTGTATTAATTGTTTAAAATGTTGATCGGATTTATTTATGAAGACATTTTACAAGGAAATATCAACCATTGAGGCTTCATGTGCATGTGGTGAGTTTGTACCTTTCTAAGATTATAATTTTTTATTTTAGAAAGAGAAAAAAATAAATTATTATACTATCAAAATGTATTCTCTTAAATTAAATTTTATTTTGTATAAGATAATATTTTTTGCACATTGATGAATTGAGGAAGTATGTGATACCTCTCATTATCCCTATAATTTTTTTCATGTGGCCTATAGTTCTCCCTTTGATTTTTCTACTTCACTCTAGAGGATAATATGAGGTCATTCATATTCTCCATGATATTTTCATGTTGACGGATAATGGGAGGCCTCCCATTCTTCCTTTAAATATTTTTCCACTTTGAGCTAGATTGTTAGGCTTATCATTCTCCCTCTTCATTGTTAATTTCACTTCAAAATATTTTTAAGTTAGATAATTACTCATCTTCAGCTATTTTATTCTTTAATCGATAATAGGAAGCCATCATTTCTCATTTATGCTTTTATCACATTAAGGGAGAATATGAGACCTCGTTTTTTATTATTATTATTTCAATTTTGAGTGTATTTCTAATTTTACGATATTTTTTTATTATCAATGGTAAATGGTTTTAGTGGAACTATACCCAATTACAAGGAGGGCTCACTAGCCAGATATAACAATGAGAATACAACAACAAAAGAGCAAAAACCAGAAGTAACATCATTACCCAAGGTAACGAAAACCCGGGGAACAACAAGAAACAAAATAAGGACGAATCCACAATGACTAGACCGCAAAAAAAAACTATACAGTAAAAGGAAACCATAGAAACAACCACAAAATTGAATTCCACTATCCCAAGATAGATTATTTTTTGGATTCCCTTTCAATTCTGGATTGAATCATGTGTAACGAGGTGAAAAGTGCTAAAGTAGTTGTGTGTATTGAGTTCAAGCATCCAACTATGAAATGGTCATATTCCTCTCTTTTTCATTTCCCCATAGAGTAATAGGGATCCCACTTAACCTCATAATGCTTTGGACCTGCTATTCTAAGAAATCACTTATGGCTTTAAAAATAGCCAAATTATGTTCATGTCTATCCTTTTCTCTTCCCAGCCTAGTATCAAGAGAGCTCAACTTCTTGTAAATCTCATAGAAACTGTTTCCTTATCAGTGTCACTCTCTTCCTCAAATTTTCTCTTCCCTTTTGCTTACTCAACC